>CM067377.1:216589409-216899409 GCA_034510155.1 Eucriotettix oculatus | reverse complement strand
TAACTAACTTACCCTTCTCTAGGTTGAGGGATAATTTATTCACGTTAAACCAAATATTTAGACCATTCAGAGCCTTGCTGTCTACTTTCTTAATCAGATTCTTAATCAAGTTTTTCACTTGCATATCACTTGCTTTTTCCGTTGGCTATTATGAATTGAAATGCATAACTCTGAGAAGTAAAAGCACGAGCGGCGACGAACTAATCAAATGATAGTGTCACTGTAAATCACCAACGTCCATTTCTGCAGTTGTTCGCTCAATGGATTCAGTTTTATTTCCATGAAAACAACAGATTTTTCAGAGCTGTTAACAAGTATTTGTTTATTTCGCACCAACTTTTAACATTAATAATATTTGTTGTCCTCTTTTGTTTTGTAGATTACAACTGGTTTCGCAACGGGGAGTGTGTTCGCGACAGCAAATGAGGATTCACACAACCACTCATCTGGCTCTCACGTTCAAACTCTTTTTTTTTCTCATTTAAACGTGAAAGAGTGTAACTGAACCTGTAATAAAGATTTGGTAACACAAGACAATTGTTTGTGAGTCACTGTCAATATATATATATATATATATATATATATATATATATTTTAAATCCTCACCTTTTATCCGCATCTTGATTCCATCCTGAAGTGTCATATATAGTATAAAATTGTCGACGTCGTAATAGTAGTAGAGTTTCACCCAAAAGCGAAATGATGACTCCTTCCCGTTGTCGTGATGATTGTCTTCGTGAAGTCACTCTGAGTGACGGTGTACATCATAGGAACACGGAACAGCGAACCAAGATTCAGTTTTGGAATCAAGAGTTGACCAGAATTGACGATACGGATAGGAAATAAGGATAGATTTTTTTCGTGGATTGAGTTCGGATTGGAGATAAGTTCAATCTTGAGAACAGCGAGGATTGTTGGCTGCAGACTTGAATTTCAATGCAGTAAAACAGACGGTTTATTAGCATTTTTCAGTATTAGAATAAAAATGATACAAGGACAAAGATTGAGTAAGTAAATAGATCAGCCTGATGACTAAAGGCTGAGTGCTATAATTCAATAACCGCCCCATGGGCTCATAACCAACGTTTTTATATTGCCTGTTAACCTTCAAATAAGAAGGCCACGGAAAAGGGTTATGTAGCAGTTGTTGGATAAAAACCCTGTGGCAGCGTTCCACTCAGCGGCAGGCGTAATAGTCTCCCTATAACTGACGTCAGTGTCCTCCTTTCCGTGTTCGAGTCATAACATTAATTGCTACATTACAATAGAGTAAATGTGTGTGTTTAAGGGGGAGGGAGAGGTCCCGGGTTAGAATCCCAGAAAGACCGTGTGTGGACAATCAATTTTTCAGAATGGAATGATCACCAAACCCGCTCCAGAGCTTATGCTGCCACGCTCTCGCACGGTAGAGTACTGCAACGTGTCAGTCACTTCTTCCATCACCAATCGGCGGAAGGAATCGTGAAACCACCGCTGCAATAATTTTACATGAGTGAGAAAATCCTCGGAGTGGAGAACTTTCCTCATTCGGACTGTAATGAACTGGTGGGATTTGATTTTAATTAAATCTTAAACAAATTATTTGGTTTGATTAAATTTTTAAAAAAACTATATTTACTAACCGAAAACAAGGAAAACTTAATTAAAAAAACTTAGGGTCCAATTTAAAATGCTCAACTTATGATCAATCTCATCAGGGGATTTTTGAAGCAGAACGTCAGTCATGACAGTGACACAGACCTGTTCTCCTTTGTGAAACGACGGCTTCCTCCTCCCTTCTCGTAATCCAGGATGCTTTCGCGTTAGTCAAGCGACTCCTTCCAGTGATGGTTTGTGCCGTCGGTACCTCATCATCCTTCTACTAATTCTGGGGCCCGGATTAAGTAGACGGGGCTCCTTCTGTTCGCTGCCATCTAGCTTATTTTTAGTTTGCCCCCATATTAGATTGCAAACGTCTCTCACTCGCAAGCTAATTATTTCTAAATTCTGATGTTCATCACCCAATTCCAAAACCCATTCCCAACTGATGAACTTCTGTCCCACGACTAGGCATGCCATGGATCGACCACCAATGAAACCCTCCAAAAAATTTTCCTCCTTTAATTGTTCACGTCGGGCTCTCAAATTTCTCCCTTCCGTCCTCGCAATTCGTCTCGTTCATTCGCCCCACCATGAGATTCATGGCGGATCACCTGACCGCCGGCGTAAAATCAAAATCCAGCTTGGCCCATGTTTTCTCTACCTAATTTCTGGTTGGGGACGCGCGTTTCAAAATTCGCAGGGTCAAGGAACTGGACTCAGGTAACAAACAGTGACTCTCTGACTTCTTGATGTTTACTTGCACTTAGTGTCTCCAATATGAGAAATTCTTCACCTAGAGGCGAAATAAATGGCGATCGCCATATCCATTCATTACAGGACACTGCGTAAGGAAGAGCTGTTATATATTTGTTGTGGTGGTGGTATTCAGTCCTAAGACTGATTTGATGCAACCCTCCATGCTAACCAAGTTGCACAAGCCTTTTCATTTCCTTATAACTAGCACGCCCCACATACTCCCTAATATGCTTAGCGTATTCCATCCTTCGCCTTCTTCTTTTCTTCTTACCCCACACACTTCCCTCTAATGCTAATTTTACAAGACCCTCGTGTCTTAAAACATGGCCTATTAATGCATCCCTTCTCTTAGTCAACGTCCTCAATATTGTTCGCTTTCCCCCCTATTCCTCGTTTGTGATTCTATCCACCCATATGATTTTCAGCATTCTCCTATAGCACCACATTTCAAAAGCTTCTATTATTTTCCTTTTCCCAACTCCTATCGTCCATGTTTCGTGCTGAGACTCAGTGAATATTTAATGCTAGTTCGCGTATTCTTAAACTTTCGGAGAGGTTTTAAATTTGTTCTAGAGTAGGGGGTTGGGGAAACTGACGACCATAAGCAATGCTTTTGTCACACTGGCAGGTAGTGAGCAGGGGAGAAGAGAGAGAGAGAGACGAGAAGGGGGAAGAAGGGCAAGAGAGATAAAATAATGAAAAAAGCAAATGTCAGCGACGTTGATTTGGAGTAAAATGTCAGTGCGCGTGGTGGTGCGTGCAAGCAGACATAATTTTTCAGAAAATGTAAAATTTATTTCCGTAGCTTATCAGAAAGCAAATAAAACAGACATCAAGTTGTCAGCAGCCGCCGACTGATTCACATCGTGAAGCAGAAAAGTTATAATGCGACGCACGAGGTGAAGAAAAATTTGAATGTAAAAGACAAAAGTTCTATGCTTACTTACCTTTTTCCAGGAAAATGGGAAGTAGGATTGTGAAGATAAACTTTGAAAGGAGGAGAACATCAGACGCGGAAAAAAATAATAAGAGTTAATTACCTTCATATGTTTCTTCAACAAAAATTTTGGTAATATTATGCCACAATATTGATATTTTGTTGTTTTATAGGCCCACCGTGATTAAAATTACTTGTGTTTGTACTTTCATAGTATTTTCTTTATAATAAAAAAATACAAAACATGTATGAAGTAATATCATATGTATATAGTGTACATGACTGGTTTAATCCCCTTTGATGGCACATGCGTTCATCTTCACCATTACAGAGATGTAAACGCAATACGGACGAGTGCGGTAAACGAAACATGAAACATCCGTAGTTCCAACGTAAGAACAAAGTCACAGGAAGACCGCAAGGGTCTAAACTATGGCAGAAACAGTACCTAATTTTACCCTTTGCTGTCGCATTAAATTTGGACAACGGCGCCCTTTGGGTCCTCCCGTGGTTTTTCGAAGAAATAAATAAAGTGACAACGTCCTGTTAAAAATGTAGGGACGAGAGAAAAAATATAAATTTTGCGGCTAATATTAGAAGACAGAGTAAGAAAGAAAATTGGCCTACATTCGTGGCATTTTAAAGTCTTAGAAAAAAGCGTTTGATGTCGTCACCTGGATTTTGAACAGCACTCGAATTAAATATCAAGAAAGGAGGCTTATACATAACCTATAAAGAAGACAGGCAGCTGTTATTAGAATAGAAAATCAAGAAAAAAAAGCAGGAAATCAAGAAAGGAAATCAAGACAAGGATGCAGCTGTCACTCATGCTGTTTAAGTTAAAAATAGAACAGGCGATGAAGAGAGTTAAAACTGAATATGGAAAACGAGGAGAAATAAAAATTTAACGCTTTGCCGATATTGTAGTATTATGGGAGTCAGATGAAGACTTGAAAACAATGATAAATGAGATGAAAGTACCGTTGGAGAAAGAGTTTAATATGAGAATTAATGGATGGAAAACCAAGGTAATGGAGTGTAGTATAAGAAATAGTGGAATAACAAAGGCTGTTAGATTGCGAAGGGATATTTTGACGGAAGTTAAGGAATTCTGCTACTTGGGAAGGCTTTCTCTTATTGATAATTTGTATTCTAATTACTGCTGCCTATCTTACGTACATCTTTGTTCTATTCCACTCTAGTTACTCAATTAGCATATTTCCTTAAATTCCTTTAAAATATTCCATCCATATCCAAAATTTTCTGTTATCCAACTATTTCGCATTATATATTTAATTACTTTCTTAATTTCTCTATTATTCCTCATATTAAACTCTTTCTCTTGGAGCACGTATATTCCATTTATTTTGCTTTTCAAGTTTTCTCCCTACTCCCCTAATACTACAGTATCGTCGTACTACCTCCGGGTTCTTATTTCTTCCCAGTGCAGTATAATATTCCGTTGTATCTAAGGAGGATGCACTTCCTTCTCTACTCCTTTCTTGCTTTTTGATTGTAATTACTTGTGAATGCCTTCAGTATAAATTATGGACAACCCTTCTTTCATTTTCAAAGTTCATAACAGTACGTTCCAGTTCACATTATCAAGGGCTCTTTCTGAATCTGCAAGTACTATGTACGTAGTTCTGTTACTATTGTTGTTCCGTGACGCAACACAACGTTATGGATTTGTTTGAACTACACACACAGAAGGAACATTGCAGAAGTGGCCTAAAGATCATCTGAAAAGGTAGCTGATTAGGTTCGTGCAGGACTTAATCAGCCGGCGCTTTAATTTTGATCAGAGATAACTTTGATGACAATTCTTTGCCTTATTTTTTAAAATAATTTGTGGTAATAAATATTTTTTTTTGAGGTGACGCTAATTATGGTACAAATTTGTTACGCTTTTAATAAGCGACGTGATAAAATAACCATCACTGCTGTGCTTTATTTGAAGAGTTGAGAGGAGAAGGGGAACGCTTGTGCCGATAACAGGGCACCATTAAAAAAGGCACCTCTGGCCTAAATGTCAGGGTTGCCCGCTTATAAAGGCAGCCAAAAAGCAGCCTCCGCCACAGGAGCCTCTCACATCTCGCCATGAAGCCGCTGACCCTCCCGGGTGAGTGAGTCCCTCGACGGACCCTGCGTGCCTGCGTGCGTGTGTTACCGATCCTTGTCTTGTTAACTGGCGTATTTGGCGTTGTTGCTGTTGCAGCAGTCATCGTGCTGCTGGTCATCGCGTCCGCAATGCACGTCAGTGAAGGATTCAGCCTGCTGGACAAATGCCAACAGAACTGCGGGAAGCCAGACGTGTATGTCTTCTGCGCCATGAACTCCCGCGGCCAGATGAAGAATTTCCTCAGTGTATGTGACATGAACAGTGACAACTGCTTGAATAAAGACGGTAAGAAAGTGGTGAGAGGAACCATTTAATTCTATTTCATATCACACAGTCCCCGAGGATTATTGAACCGCTTTCGTTAATTCATCCGTCATTAAATAACCTTGATGTGCAGACATTGCGTTTAGGGCGGCGTCGAATAACAGTCATGGCACCTGAAGGGTTGATGACCGACTTTCGTGACTTAATCCGTCATTAAATAACCTCGGTGTGCATTCATTTCGTTTAGTAAAGCGTCGAATAACAGGATCAAGACATCTAGCGCTTGATGACCAATATAGCTGACTTGATCCACCATCTAATGACCTCTGTGGATAGCCATGCGTCTAGCAGTATGTTGAATAACGGTTTGCTAACGCATGAAGTGTTGATGACCAACTTTCCTGATTTAATCCACCATCTAATGACCTCAGTGTGTAGCCATTCCGTTTAGTGTGGCGTCGAATAATGGAGTCATGACATCTGAAGAGTTGATGACAACATTATTGACTTAATCTGTCATTTAATAACCTTTGTTGGTAGTCATTCCGTTCAGTGTGGCGTCGAATAACGGAATCATGACACCTGAAGTGTTGATGACCAATTTTCCTGACTTAATCCACCCTCTAATGACCTAGGCGTGTATCATTCCGTTTAGCAGTACGTTGAATAAATGTGTGATGACACCTGAAGAGTTGATGACAAATTTATTGACTTAATCCACCATCTAATTAGTTCGGTGTGTAGTAATTGCATTTATGGAGGCGTCGAATAACGGAGTGATAACATCTGAAAGATTTGTGATCAACTTTCAACCCTTTAATATCTCGGTGTTTTTTCATTTCGTTTAGCACTACGTCCAATAAGATTCATGAAACCTGAAGGTTTGATGACCGACTTTGGTGACTTAATCCACCATCTGTTAACCTCGGTGCGTATTCATTTAGTTTACTAAAACGTCGAATAACAAGATCACAACATCTGAAGGCTTGATGACCGAATTTCGGGAATAAATCCACCATCTAATAACTTTGGTGTGTAGTCATTCCGTTTAGTGTGGCATCGTATGGAACATTCGCCTGAAGGTTGAGACCAATTTCCTGATTGATCCACCATTAAGATCTCGGTGTAGTGATTCGATTAGTGGGTCGAACAATGGATATGTCACCTGAAGTGTGATGACAATTTGACTTAATTCGCATTTAATAACCTTGGGTGTATCATTGCGTTTAGGTGCGTGAATAATGGTGATGACACAGAGTTGATGACAATTATGATTAATCCACCATTAATGACTCGGTATGTCATTCGTTTAGCGTCGAATAATGAAGTCATGACACCCAAGGGTTGATGACAACATTATTGACTTAATCTGTCATTTAATAACCTTGGTGTGTAGACATTGCTTTTAGGGTGGCGTCGAATAACGGAGTGATGACCTCTGAAAGGTTTGTGATCAACTTTCGTCCCTTTAATATCTCGGTGATTTTTCATTACGTTTAGAACGACGTCGAATAAGAGTAATGACACCTGAAGGGTTGATGACCGACTTTCGTGACTTAATCCACCATCTGTTAACCTCGGTGTGCATTTATTTCGTATAGTAAAACGTAGAATAACCGGATCACGACAACTGAAGGCTTGATGACCAATTTTCCTTATTTAATCCACCATCTAATGACCTCGGTGTATATATAGTCATGCGTCTAGCAGTACGTTGAATAACGGTGTGCTGACACATGAAGCGTTGATGACCAACTTTCCTGATTTAATCCACCATCTAATGACCTCGGTGTGTAGTCGTTGCGTTTAGTGTGACGTCGAATAATGGAGTCATGACACCTAAAGAGTTTATGACAACTTTATTGATTTAATCCACTATCTAATGACCTCTGTGTGTAGTCATTCCGTTTAGTACCACGGCGAATATTGGAGTCGTGACACCAGAGGTGTTGATGACCAACTTTCGTGATTAATTCACCATCTATTAACATGGGTTTGTAGTCATTGCTTTTAGTTCGCTGTCGAATAAAGGAATGATGACACCTGAAGGGTTAATGACCAACCTTTGTGACTTTAATACTTGGGGTGTGTAGTCATAGCATTTAATACTTGGAAGAACAATGCAGTTATGGCACCTGAATGGAAATACATTTTGTTTTAAGTGTATCCAGTTTTGCAAAACGTAATGACGAAGTGGTCAATGTCTCCATTACCATTTTCGGTTGCAGTTTTGGATCTCTGAGAAGGGAAGCACCCGTCCCCCTGGATTATTTGGGTGGTACAGTGCTTCCGGGATCATAGTGGAAGATCGGGTCAAGGCTTTTACATCTCAACATCTCCAATTTTCTTCTTGTTAGATATTCCTGGAAGCCATATTAACCTTTCAATAGAAATTAGCAAGTCATCTTTATATTCGAAACTATAGAAGATCATGACCGATTTCATTATCATCGGCAGTTTTGTCACTAGTTTTCTTATTTTACCGAGGAAGATTTGTTCACGGTCGCTTTATTTCGTCTTCTATCCACTTAACGTCCATAACATTTTCCTTTTACCTTTTACGTCGTCTATTATTTTCTATCGCATCCTTCCTCTCTATCGTCGCCACAAATTATTCCTTTCATCTCTTCTCTTAATACACAGTCTTCATATCCATTTCTTCTTCTTTACTTCACTTACAATTTCGAGTAACGTTCTCTTCTCTCCAATATTAGTTCACTTGCCACACTTTCCATCCTCCGGAACCACATTCAACATCTCAAAAGTTTCCAACATTTCCTTGTTCTCTCTAATGAATTCTTATCTTATCTTATCTTATCTTATCTTATCTTATCTTATCTTATCTTATCTTATCTTATCTTATCTTATCTTACTCATGAACAATTCTCGGGTTTTCAACCGGGTAAGTATAAAGTTTGAACACAACGTTTCCATGGCTTGCTCTGCCATCTTCTTCAGGTGAACTGACGGTGCCGAGTCACTAGCAGGGGTTTTTATAGCGATGTCAGGGTTGCGGCTGCGGAGGGCGCTGATTGGCTGTCAGCGTGGCTGCGTAACCAGTATCTGTTCTGGATCTCCGCTGCGTCTTCGGGCGTGGGTTCCAGAGCGGGAGAGGGATCGACGTGTTGACTACCGGCCCGCCGGCTAATATGGCTCCCGTATTCTTTATTCCGTGCTCGCAAGCTACTTAAGACTGGGTCCCACGCTTTACTTAGTTGGAAACCAGTGTCCTTGTTCAGGATAGGGTTGTGGATCCTGATTTCCACTGACTCCGAGAGGACGCTGTTAAACCAACCTCTAGGTCGGTCGAGGATCTTGGTTTCTTCAAAGTTTATTGTGTGCCCAGTCATAAGTGCGTGCTCGGCTACAGCAGACTTGTTGAGCTGCTTCAGACGGATGCATCTGTCATGTTCCGTGCAGCGTTCTTCGATGCTCCGGATTGTTTGTCCAATGTAGGTGAGTCCACATTGGCAATGGACTTGGTACACCCCTGGTCCCTTTAATCCGATAGCGTCCTTGACGGGGCGTAATAGCTGTCGTATTTTAGACTGTGGCCGAAACACCGTTTTAATATTATGTTTGGCCAGGATTCTTCCAAGGATGTTGGAGACACTTCCTATATAGGGAAGGGTTGCTGTTGCAATCGCCACGTCACTCTCCACAGTTTTCCTTATAGGCTTCCTCATGGCCCAAGAGATATCCTTGTTGGAATATCCATTTTGCAAAAATACATTTTTCAGGTGTGCAAGTTCCCGTTGAAGATTTCCGGCATCTGAGACAGCTTTTGCACGGTGAATTAAAGTTTTAAGAACTGCTCTTTTTTGGGCTGGATGGTGGTTGCTATTATTATGGAGGTACAGGTCTGTATGCGTCGGTTTCCGGTATACAGAGTGGCTAAGTTTTCCATCCGGTGTCTTTGTAATTAGGATATCCACTCTGTATACCGGAAACCGACGCATACAGACCTGTACCTCCATAATAATAGCAACCACCATCCAGCCCAAAAAAGAGCAGTTCTTAAAACTTTAATTCACCGTGCAAAAGCTGTCTCAGATGCCGGAAATCTTCAACGGGAACTTGCACACCTGAAAAATGTATTTTTGCAAAATGGATATTCCAACAAGGATATCTCTTGGGCCATGAGGAAGCCTATAAGGAAAACTGTGGAGAGTGACGTGGCGATTGCAACAGCAACCCTTCCCTATATAGGAAGTGTCTCCAACATCCTTGGAAGAATCCTGGCCAAACATAATATTAAAACGGTGTTTCGGCCACAGTCTAAAATACGACAGCTATTACGCCCCGTCAAGGACGCTATCGGATTAAAGGGACCAGGGGTGTACCAAGTCCATTGCCAATGTGGACTCACCTACATTGGACAAACAATCCGGAGCATCGAAGAACGCTGCACGGAACATGACAGATGCATCCGTCTGAAGCAGCTCAACAAGTCTGCTGTAGCCGAGCACGCACTTATGACTGGGCACACAATAAACTTTGAAGAAACCAAGATCCTCGACCGACCTAGAGGTTGGTTTAACAGCGTCCTCTCGGAGTCAGTGGAAATCAGGATCCACAACCCTATCCTGAACAAGGACACTGGTTTCCAACTAAGTAAAGCGTGGGACCCAGTCTTAAGTAGCTTGCGAACACGGAATAAAGAATACGGGAGCCATATTAGCCGGCGGGCCGGTAGTCAACACGTCGATCCCTCTCCCGCTCTGGAACCCACGCCCGAAGACGCAGCGGAGATCCAGAACAGATACTGGTTACGCAGCCACGCTGACAGCCAATCAGCGCCCTCCGCAGCCGCAACCCTGACATCGCTATAAAAACCCCTGCTAGTGACTCGGCACCGTCAGTTCACCTGAAGAAGATGGCAGAGCAAGCCATGGAAACGTTGTGTTCAAACTTTATACTTACCCGGTTGAAAATCCGAGAATTGTTCATGAATAATATACACCGGGAAAGCCCACGTTCTCTTATCTTATCTTATCTTTTATCTTATCTTATCTTATGAATGTCAACTTCTCTGCTCCCACTTCGGTCCTATACGATCCAGACAAAGCGCTTTCCTGATATTTTCCTCAATCCTTTATCCACTTTCCCACCCAAAAATTGATTTTTTTTTCCATTAAATGAATGGCGTCTTTGCTGTGGCTATTCGTGATCATTTTTTCTCCTTTTGCCATCAAACGTCATTGAAGGTGACTAGACTACACAGATATAAAGATGAAATAACCTGTCTACCGTTTCCTTACTTATTTCAATTTAATTTACTAAAACGCGTCACACGCCTTCTCTTCGCTATTGACTAAAACGTCAGGATTGATTCGCAGTCAACGACGGTTCATCGGCTCGTTGGAACAGTGATTCTGACAGGTTCCTTCGCTGTGTCTTGTAGATAATTGTATCAGTAAGGTGTTACAGAATTTTGAGTTTTTAACCTGATTTTTCTTATTTTTCGGTACTGTTTTTTTTTCAGATTTCAGGCAGATATACAAAGGACCGTGTTTCTTTGCCGCTTGAAACGATGTACAACAAACGTCAATAAAGCCACTGGAACTCAAGCCGTCGGTTTGGGACTCGCTGCTGTAATTTCTTTAATTTTTCTTCTTATTTCCCTAATCCCGTCACCCCTGTTTCTAATTACAACTAGACTCTTACCCATTTCTTATCCTTCAATTTAACTTAAGAAAGGCGTATCTCGTGGTCTTTAACATAGAACAAACTTCTTCAGGTAAAAAATAAATAATTAGATATATAAATACCAATCATATTGACGGGGGTACATCCTTGTGTGTTATAGTCATCCTCATTAATTTTAATAACCAAAGAGATCGTTACCAACATGAGTAACAGTCTAAGCTATACGAAAAAAAAGGTGATATATTTCCAAATGGTGAAAAGAGAAGCAAAGCGTGGTTCAAGGGGTTTCAAGTTTTCATGCCCCAGTGACGGATCAGTAATTTCAATAGGTCGAGAAGGTGAGTGGTATCAAAAAACAACGGAGGGGTGGAGGGGTGTAGGAGGGGAAGGGAGAGGGGAAAAGCGAGAATACAAAGTTAATAATATAATTACTATATAAGTGACTGTTGAACTTTTATGTATAACGGGCGACGAAGACAGTTAAAACTGAATATGGAAAAGGAATCATGCTGCAATGAGATGAAATGAACTCCGTACACCTAAGCCGATGACATTCTATTATTAGGGGAGTCATAAGAAGACTTGGAGGAAACCATAATAAATGGCATGAAGGTGGTCCTGCCAGGAAGAGTTCAATATAACGATTAATAGAGGGAAAAGCAAGGTGATGGAGTGTAGAATGGGAAACAGTGAAATAACAAAGGCTGTTAGATTGGGAAAAGGGATATTGTGAGGGAAGTTAAGGAATTCTGCTACTTGTCGTTGACATAAAAGTAGAGTCCTGAGTTGAAGCAACACAGTACCCATGCGGAATGACATATATTATTGTTGAAAAGTCTCATGTTACGCAGACTTTAATGTCATTATGTAACTTGTAAATGAAAAAAAAAGTTTAGAAGCAATTCATGCAGGCATTTTAGCAAAAAAAACTGAAAATAGACAAGGTTCATAGACCACGTTTTGAGACACAATGGAATTGTAAAATTAACATTACGAGGAAGTGTGTGATGGAAAAAAGAGATGAGGGAGGCCGAGGATGGATGGAATACGCCATGCAAATTAAGGAGGATGCACTATAGGTGAAAAGGTAAGATCAAGTCGTGGCGACTGATGTGGCCAAATTAGCCCTTGTTATTATTGAATATGCTTTTACCTTCCTCTAAATCTTTGTTTACAAAAATAACCTCTGTGAGAAGAGCGAGAGGACTGAACCGAAGGAACCACAACAATGGAAGAAACAAACTGTTTGAACCACCTTCACTGAATTAATATTCTTTTTAAAAAAATAAAAAAAACCTTGTAATTCGTGAATTTCATTAAATAATTCGAGCTGAGCGTCCGGAAATTATATGAATTCCCTTATATAGTATTAATTCACTGTCTATGTCAACACGTGAGAAAAACATCGTAAAACAAGAACGTCACATGTCTAAAAATTTAATTTTCCACCCTCCCTCCTCCCCCTCCCTCACCACCAATACGTTCTAATTCACAATCTTGATCGGCGCACGAAATGTACCAATACCTAAAATGAGCTCATACATACAGTAGATTTAGATTTATTGTTGTTTCCATTCGTCATCGATTGAGGAGATAGGATACGTTATACATTAAAATTGAACAAAATTAGGTACAAAATTAAAGACAAATAATCTTAAAATAAATTAATAAAAGAAAATGTATATAGACAAAAGTCAATATAAACACAACACGGACACACACGATGTCATACACACACACATACAGACTGGGAAAAAACAAACAAGCACACACTGAGAAAAACGCAATGGAGGAGTTTTGAACTACTTGGACCAGGAAGGAAACTGCCCTTGCTCCAGCAGCAGCAGCCTATCTGTTCCTGCAAGATTCAACATATCACTCCAATAAAAACGTCACAACACATAAAAAGTTAATTATATTTAAGAGTATATATATATATATATATATATATATATATATATTGTAATATCATTTAAATGGGATAGGACTTTAATTTATTAATAAACAAATTTTAAATGTTTTGATAATTTTATATTTATCAACTTTAGAGTGATTACATGAAACAATCTCTCGGGGGGATTTTGGGTCTGTCGACATGTGGAGTATGCAGTTACTGAAAAATAGAAAAGGATCATTTTAATTTATGCAATCAGGACAATGACTAAGTTTCACAGTTTGATGAACTTACCCACAATTACATGGGCCTACAAACATTCAACCTCAAAAATGTTTCCGCGTCTCTCTGACTTTAGGTGAAACTTGCAAGTTTTTTTACACCGATGAATGTAGTGGGATCCAGGTCCAACTCATCATTTCCTCTCTCCTCCTCTACTGATCCGTCGGACTGACTTACTCGTCCCTTCTCTCCGCATCTACTCTGAATCACTGGTCCGTCGTCCCTTCTCTCCCCCGACTCATCTGAATGTCTGAGCCTTTGTTCACGGTAACAGGTTACATGAGGGTGATCCTGTAGCAGGCACTCCCCTTTAATAGCATAGGAAGAGACTTGAAAAGGGTTGACTAGGGCCCCCAGGCTATAGCCTAAGGATCCTACCTGTTGTTTCATCTCAAGGTGATGCAGGGAAATACCCTAGAGAACCTGCATCAGGTAGTCCGGGGGCTAGTGGGTACTACTCCTGCGCCCTTCTGATGACGACGGGAGAGACTGCATTGCTGTGGGAACGCAACAAACCCACCTCCGTTCCTTGATCAGTATTGAGAGGCAGTTGACCGACTGGTCCAATGGGATCAGAGGACAACTCTCACCGTATGCCGAAGGTCTTCGACCCCCGTAGATACACCTCTCAAACTGCTCAAGGTCGTATCAGTCTGCATGAGTCTTAAATTAGTTACCTTGGCCATGGACCAAGGGGGGAAAGGAAAAAGGAAAACCAGGAAGGAGGAAGTCAACCTCCACCTGGCTCTCACTCATTTCCCAGCAGGATATCCTCCTGTGTATTTGGGATGTCGTCCATCTCCTCTCTCTCCTCCGGCTCATCTGAATGTCTGAGCCTCCCAACGGCTCCCTTCTTCCCCGCATCATTTTCTCCGGGGCCCCGGGACGTTCCACCCACCATCGGTGTTTTAAAAAAATTCCGGGGTTCCCCACCATCGGTCTTTTTTCACAAAATTCCGGGCATCCCCGCCGACGATTATCTTACACGCTACAATTTTTTACACACCCCATCGGGGTTTACCCTCTTTCTGTCAATTCTACAATGTTGCTGGCCTCTATTTTCACGCACAAAACTTCCTTTATTGTAGGCCCAACTTCGCCTCACAATGATACTGTAGAACCAAAATCAGCAGGCACATGCGTTTATATATATATATATATATATATATATATATATATATGCTAATTTTGGTTCTTCCTAAATCCGAATTGATATCTAACTTGAATTCTAGTTATCGTTTACATATTAGCTAAATATTTAGCTTATGTAAATATAATTCAGTTAACATAAATAATAAATGTAAGTTAGATATATATTCGTATTATAAGATATGTGGAACAAATGATAGCATATTGACACTGCGTCTAATTTTAGAAGACAGGATAATAAATATCCAGCCTACGTTCATGGCAATTGTAGATTTAGAATAAGCGTTTGATAATGACAACTGGAACACTAAGGAACTATTAAGGATTTTGAAGATCACTGGAAAAAAACTCGAGATCGTAGGCTTATAAATAACGCAAACAGACGGCAGACAGCTGTGATTAGAATAGAAGATCAATAAATAAGAAAAGGGGTAAGACAAGGATACAACAGTCTGTCGTCCATTCTGTTTAACTTATATAAAGGAAAACAGGTGATGAAGAACGTTAAAACGGAATATTGAAATGGAATCATACTGCTTTTGCCGACGATATTCTAGTGTTACGGGAGTCAGAAGAAGACTTGGAAACCATAATAAATGGCTTGAACGTGGACATGCAGAAAGAGTTCAATATGAGGATTATTAGATGGAGTGTAGTATGGGAAACAGTGGAATAACAAAGGCTGTTAGATTGGGATAGGAATATTTTGAAGGAAGTTAAGGAATTCTCCTACTAGAGTAGAATAGCACGGGAAATAGAATGAGGAATTTATTTACGGGTAATATAAGTGTGAATATATCAGGAAATCGTTGCTGAAAATGTGTTTATGGAGGGTGGCGTTATTTGAGTGCGAAACGTGTCGAAGGCTACTTTCCGTTTCCTCTTACTCATCTCTCACCTCCAACTTTTTCCAAAATCCTCTCCAACTCACCTCTCCTCTAACGTGATTGGTCTCCCCACCTTTTCTACATTCCCAAGGTCCTCCTCCAATAATGGATTGCGTCTCTACCCTTCCTCTTAAAAATTTGGGACGTGGGCCACACCCTTATCAATAATTTGGGGTAAACAACCTTGCTAATCTGAGGAACACCTGGGGTATTTTCGGTGTTGCTCAAATACCTTTGAGACAAAGGCTTCCGGTGTCATCTTCAAGTGTCTATGACTTTTTATTTTTTCCCGGGTATTCCTCCACAAGTGTGCCTTGCGAATAACTCAGGTACAAAAATTCTTAATATTTTAAAATTAAATTGTTCCTTTATGGAATTTATTAAAATATTCGTTAAAAGACTGACTACCTAGAGGTTCGAAAAATGCTCTGTGTAGATCAGCACAGTCTGGAATCGCATACTAATCCATTGAAGACATTTTATATGCTTACTAAATACATGAAGGTGTAGATAATATTTTTTAAACATAATATCATTGGGAGAAACAAAAAACAAATTTTAAATACACTTTTAAACAATTTTCCATATTTATATTATTAAAAAAAAACTTTTGTAACGATTAAAAAAAACGATTTGTACATTATTTTGTAGATGAATGTGTGGCAATTGCCGGAAGCTTCTTGTAAATAAAGTTTTTGAAATCCAAATTTGAAATATAGTTTCGGTTTATTGTTTGACAAAATATATTCGGAATAAACAATTCCTGGGTTTCCACCCCGGGAGGGGGGGGGGGTTAATTGGTGTCTGAGCCACGAAGTTTCAACGGCGTACAAAGTTTCACTTGAGAACGACGCCAGAGTACGCCGTTGAAACGTCGTGGCTTAAACTCTATTTAACCCGGGCGGTAAACCCAAGAATTGTTTGTTCATAAAATACACCGGGAAAACCTTTGATCTTTACTAAAATATATGACGCAAAGATTTCACGCGTCGCAGACGTTTTGTTCGAGGTGAGTCCTGAAGTCATTCAATGTCTTAGAAATATAATTAAAACTACTTCACTTTTAAAAGACAAGTTGGAAAGACGAAGGACGTGGTGAGAACAGGGAACGGGATAAATAAAAATAAAAATTACGGCGTAGCGAAGCTTTTATTATTGGCGTTTGTCACAGAATATACCAGGGAGATGCTGCTTCAGAGAGGACCATAAGTGTAGCACGAGCCCCATCTTAAGTGACGGTAATCTACGGAAGGAAACAGAAATCACTTGAGAAGAAAATAGAACTTCGGTACATGTTACTGTTTCTATTATCTACAACAACAAAGAAAATATGGATTAGCAAGGGATGTATTTGTAAGTTTTTCACCGTCCTGAAGGAAATCTTGCCTCTAATGCTCTTGCCATCACACAATTTTTGTTGAGTCTCACATTCAACAGAATTACTCATTCCTTACCATACTAGGGTCAGTCCTCCATATTATTATTATTATTATTACTAAGCTGCTATTGGGCATTTCCCCGGTGGCTGCAGCTATATACAAAGAAAAAAAATACAAAGAAAACACAAATACAATTACGAAAAGTTTACACTAAGGAAGAATTTTGAAGTGTAGTTTTTTTTTATCTGGAAAAGAAAGAAAGGAGTCACACAAAAATTACTTCACTGCATTTCACTATTATCACTTCACTGATTGTAAAAAAAAATAAACTTTTCACTTAAGGTTTCTTAGCCTATTTTCTAAACTGATTTACGCTGCCCGGATAAATAGTGTTTCTGCAGGAGGCAAGGAAGGAAATACAATCACCTATTATGACCTATTTACAAATGAAAAATTTCCTACGTATGCATTTATTTATTAAATCTACAAATGGGCAGATGCCCGGTGGCAGATACTTGGAAATTAAACAATAACTAATAAACTGGTCGTAACTAAGGACCAAATTTTACCTATAGTTGAATGTATAATTATATTCAATATAAATAAATAAGTGTGGAATCATATTATTAGAAGATGATTCTTTAAAAATAATAATATTGTATTTTCCTGAAGAAAAAAATACACTGGAAATATATTTCGCTGTAGTATATTTTTAGACATTTGGCAGCACTGATGACGTCACTGCACTACACTACACTAAACTTAGATTGAGTCTAAATTTTCTTTCTGTTCAACGAAGTTCCTCCCACAAACACTCCTGCAGGCAGATTGTTCCAGTCATCAATTGTCCTATTTAGGAATGAGTATTTTCCAACGTCTGGTTTTTGGTTCCTTCCTTGTAATTTAACAGCTGATCTCTCCTCCTTCTCCTCCCGTTCCGAGTCGATTCTTTCATTCTATCTCTGATTCCCTGCCAAGGTTTTTGACCTGCAAAGGCTCTGTAGAGAATGTGTAGCCTAGCTGTTTCTCTTCTTGTCTGTAGCGTGTCCCACCCTAGTTGCTTTACCTTTTCGTTCCCATGCCCAGGTCCTATTTGTATGAATTTTGCGGCCCTTCTTTGCCACCCTTTCTAAGGATTCTATTTTACCTATCCTGTACGGATCCCAGGGACAGGCTGCACCATAAGTGGGCAAGTGTACTAATGACAAATGTGCCATCTACGTCTGTACGTTGATGCCCTTTTTCTTTAATTTTTAATGAGTGGTCATTCTTAAGAAGTATAATTAGGCGCCGCCGTAAGATGGTTTGCCATTCCTTTCCAGGCCCCTGTGTGTCGTTCACCCTTATAAGCTTTATATATTGCTTCGCTTGTTTCCTTCTCTTACGGAGACCTTCTAAATTCTCGTGAGGATTCATGGCGAATCACCTGACCCCTAAACTTTTTTTCAGCCCGTTTTTATATTATTTCCAACGCTAGAGTAGTGTGTGTGTGTGTGTTTATTTCGATATGGGATCTCAGCAGCACGTTACAGCCCCCCATATTCTAACCTTGGCCCTGACGAGCCCTGGTTTGTAAGCAGAAATCTTGGTTTATCTCGTGTTTTTCCTCAAGACCCTGTGAAGCAGCAGCAGCGCCTTTACCTCACTGGCCGACCTCATTACCCCAATTTAAATCTTTACTAATGGTGACCCCCAGATATTTACAGTCATTTGATTCTGTTACAACTTCGTCTCCCATTTTATATCGAGTGGGATGGACATTTCTCTTTTTTTTTTGTAAAAACCTCTGCCTTTACTCTTCGTTGCATTTATTCGCCTTTTATTTCTAACTGACCATTGGTAAATTTAGTCCAAATCAGTCTGCAGAATCTGTGCTGCATCCTCAACGTTTACGATTTCCCTATAAACCATACAATCATCGGCAACAAGTTTGATCTGTGATTTTATACCGATTGTTAAATCATTTATGAATGCAAGGAACATAAGTGGTCCGATCACTCTTACACCCCCTGTGACGTTATTTTCACGTTTGACTACAATCACCAGAGTATTTAATAGGTAATAGTGACGTCAAGGACACTGACTCTCATAACGTGACAGACTCACCTCACTTGCCATGATGAACTGAGGACCTGAAGCCTAACCACAATAGAAATCAACGCAATCAGTGGACTACAGTTCGTTCTGCAGGTTAAAGTTTCCTTCCAGAGGGACACCGAGAGCCCATGACGTTACAAAGGGCGCGGGTGTTGGAAAGATTCAACGGGTTCACTTAGTCGCTTTGTCTTACCGTCATTATTCAAGCAGTTCTCGACATTCATGTCACAAGAACGCTTGAAATTCCTATGATTCCCGCGGCTGTTCACGGCGCAAAATAGTTGATCGAGTACCAGTGCACAGGGTATTGAGGAACATTTCTGCTGTAGGGGGAAGCCATAGCTGACGTGGAACACGGACGCAAGGACCATGGTCACTGCTGCAACAACATCAACACCAACAACACACCGGTTAAGAGGGGAAGTAACCTCGGGGGGAAACGCGCAAACCCCGGTGTCCGTCCACCGCCGGCCTCACCTGCAACAATCAGCACCTTCATGGCGACGTGTGTGTGTGTGTTGTGAAGATCCTCGTCACTGAGTCGGGGTTCTCCTGTTGCTGCGGCTCTTTTTATGAGGCAACAGGAGCCACGCAAAGCCTTGACATTTGGCCAAGGTGCCTTTTAATTTGTCTTTCGATAACAGTTGGCGATAGCAGCTGTAAAATTAATTCCTTCGACACACCAGAGTCGGCCAATAATAAACTGGATACCTAAATTTATTCCGCACAATTGCACACTAATGTTGAGCAGGATAATTGTAATACAAAATAAATCATTATTATTATTTTTATTATTTTAAAAACTTTTATCGTACAGATTATCAGTTAGGACGATATCGATACTGTATATACAATATTAAAAAGGTATCTAATCAACATGATAACGTGAAGATAGGTTAATTCATTTAATTAATCTACTTTAGGAGAATTGGTTATGTTTATTTATTTTTGCGAGTACCTGAGGGGCATACGACTTAGGTGGGTGAGGATTGACAGGTAGAGAACTTATTTATGGAGGATTAATGAGGATGTGGTCTGCGGACATGATGGTAGAGTGTGCCTGAAAGATGAAAGATGAATCGGAAGTTTTCTTTTGAGTCTAGGGGAGCATGTGGAGGAGGATTGTCATGGATTTGGGTGGTTGAGTGCGCTTTTGATTAGGTTTGTTATGGATTTGGACATTACTGAGTTTACATTGGGAATTTTGATGTTTTTATGGATGACGGAATTTCTTAGGTACCAGGCAGGGAGAGTTTGTGATGGTACGTAGTATTATGTTTTGTTTGGTTTGAATTTTGGTTGAATGGGTTTTGGCTGTTGTTCGCCATATGGAGGAGGCACAGGACCAGGTGGCTTGTATTATGGAGAGGTATATGAAGCGTTTTGTGCTGATGGTGAATACAGGGGGATTTTCTGTTTAGGAGGAGGGGGGATATAGGGTTCTGAATTTTTTGGTTTATTTTGGAGAGGAGAAGATTAATGTGAGGTTTCCAGGATAGTTTAAATAAATTATAAGGGCGTGTATCATGAACCATATTCGTGTGACAAATTGTTGTTGTTGTTATTGTTGTGGTATTCAGTCCTATGACTGGTCTGACACAACCAATTTGACCTAACCTGTCTTCTACTTCCACATACCTAGCGCATCCCACATCTTCCCTAGTCTGCTTAGCGTATTCTACCCCAGGCCTCCATCTTTCGTTCTTCCCCTACACGCTTCCAATTTTACAACAGCCTCTTGTCTCGAAACGTAGCCTATTAATCTACCCCTTCTCTTAGTCAACGTCCTCCATATTCCCCTATTCTGTTCCTCGTTGGTGAATCTATCCACCCCATCTCATTCTCCTATAGCACCACATTTCAAAGGTTTCTATTCATTTCCATCCCGCAACTCCTCCGGTCATCGTCAAGCACCCTTAGAACGCCACGCTGCACACCCCGACATTTCTAGCAACGGTTTCCTTATTTCCGTAAGAAAATTCCTCTTCCTTGCTATCCTGTGCTATCCTACTCTAGTTATTACGCTTCCCAATTAGCAAAATTCGTTAACTTCCTTCAAAATATCAGCCTTTGTTATTCCACTTTTTCCACATACTGGACTTCATTATTTTCGTCTTCCCTCTATTAATCCTCATATTGAACTCTTTCTTCAGAACGCCGGTCATGCCATTTATTATGGTTTCCGAGTCTCGTTCTCACTTCCCTAATACTACAGTATCATCGGTAAAGCGTATGATTCCTTTTCCCATATTCCGTTTTCACTTTCTCCATCGCCTGTTCTACATATAAGTTTAATAGAATGGACATCCTTGTCATACTCCTTTCTCGATTACGTCTTTCTTTCCTTCATCTTTTACTCCAATTACTGCTGACTGTCTTCTGTAGAGGTTATCTACAAGCCTCCTTTCTCGATACTTTATTCCAGTGCTATTCAAAATCCTTAATAGTGGGTTCCAGTTCACGTTATCAAACGCTTTTTTTCTAAATCTACATATTCCGTGAACGTCGACCCGTTTTTCCTTAACCTGTCTTCAAAAATTAGCCGCTAAGTCAAAATTGCTTCTATTGTGCCTATATTCTTCCTGAAAACCATCTGATCTTCTCCTAACTGGTATTCTGTTTGATGTTCCATCTTCCTTTATACCATTTTAGTTAATATATTCGTGTGAAAATTATAGATACGTTAAATCGTAATAGCGCGATCCATGACACAGTTAGTCTCTTTTTCGCGAAAGCCTTCCACGACTGTCCTATCCTGCTTAGCTCTATCGTGTCTACTACAGTTTTACCATCCCCAGTTACTACGCTTCCCAAGGAACAGAATTCTATAAATTTTTGTCTAAATGTCCTTTCCCCATATAAAAGCCTTCGTATTCCACTGTTTCCATTTGACACTTCATTACTTTGGGTTTTCTCTCTCTATTAGTCGTCATATTGCACTCTTTCTCCTGGAATCAGTTCATGCCATTTATTATGGATTCCAAGTATTCTTTTGACTCATCGGCAAAGCGTTGGGTTTTAATTTCTTCTTCTTGCAGAATGATTCATTTTCCATATTCCGTTTTAACTATCTTCATCATAGGTTAAAAATAGCGAAAGCATCGTGAAGCAGAGTAAAACTATTCTATTAAATGGCGCTGCTGCTTCTTTACTCGGTACAGGATTTTCTTATTCGTCCTTCTAGTTTTTAAATCAAAGTTCCTACAAAAAGTGTTGTAAAATAGCACATCACATATCTTTAAAATTTCTATTCAGTTTGTTTGTTTCATGTATGGCGCTGCTGCTGCTGGAGCAAGGACAGTTTCCTGGTCCAAATAGTTAAAACTCCATTGCGTGTTCCTCAGTGTGTGCTTGTCTGTGTTTCCCAGTGAGTGTGTGCGTGTGTGACATCGTGTGTCGGTGTTGTATTTATATTGACTTTTGTCTATATACATTTTCTTTTATTAATTTATTTTAGGATCATTTGTCTTTAACTATGTACTTTATTTTGTTCATTTTTAATTTTTAATGTATGACGTATCCTATTTCCTCAATCAAAGATTAATGGAAACAACAATAAATCTAAATTCTTCCTTGTCTTCTTCTTTATTTACTTCATCTTCTATTCTAAATACTGCTGATTATTTTTTTAGAAGTTATGGATAGCTTTCTTTTCGATACTCTATCCCAGTGTCCTTCAAATTCCTTAACATTGTCTCCAATTTCACGTTATCAAACGCTTTTCCGAAATCTACAAATGCCATGAAAGTAGGCCGGTTTTTTCTTATCCTGTGTTCTTAAATTAGACGCAAATTCAATATTGTTCCCATCTTTTCCTTACATTCTTCCAAAAACCAAACTGATCTGCTTCTAACTCGTATTTTATTTGTCGTTCTATCCTCCTATATACTATTTTCGTTAATATTTTGCGTATGCTAAACTACGTGCCCCGTTCTGTCCTGAATCTATCAGCCCCGGTCATCTTCGGTATGGGTGTAATTTTATATTCATACTAAAATCTCCTGGTATTTTTCCTGTATCGTAAACTTCACAAACTGTCCTTATACAGCCATGACATTCCTTCATTCGCCCGACAATCTTATCAACTCCGCTGGAATGTTATCGATTCCTGGCGTTTTACAACCTGGTGTGCTACTTTTAATGACTGCTGCAACTGCCGTTTTTTTAATGTTTTATTTTAATAATTTTTCGTTCGGCTGCTGATTTGTTCTTATCAGAGTACCATTATAAAAACAGCTTTGACTATATGTCAGGGTTATAAATGAGCCGCGTCAACAGGCAAAGCCAGCCGACATCTCACCATGAAGGTGCTGTTGATTATTATCCTGGGTGAGTCCCTCGACGGACCTGAGTGGTTTAACGCTTTCCATTTTCCCAACGTTATTTTCCATACTTGT
Organism: Eucriotettix oculatus; assembly: GCA_034510155.1. Lineage (NCBI taxonomy): Eukaryota > Metazoa > Arthropoda > Insecta > Orthoptera > Tetrigidae > Eucriotettix > Eucriotettix oculatus. Next base: position 216,876,015 of record CM067377.1, on the reverse strand, counting down.
TGCACACAGTGAACCTGGTGGTCCTCGCGTCAACGGCTGCACAGAGCGTTGAAGAGAAATGCAGGTTCACCTGCCCACAGTTAACCCTTCGTCTATTTTGTGCTATGAACTCCCGAGGTGACATGAAGAATTTCCTGGAACCATGTGCCATGCAAACAGACAACTGCTTGAATAGTGACGGTAAGATAGTCACGAAAAGATCCATTTAATGCTTTTTTCAGGCACACTATCCCGAACTCAACTAAATGACCAAATTCGTCACTCAACTCGCCGCGTATTAACACCGGCTGGTAAGTGATTGTGCGTTTATAACTACGAAGTTGGAAGGAGTCATGACTCATGAATGGAAGTACATTTTCCTTTACCAGTATCCAAATTTTCTAAACGGGGTGACTGAAGATTCAATGTATTATTTTTGGGTTCCTTTCTGTCACTGATAACGTGCCATCATCATCTTCCTGTCGTCCTCAAAAAAACAGAAGCCTCACTGTGCCCATTCATATTGACCTACAAAATTGTGAAAAGTCTCATTTTACGCAGAATTTAATGCCATTTTGAGATATGTTAATAAAAATAATTAGAAAAACATTTTATACTTGCGAAAATCGGCAAAGAATATGTAAGGGGCCAGGCCAGCGGGCAGGAGTTCCACCCTACTTTACCCTCCCGTTCCAAAAAAAAACCTTTTTAATTTTCGCTGCAGTTTAAAAAAAATATCCCACAAAATTATGTAGTGTTGCTACATCAACGACGAAGTTTCCTCGCAGGCGCTTCAGCCCAGAGTGACTGCGTGGCTGACCTGATCATGTTGGGAATGCCTCGCACTCTCTCTGGGTACTTTTTATCAAAGTTCTCATATGCCAAGACACCTTCGCCTATTTTAGGAGAGGTATATGTACTGGGGTCAAAGACCTTGGTCATATGGCAAGAGGTTGTCCGCTAATCCTATTGGAATCAGTCGGCCAACTGCTTCCTGAAACTGGTGGAGACACGGAGAAGGGAATGCTGTGACCCCACAGCAGACTCGTCTCCCGTCATTCGGAAGGGCGTGAGAATAGTACCCAATGCCCGACCTATCTGATATAGGTTTTCTAGGGTTTCCCTGAATCTCTTTAGGTGAAACACCGGGTAGGATCCTTAAACCATAGCCCGGGGGCCCTAGTTGACCCTTAGCTACCTTGCTCTACATTCCGCATCCCCCTTTTCAATACCCTTCCTCTGCTATTAAAGGGGAGTTGCCTGTTTCAGGATCACCCTCATGTAGCCTGTTACCCCCAAAAAAATACATCAACGAAGATTATATTTATGATTTTCATCCGCTACAAGAGTAACTTTGTGCTACTCTTCTGTGATGCGCAGTCCAAAAGTTACCACACTAATTAATTAGTTTAAAAGTAAATAAGACACGCAGATGATGAAAATTTTTCGGATGGATTTTGAAGGGTTTGCACTGGCTTTTGCTAAATTTTAAAACTATTTTGAGGAACAGTTTCAAATCTATTAGCTCTCAAAGTGGAGCTATATATAAAATAAAGACAAAAAACTGACTTTTTAAATTATATTTCGCCACAACGTAAGTATAAAATGCTTTTAATTCTTTTTATTTACACAACATAAAATGGCATCAAATTCTGCGTAAATGAGACCTTTCACAATAGCGTAGGTCAATTCGAATGGGAACAGTGAGGCTTCAAAATCAGGGCTCTACTATTTTGACAGTGACGACAGTTGATGGTACAGAGCCTCGAGGACAGAAGTGAAAGGTCAGGTCGAGGTGTTTTACCGTCCTAATATTATCAATTTTCTTCATGGACTTTCCCCGTTCACATCGACCATTCCATAGTTATGAGCGTGTCAGATTTTGATTCGGAACTATAGACGATGGTAAGTGATAATCATCATCATTCTTCTTTCGGCCTCACGCAGGTTTGCACAAGGTCGCTCTTTATTGATGGTGATTTATTATTGAAAATAAGAGACAAATTTATATTTAAAATTTGGTATTTAATATAAATAATATATTTCAGCAAGAGCGTAAATGATATTTACAAATTTTTAAAGGAAGCATTATATAAAAAAAACAATTACATTGCAGTGCTTTGAAGAAAATTACAGACTCGCCTGCCCATCGTTACATCGTCATCATTTTTAATGCATTTTAAATCAAGGTTCTCAGTTGGGTGAATTGAGAAGCAATTTAAATTTCTGATGGCAATAGGCCTGGGTTAGGCGAACTCTTTATAATTCAAAACAACGATATCCGCGAAGTATCTGCATCTGCATCCCGGTCCGTATCGATGCTGATGGCTGCATCAGGGGATGACCTCTGTTCACCGTCCGGGCTGAATCTCGTGGACAACTATTATCTCCTTCCGGCGTCTTACAGTTTCTCAGCGGCAAACAATTTAACTTTTGCATTGACTGTCTTCCGTCTCTCAGCAACTTTTGTCTCTAGTATGCCAAAACTTTCTGTTTATCTTGTCTCTCCTTCAAACCTCAACATCGTCTGTTCACCCACTATCCTCCGTCTCCCCACATCTTCTCTCTCCCGTCTCCTCACATTTTCTCCCTTCTTCTCCAAAAAAAAAAATTTCCCTTCCCTCATAACATCGGTGAAAATCTACATAGTTTAAAATCACCAATAAACTATTATCCTCAAATGCTTCAATTGGCTTTCTCTTTGACAATTGCAGCCAATGGGAAAAATTTTCAACTGCTGGGCCTTAATATGTTTTGCGTTTCTCCGTCAGATTCCAAATTTTTTTTCAACGGAACTCACGTTTTCACCTAATGCAGCCCCTTAATTATTCATGGCGATGCCCTTTCTTTAATGGACTACATTAGACCGGAACGGTCATTCTTCTGTCCTAAGGAATGCGAGGGACTTAAAGTTTAACTTCGCGTGTTTAATAGATTACAAACTATATCTTCCATCGCGTCTCTGAATATAGAGTTGAGTCTCAGTTGGTGTCCTATGCACTTATAATTCGAGTAACGGTCTTCTCTCTCTCTCCAATCCTTTCCAATACTTGTAAATTTATCAAAGTTTCTACCTTCCTTAACGTCAACATCTCAAAAACTTTTAGCCTTTTCCCGTCCCGTCAACTCATTCCTTTAAATGTCTTCTTTTCTGTGGCAATTCATGCTTTTATCTCCTTTTCGATCAAGGTGATTACAGTGCCTGGATATGTAAAGGAACTTCCTTAACTGTTGTTTTTTTTTACTTATTTTCTTAAGCGCGTCAGTTTACTTCTTTTCAGCGAATAATTTGCAGCCCGGGAGGCAGATCTTCGCCGTGGGACAGTGAAGGGGAATCAAAGTGTATAGATCTGTCCCAAGTATCCCATTATTCTTGTGGTTCCCTTCGCTGTGCCTTCTACATATTTCAAACTGAAAGTATCTGCTGTATTTTTAATTTTTTCACCCCTCCAATTTTTCTTTTTTAGATTTCAAGGAGATACACAAAGGACGGTGTCACTACCCGGCTGGAAAAATCGTGTAACGAACCTGAATAAAGTGCTTGGTTTGGGATTCTCCATTGTATTTTTTTTTCAAACTGTTTTACTGACTCCCTAATTCCATCCACCGAATATTGTCTACAACTTGGCTCTCTTCCTACGTTACTCCTGTTTACTCAATTGTAATAAGACGTACCAGACATTTCGTTTCCATATATTTCTTTAAAATACATGTCTTTATTTCGTCGCCCTGTACATTTTCCTCTACAGGTAGGAAAACAAAATGCTGAGGAAGGCATAAAAACCTACCGAAACGTTGTTACGATTAAATTTCTATACGATAGTCTGTACAATGTCATCAATTTATTTATAACAACGTTAGTTGTAAAAGTCAAGTTGGAAACAAGAGGAAATGATGAGAACGGGGTAAATGAGAAAAATAAAACTAAAAAAAATATGTTTGCGTTGATCAGATTTGGTGAACTAACAAGGTGCTGCAGTCATCCCTGCTTCCCTTACGGTAATCTACAAAACAATGACAGTTACATTAGAGGAAAATAGAATTTAGTTAAATATTACTGTTGAAACTATCTAAAGAAAGGAGGAACTGCAGGCAATAAACAGATATTTGTAAAAACTATTAGCATACTGAAGGAAATTTTGGCCACAATGCTCCTGGCATCACCCAATTTTTATTGAGCCTCACACTCAACAAATTTACTCATTTCTTACCGTACTGGTGTCAGTCCTCCGTATTGGACTTGTCTTAAAACAGCAATCGACGTAGAAATTTGACCACAGTTCCTTCTACAAGGTTAAAGTACCCTCCCAGAGGGACACCAAGAGGCCATGACGTCACACTTGCAGATCGCTAGTGTTGAATAGGGCACGGCTGTGGACAAAATTCAGCGGGTTAATTCGTAGCTTTGTCTTACCGTCATTATCACGTCACATGGGAGCTTGAAATTCCTATATCACCCGCGGTTGTTCGCAGCGCAAAACAGATGTTTGGCTACTAAAAGGCAATATAATTTGGAACATTTTATGTTGTAGAGCTGGCGCCATACAGGGACGCGAGGACCATGGTCACTGCTGCAACAACAACAACATCGCAACCACTGGTTAAGTGGGGAAGTAAGCGGTGCAAAAGACTTTGGCTTCACCTACAACAATCAGCACCTTCATGATGGCGACGCGCGCGCGTGTGTGTGTGTGAGGATCCTAGTCGTCGGTCTCTGAGTCGGGGTTTCCCCATATTTGCGATTCCTTTTAGATTTTAGATTTATTGTTGTTTCCATTAGTCCCTGATTGAGGAAATAGGATACGTCATACATTAAAATATAAAATGAACAAAATAAAGTACACAATTAAAGACAAATAAACTTAAAATAAATTAATAAAAAAAAATTGTATACACAAAAGTCAATATAAACACAACACGGACACACAATGTTACACACACATACACACTGGGAAGCACAAAAAAACACACACTGAGGAACACGCAATGGAGTTTTGAACTACTTGGACCTGGAAGGAAACTGTCCTTGCTCCAGCAGCAGCAGCGCCATACATGAAACAAACGAACAAACAAGAAAACAGAAAAAACTGAATAGAAATTTTAAAGATATGTGATGTGCTATTTTACAAGGTTGGCAGCAGCTCATTCAACACTTGCAGCAGCAGGAACCTTGATTTAAATACTAGAAGGACGATTAAGAAAATCCTGTACCACAGAGTAAAACAGCAGCAGCGCCATTAGACAGAATAATTTTACTCTGCTTCACGAACCTTTTTTAGTTACTGTTTTTAACCTCTGGAGCAAGGCTGTTCTACAGAATTATCCCGGGGGTATTGTGAATACTTTTCTGGTGTAGAGACGGAGAACAAGGGGGGCGATTCTTGTCCTCAGGAACTTGGAGCTGAACCTCTGACTGATATCTGGTCACTTTTTCATGAAAATCGCCATTTGTTTGAAACAAATTAGTGTTCTTCTTTACAAACTTTATTATTTCATAAATATATATACAGTCTTGGTAAAGTAAGTATTTGAAAACTTTTGAAGAAAGGTCTGCAACTCGATGTAGAATTCGTGCTAGAAAGTATTCTAATGGCACGCTTTTGCAACTTAAATATTTCATTACTCCTGGAGCAGTTAGAGACGCCATAGATCATAATTGAATGAAAATACGTGAAGTAAACCATTTTGACGTAGTTTTTGTGAACCAACGTGTTGCATTAGTGTTCTCAGACAATAACAAGCTGGACTCCAGCAAGCAGATCTCCCATGGATGGTCATTCCACTTTAATTTATCGTCAATCCGAAGGCCGAGGAAAGGCTCAAGCATTAGCTGAGAAGATAGAGTGTAACCGTTTTATTTACAATTTCAATTATAAGTGATATTAAATATCTTTGTGTTGCTCGAATATCTGTGTGATTTAGAATAACGTTGTATCTTTGAAGACTATTGTGGTGTCTTTGAATTTTTTTTTATTTTTGCGAAAAGGAATTGAACAGGTCTAAGGAAAAAGAAAATAATTCAGTTTGTATTATCACAGGCTTGGACGAGTCCGTGAAAGTGAGCGACGTGGTTGTGAACAGACCCTTCGGGAGGTCCGGACGTACAATAACAAAAGTTGGGACAATTGCGCCAGGGACAGGGTAGAGGAAGGAAGAAAAGAAGGAACTAGCTCCTGCTTCAAAAAGAAATTAATTAAGTCGCCATCTTCCAGATCGTTGTCTTCAGCGAAAACAACGAGTGACATTCGACTGGTAACGTGTGAAATTTACTTCAGTTGGAGCCTTCCCCTCCCTTTCGTAACAAACAGAGTTTGTGGCAAATTATTTACCTAAAATTTGTATTTTAACTGTAAATCATGTCATTGAATCCTCTTCAAGGATACGCCGGCTCCCTAGATGTAAATAGTTTTAAGTTTAGATATAGATAACACATTTTGTTTTCCAAAACTGCCGTGGTTATACTTACATTCACTTGAATTTGTTTAATTTATTTCGATAATGTGTATTATTCTGGAACAGGTGACGTCACTGTTCTCAGTCCTGAACCCGAGTAAATTCGCATAGTAAAATTGTCCTACGTAACACGCAGGTGGCGCCCATATACTATCTGTTCGGGCAAGATTCAACATATCACTCCAATAAAAACGTCACAACACATAAGAAGTTAATTATATTTAAGAGTATATATATATATATATGTATAGTAATATCCTTTAAATGGGATAGGACTTTCATTTATTAATAAACAAATTTTAAATGGTTTGATAATTTCATATTTATCAACTTTACAGTGATTACATGAAGCAATCTCTCAGGGGGATTTTGGGTCTCGAGATATGGAGTATGCAGTTACTGAAAAAAAAGGATCATTTAAATTTATACAATCATCACAATGAGCAAGTTTCACAGCTTTGATGAACTTACCCACAATTACATGGGCCTACAAACATTCAACCCCACGAATGTTTCCGCGTCTCTCTGGCTTTGGTGCGTCTTGCAGTTTTTTTTACACCGATGAGTGTAGTGTGATCCTGGCCCAACCCCTCATTTTCTCTCTCCACCTCTACTGATCCGTCGGACTCACTTACTCGTCCCTTCTCTCCGCATCTACTCTGAATCACTGGTCCGTCGTCCCTTCCCTCCTCCGACTCATCTGAATGTCTGAGCCTTTGTTTTGGGTAACAGGCTACATGAGGGTGATCCTGAAGCAGGCACTCCCCTTTAATAGCATAGGAAGGTACTTGAAAAGGGTTGACTAGGGCCCCTAGGCTATAGTCTAAGGATCCTACCCGGTGATTCATCTAAAGGTGATGCAGGGAACAACCCTATAAAACCTGCATCAGGTAGGTCGGGGGCTAGTGGTTACTACTCCTGCGCCCTTCTGATGACGACGGGAGAGACTGGATTGCTGTGGGAACGCAAAAATCCCGCCTCCGTGACTTGATCAGTATTGAGAGGCAGTTGGCCAACTGGTCCAATGGGATCAGAGAAACAACTCTTACCGTATGCCGAACGTCTTCAACCCCCGTGCATACGCCTCTCAAACTGCTCAAGGTCGTATCAATCTGCAGGAGTCTTAAATTAGTTACCTTGGCCGTGGACCAAGGGGGGAAGGGAAAGAGGAAAACCAGGAAGGAGGAAGTCAACCTCCACCTGGCTCTCACTCATTTCCCAGCAGGATATCCTCCTGTGTATTTGGGATGTCGTCCATCTCCTCTCTCTCTCTCCTCCAACTCATCTGAATGTCTGAGCCTCCCAATGGCTCCCTTTTATCTTCTCGCCCCGGGAGTTCCCCACCATCGGTTTTTTCATAAAATTCCGGGGTTCCCCGTCATCGTTTTTTTCCCACCAAATTCCGAGGTTCCCCACCATCGATTATCTTACACGCTACAATTTTTACACACGCCCCGCGTTCCCCATCGGGGTTTACCCTCTTTCTGTCAATTCTACGCTGTTGCTGGCCTCTATTGTCACGCACAAAACTTCCTTTATTGTTGGCCCAATTTCGCCTCACAATGATACTGTAGAACCAAAATCAGCAAACACATGCGTATATATATAAACGCATGTGTTTGCTAATTTTGGTTCTTCCTAAAGCCGAATTGATATCCTAACTTGCATTCTTAGTTATCGTTTACATATTTTCGCTAATATTTTGCTTATTGTAAATATAATTTCAGTTTAACATAAATAAATAAATGTAATTATATATATATATATATATATATATATATTGACTCTGTGTCTAATTTTAAAAGATAGGATAATTAACATCCGGCCTACGTTCATGGCAATTGTAGAATTAGAATAAGCGTTTGATAATGACAACTGGAACACTAAGGAGCTATTAAGGGTTTTGAAGATCAGTGTAAGAAAACTCGAGATCGTAGACTTATAAATAACGCCTACAGACGGCAGACAGCTGTGATTAGAATAGAAGATCAATAAAAGAAAGCCGTAATCAAGAAAGGGGTAAGAAAGGATGGAGCAGTCTGTCGTCCATTCTGTTTAACTTATATATAGAACAGGTGATGAAGAACGTTAAAACGGAATATTGAAATGGAATCATACTGCTTTTGCCGACGATATTCTAGTGTTAGGTGAGTCAGAAGAATACTTGGGGACCATAATAAATGGCTTGAACGTGGACATGGAGAAAAAGTTCTATATGAGGATTATTAGATGGAGTGTAGTATGGGAAACAGTGGAATAACAAAGGCTGTTAGATTAGGAAAGGATTATTTTGAAGGAAGCTAAGGAATTCTCCTACAAGAGTAGAATAGCACGGGAAAAAGAATGAGGAATTTATTTACGGGTAATATAAGTGTGAATATATCAGGAAATCGTTGCTGAAAATGCGTTTATGGAGGGTGGCGTTATTTGAGTGCGAAACGTGTCGAAGCCGACTTTCCGTTTCCTCTTACTCATCTCTCACCTCCAACTTTTTCCAAAATCCTCTCCAACTCACCTCTCCTCAAACGTGATTGGTCTCCCCACTATTTCTATATTCCGAAGGTCCTCCTCCAATAATGGTTTGCGTCTCTACCCTTCCTCTTAAAAATTTGGGACGTGGCCACACCCTTATCAATAATTTGGGGTAAACAACCTTGCTAATCTGGGGAACACCTGGGGTATTTTCGGCGTTGCACAAATACCTTTGAGACAAAGGCTTCCGGTGTCATCTTCAAGTGTCTATGACTTTTTATTTTTTCCCGGGTATTCCTCCACAAGTGTGCCTTGCGAATAACTCAGGTACAAAAATTCTTAATATTTTAAAATTAAATTGTTCCTTTATGGAATTTATTAAAATATTCGTTAAAAGACTGACTACCTAGAGGTTCGAAAAATGCTCTGTGTAGATCAGCACAGTCTGGAATCGCATACTAATCCATTGAAGACATTTTATATGCTTACTAAATACATGAAGGTTTAGATAATATTTTTTAAACTTATCATTAGGAGAAACGAAAAACAAACGTTAAATACACTTCCAAACAATTTTCCATATTAATATTATTAAAAAAAATTTTGTAACGATTAAAAAAACAATTTGTACATTATTTTGTAGACGAATGTGTGGCAATTGCCGGAAGCTTCTTGTAAATAAAGTTTTTGAAATCCAAATTTGAAATATAGTTTCGGTTTATTGTTTGACAAAATATATTCGGAATAAACAATTCTTGGGTTTCCACCCCTGGGAGGGGGGGGGATTAATTGGTGTCTGAGCCACGACGTTTCAACGGCGTACAAAGTTTCACTTGAGAACGACGCCAGAGTACGCCGTCGAAACGTCGTGGCTTAAACTCTATTTAACCCGGGCGGTAAACCCAAGAATTGTTTGTTCATAAAATACACCGGGAAAACCTTTGATCTTTACTAAAATATATGACGCAAAGATTTCACGCGTCGCAGACGTTTTGTTCGAGGTGAGTCCTGAAGTCATTCAATGTCTTAGAAATATAATTAAAACTACTTCACTTTTAAAAGACAAGTTGGAAAGACGAAGGACGTGGTGAGAACAGGGAACGGGATAAATAAAAATAAAAATTACGGCGTAGCGAAGCTTTTATTATTGGCGTTTGTCACACAATATACCAGGGAGATGCTGCTTCAGTGAGGACTATAACTATTGCACGAGCCCCAGCTTAAGTGACGGTAATCTACGAAACGAAACAGAAATCACTTGAGAAGAAAATAGAACTTCGGTACATGTTACTGTTTCTATTATCATCTACAACACAAAGAAAATATGGATTAGCAAGGGATGTATTTGTAAGTTTTTCAGCGTCCTGAAGGAAATCTTGCCTCAATGCTCTTGCCATCAAACAATTTTTGTTGAGTCTCACATTCAACAGAATTACTCATTCCTTACCATACTAGGGTCAGTCCTCCATATTATTATTATTATTATTATTACTAAGCTGCTATTGGGCATTTCCCCGGTGGCTGCAGCTATATACAAAGAAAAAAAAATACAAAGAAAAAACAAATACAATTACGAAAAGTTTACACGAAGGAAGGAAGAATTTTGAAGTGTGTAGTTTTTATATCTGGAAAAGAAAAGAAAGGAGTCACACAAAAATTACTTCACTGCACTCAACTATTATCACTTCACTGATTGTAAAAAAATATATATACTACTCACCTAAGTTTTCTTAGCCTATTTCTAAACTGATTTACGCTACCCGGAAAAGTCGTCAGTATTTCTGTAGGAGGCAAGGTAGGAATTTCAATCGCCTATTATGACCTAATTACAAATGAAAATTTTCCTACGTATGTATTTATTAAATCTACAAATGGGTAGATGCCCGGTGGCAGATACTTAGAAATTAAAAAATAATTAATAAACTGGTCGTAAGGACCATATTTAACCTATAGTTGAATGTATATTTACATTCAATATAAGTAAATAAATGTGGAATCATATAATTAGACGATGATTTTTTAAAAAGAATAATATTGTATTTTCCTGAAGAAAAAAAAAACACTGGAAATGTATTTCGCTGTAGTATATTTCTAGACATTTGGCAGCACTGATGACGTCAGTACGCTACACTAAACTTAGATTGAGTCGAAAGTTTCGTTTCTGTTAGAGGAAGTTTCCCAAACACTCCTGCAGGCAGATTGTTCCCGTCATTAATTGTCCTATTTAGGAATGAGTATTTTCCAACGTCTGTTTATTGGTTCTTTCCTTGTAATTTAAACAGGTGATCTCTTCTCCTCCCGTTCCGAGTCGATTCTTTCATTCTATCTCTGATTCCCTGCCAAGGTCTTTGACCTGCAAAAGCTCTGTAGAGAATGTGTAGCCCAGCTGTTTCTCTTCTTGTCTGTAGCGTGTCCCACCCTAGTTGCTTAACCTTTTCGTTCCCATCCATGTCCAGGTCCTATTTGTATGAATTTTGCGGCCATTCTTTGCCACCCTTTCTAAGGATTCTATTTTACCTATCCTGTACGGATCCCAGGGACATGCTGCACCATAAGTGGGCAAGTGTACTAATGACAAATGTGCCATCTACGTCTGTACGTTGATGCCCTTTTTCTTTAATTTTTAATGAGTGGTCATTCTTAAGAAGTATAATTAGGCGCCGCCGTAAGATGGTTTGCCATTCCTTTCCAGGCCCCTGTGTGTCGTTCACCCTTATAAGCTTTATATATTGCTTCGCTTGTTTCCTTCTCTTACGGAGACCTTCTAAATTCTCGTGAGGATTCATGGCGAATCACCTGACCCCTAAACTTTTTTTCAGCCCGTTTTTATATTTTTTCCAACGCTAGAGTAGTGTGTGTGTGTGTTTATTTCGATATGGGATCTCAGCAGCACGTTACAGCCCCCCATATTCTAACCTTGGCCCTGACGAGCCCTGGTTTGTAAGCAGAAATCTTGGTTTATCTCGTGTTTTTCCTCAAGACCCTGTGAAGCAGCAGCAGCGCCTTTACCTCACTGGCTGACCTCATTACCCCAATTTAAATCTTTACTAATGGTGACCCCCAGATATTTACAGTCATTTGATTCTGTTACAACTTCGTCTCCCATTTTATATCGAGTGGGAGGGACATTTCTCTTTATTTTTTTTGTAAAAACCTCTGCCTTTACTCTTCGTTGCATTTATTCGCCTTTTATTTCTAACTGACCATTGGTAAATTTTGTCCAAATCAGTCTGCAGAATCTGTGCTGCATCCTCAACGTTTACGATTTCCCTATAAACCATACAATCATCGGCAACAAGTTTGATCTGTGATTTTATACCGATTGTTAAATCATTTATGAATGCAAGGAACATAAATGGTCCGATCACTCTTACACCCCCTGTGACGTTATTTTCACGTTTGACTACAATCACCAGAGTATTTAATAGGTAATAGTGACGTCAAGGACACTGACTCTCATAACGTGACAGACTCACCTCACTTGCCATGATGAACTGAGGACCTGAAGCCTAACCACAATAGAAATCAACGCAATCAGTGGACTACAGTTCGTTCTGCAGGTTAAAGTTCCCTTCCAGAGGGACACCGAGAGGCCATGATGTTACAAAGGGCGCGGGTGTTGGAAAGATTCAACGGGTTCACTTAGTCGCTTAGTCTTACCGTCATTATTGAAGCAGTTCTCGATCCTCATGTCACAATTACTCTCGAAATTCCTATGATCCCCGCGGCTGTTCACGGCGCAAAATAGTTCATCGAGTTCCAGTGCGCACGGTAATGCGAAACATGGCAGCTGTGCGCGGAACCCATAGCTGACGTGGAACACGGACGCAAGGACCATGGTCACTGCTGCAACAACACAACAACATCAACACCAACAACACACCGGTTAAGAGGGGAAGTAACCTCGGGGGAAACGCGCAAACCCCGGTGTCCGTCCACCGCCGGCCTCACCTGCAACAATCAGCACCTTCATGGCGACGTGTGTGTGTGTATGTGTGTGAAGATCCTCGTCACTGTGTCGGGGTTCTCCTGTTGCTGCGGCTCTTTTTATGAGGAAACAGGAGCCACGCAAAGCCTTGACATTTGGCCAAGGTGCCTTTTAATTTGTCTTTCGATAACAGTTGGCGATAGCAGCTGTAAAATTAATTCCTTCGACACACCAGAGTCGGCCAATAATAAACTGGATACCTAAATTTATTCCGCACAATTGCACACGAGGGATAATTGTGATACAAAATAAATTAAAAGGTCGTGTGTATCATGAACCATATTCGTGTGACAGTTCCCCCAGGATTGCTAGGGCTGGCCCCTCCTCCTCCCGATATTTGAATTTTTTTTTGGAGAGGAGGAAGGGTTGGTAGGAACGCCGCCAACCCCATTGGAGGACATGGGAAAAATAGAAAGAGCAGGGAGACGAACCACGTTTGAGGAGAGGTTAGTTTTGAGGTAGAAAGGACCTCGTAGAGGGATTAAAAAAAAGTAGAGTCGAAGGTAAGAGGACGGCACGACTAGATAAAATTAATAGTTGTGCTCTGGAAAATAAAATGAAAATTAATGGAAAGAAAAGCAGCTCAATCTCGTTTACTAAACGCACGTTGTTAAATGAGACAGAATATAGAATAGGCGAGTGGGGGAAACTAATTCCAAGGGTAACGAGCTGCAAATATCTGGGGATACATTTTTCAACAACAGACTTGGGTGGGAGGAACAAGTGAATTTCACGGCCCGAAAAGCGTGGAATTCCTTACATTTCATTACGAGGAACTTAAAAAAAAGGGAAGTTCAAAAACAAAGGAGGTGGTGGCATACTTATCTCTAGTTAGACCAATTTTGGAATATGGGGCACAGGCGGCTTGTTGGGATCCTTATAGAATTAATCAAATAGAATCATTAGAGAAAGTTCAGAAAAGGGCTGCTAATTTTGTGGCAAGTAGGGCCACAGGGGGTCATAGGAAGGAAAAGGTAAAACAGCTAGGTTGGGAGGAGGTCTTGTCAGAAAGGAAGGGGAGGAAGCAAGACTGCATAAGCTTATACGGGGCAAAAACCATGGATTGGAATTAGCTACAAAATGCAAAAGCCCAGTTATATAGGTAGATGATGGGAGGATCACTCACCAATTCAAAGTGAAATGTAGAAAACAAAAAAAATGATGTTGGCAAATTCTCATTCCTAAATAGGACTATCAACGACTGAAATCATTTACCTGTGGCAGGAGGAGTGTTTGGAGGAAATCCTCTTCAAGAAAATAAATTTAGGTCAAATCTGAAAAAAAAACGTGTGAAGTTAAGTGGATATTTTTAATATAAATGTGTTCCGAATATAAAAAAACTAAAGTGAAGTGTTTCTCTTTTCTCTTTCAGGTCATCCACAGAACATGTTTATCTTTCTCTAGTTTATAATTATGTATATTTAATTATGTTTCTGCCACCAGGGCTTGCGCCCAATTGTAAATTATTAGCCAATACAATACAATACAAATACAATCTTTCGTTCTTCCCCCACACGCTTCACCCCTATATTGTAAACGTAGCCTATTAGTCTACCCCTTCTCTTAGTCAACGTCCTCCATATTCTCCCTATTCTGTTCCTCGTTGGTGAATCTATCCACCCCATCTCATTCTCCTATAGCACCACATTTCAAGGGCTTCTATTCATTTCCATCCCGCAACTTCTCCGGTCATCGTCAAGCACCCATATAACGCCACGCTGCACACCCCGACATTTCTAGCAACGGTTTCCTTATATCCACACTTCCGTAAGAAAATTCCTCTTCCTTGCTATCCTGTGCTATCCTACTCTAGTTATTACGCCTACCAATTAGCAAAATTCCTTAACTTCCTTCAAAATATCAGCCTTTATTATTCGACTTTTTCCACATACTGGACTTCATTATTTTCGTCTTCCCTCTATTAATCCTCATATTGAACTCTTTCTCCAGAACGCCGGTCATGCCATTTATTATGGTTTCCGAGTCTCGTTCTCACTTCCCTAATACTACAGTATCATCGGTAAAGCGTAAGGTTTCTATTTCTTCTCCTTGCAGTATGATTCCTTTTCCCATATTCCGTTTTCACTTTCTCCATCGCCTGTTCTACATATAAGTTTAATAGAATGGACATCCTTGTGTTACTCCTTTCTCGATTACGTCTTTCTTTCCTTCATCTTTTACTCCAATTACTGCTGACTGTCTTCTGTAGAGGTTATCTACAAGCCTCCTTTCTCGATACTTTATTCCAGTGCTATTCAAAATCCTTAATAGTGGGTTCCAGTTCACGTTATCAAACGCTTTTTTCTAAATCTACATATTCCGTGAACGTCGACCCGTTTTTCCTTAACCTGTCTTCAAAAATTAGCCGCTAAGTCAAAATTGCTCCTATTGTGCCTATATTCTTCCTGAAAACCATCTGATCTTCTCCTAACTGGTATTCTGTTTGATGTTCCATCTTCCTTTATACCATTTTAGTTAATATATTCGTGTGAAAATTATAGATACGTTAAATCGTAATAGCGCGATCCATGACACAGTTAGTCTCTTTTTCGCGAAAGCCTTCCACGACTGTCCTATCCTGCTTAGCTCTATCGTGTCTACTACAGTTTTACCATCCCCAGTTACTACGCTTCCCAAGGAACAGAATTCTATAAATTTTTGTCAAAATATCCTTTCCCCATATAAAAGCCTTTGTATTCCACTGTTTCCATTTGACACTTCATTACTTCGGGGTTTCTCTCTCTCTATTAATCGTCATATTGCACTCTTTCTCCTAGACTCAGTTCAAGCCATTTATTATGGTTTCCAAGTCTTCTTCTGACTCATCGGCAAAGCGTTGGGTTTTAATTTCTTCTCCTTGCAGAATGATTCATTTTCCATATTCCGTTTTAACTATCTTCATCGCCTGATTTTTAAACAGGTTAGACAGCATGGACCTCCTTGCCTTACTCCTTACTTGATTCATGATATTTATGTTGATTTCCAAGTCTTCATCCGATTCCAGAAAAACCACAATATCATTCGCAAAGCGTAGAGTATTAATTTATTCTCTATTAATTTGATTCATTTTCCATATTCAGTTTCAACTTGCTTCATTTTCTGTTCTTTTTATAAGCTAAACAGCATAGTCGACATACTTCATTAATGTTTTCTTCTTTCATGGTTTATGCTTTCTTCTCTTTATCTTCTATTCTTATTACTGTTGCCTGTCTTCTGCAAAGGTTATGTATAAGCCTCTTTTCTTGATATTTTATTACAAAACTCTTCAAAATCCTCAATCGAGTGTTCCAGTTCGCATTATCAAACGCTTATTCTAAATCTACAAATGTCATGAACGTAGGTCGGTTTTTTCTCATTCTATGTACCGCCGGTAAATGAGGAAAACCCAGTTTGTCCTGCTTTATCCCACTGGTCATCCGTGTAATCAATACCTTCTCACTAAAGAGTAAAAATTCACACGTCACTTTTATCTTTTTTTGCACTTTCCAGCTTACATCTGCCTTACAACATCTGTTCGACTCTCTAGCTTTCTCTTCCCTTCCACGTCCTGATCGACTTTCCACGTCCAACTCCTCACCCTCTCAACGTCTAGAACCGTTCTCACACGCTGAGTTCTCAAGGTCCTGCCCCACACTGAATAGATTCATATTTAGATTTATTGTTGTTTCCATTGTTTCATGAATACGCGACCAGAAATCGTTCAGCTCTAAGGTCGGACAATCAGATCTATATGGTCATTCCACTTTAATTTATCGTCAATCCGAAGGCCGAGGAAAGGCTCAAGCATTAGCTGAGAAGTTGTCTACGGGTCTGTCTATTCCTAGCATCAGCAATAAACTCAACTAACTTACTCTTATCTAGGTTGAGGGATAATTTATTCACGTTAAACCAAATATTTAGACCATTCAGATCCTTGCTGTCTACTTTCTTAATCAGATTATCGAAGTTTTTATCTGCAATAATTATGTTTGTATCAGCCGCGTAGAGAATCGATTTTAGAGGATTTACGTATCCTGGAAGATCATTTATGTATTTTATAAGCAACCGTCGCCCTGCCCTCCTCCCCCTCCCCCCAAAGAAACACTGACATTTACCAACGGCGTCCTTTACGTTGTCTCCGATAACAGTTAAGTGACGCCCGATAGTTAAGTTAATTTTTGCAACACTGCAAAGTCAGCCAATTAGAGACTGGCTGCTTCATTTTCTCCAGCAGCAGATTCATCGCTAACGAGGGAGTAAGGTCTGTACTGTAGCTTACATTTTGAGCGGGATCAATTAATTGTTCATGATAATTTTTTTTTTTGAGGTATGACATTCGTGGCAATAATGATGAGACTTATACATAACCTCTACAGAAGACAAGCAGCAGTAATTAGAATAGAAGACCAAGGAACCAAAGCAGAGTCAAGAAAGGAGTAAGTCAAGGATGCAGTATGTTCCTTATATATAGAACGGGCGATGAACGAGGTGAAAACGGAAAATGAAAAAGGAATCATACTGGGACGAGACGAAATAAAAACCATACGCTTTGCCGACGATTTTGTAGTATTACGAGAATCAGATGAAAAGATGGCATCTACGTAGTCATGGAGAAAAAGTTCAATATGAGGATTAATAGAGGGAAAACAAGGTAATGAAGTGTATTATGGGAAACAGAGGAATAACAAGGGCTGTTAGATTCGGAAGGGATATTTTTAAGGAAGTTAAGGATTTCTGATACTTGGGAAGCGTAATAACTTTGGAAGGTAGAAGTATAGTAGACATAAAGCGTAGGATATCACAGGCAAGGAAGGTTTCGCGAAAAAGATGGATTTACTTACTGGTAATGTAAGTGTGAATATTAGGAAATCGTTGTTAATAATGTTTTTTTTTATGGAGCGTAGCTTAATATGGGTACGAAACGTGGACGATAACAGTTGCGGAAAGGAAAAAAGTAGAATCCTTTGAAATGTGGTGCTATACGAGATTTTTCAAAATTTCCCTCCCCAATCTAACAGCCTTTGTTATTCCACTGATTCCCATTCTACACTCCATTATCTTGGGTTTTCCCTCTGTGAATCCTCATAATGCCCTCTAGGACTACATTCATGACATTTATTATGCTATCCAAGTTTTCTCCTTACTACCTTAATACTACAATATCATCGGCAAAAAGTAGTTTTTATGTACTTTTTTTACAGTATGTTCCCTACTCCAAATTTCAATTTAACTAATTACTGTTTCTTGGCTTCTGTAGAGATTATTTATATCCGTAATTTCTCGTTATTTTTTTCCTCTGTGCTATTCTAAATCCTTAATATTGTGTTCCAGTTGACATTGTCATACGCTTTTTTCTAAATCTACAAATGCCATGAACGTAGGGGGGGGGTGGAGTTTCTTATCCTCTCTATAAAAATTAGTCGGAATGTCAATATTGCTTCTCTTGTCTCTTCATTCTTTCTAAAACCAAAGTGACCTTTTCCTAATTCGTATTTTTTTTGACAGTTCCATCCTCCTATATACTATTTCCGTCAATATTTTTCACGCATGAGAAACTATTTGTCCTGGTCTGTTCACATCTATGCGTTCCCAGTCCTCTTCGGTGTGTTCATGATTATATTTAAATATTTAATGGTTTGAAACGGAGATTTACCGTTGTGGGGTTGCCGACCTGTTACCTTCACCAGCAGCTCAGCCTTGAATAAATATCTCGAAAAATTCGTCCCCTACGATTCCTGTTAACATTATCAGAGAGGATATGTTAAAACAGTAAATATTTGGTATACAATTTTTTTTTTTAAAAAAAGTATCGGATTAAGTTCTATAACGACTATAAGGAAATAGAAGTACTTTCAGCCGAAACTCAAGAAAGAGCGTATAGATAATTTAGAAGAGTGACAATAATGGGAAAAATGTCAACCGGACCTGAAACTTGGAGCACACGATTTTCCGGGCGGGCACTCTAACCACTGAGCTTATTCGAGTCGACGTCCAAGTACCGATTCAACATCCTTCCATTACCGTGAATTTAAGGTAGACTCAGGCACCAATTCACTAATCACACGTCTAGGAAATACGTGAGGAATGAACATTGCGTAAATTGATCACAGGTGCATCGAATTCTAGTCTAAGTAATTAGAAATATACGAACACACAAAGCTCAAGCATAAGCGAATATAAATATATATATATTGTAATATAAAAAGGTTACGATGAACAATGCAGGCCAGCTTGCGAGTTGCAATTGTTGAGGAACTGAAGCAACCCGGGCCAACAATGTGGTCTGGCGAGACGTTGGGAGTCGTCATGGGGTGATGGAAGGAGCAGGTTGTGTCGGCGGGACGATCAGAGAATGACCACGCCCTGCAGATATAATTTTTTTCATGCTCTGATTTAAATTAAAGCTATAAAAATCAATTTTTGGTGTTTTTATGAAAAATAGCTGGCGCTCTAAAGGAATTAAGAAATCCTCGAATACGGAGGAACGATACAATATATATATATATATATATATATTTCAGATGAGAGGCAAGAATGTCCATTCTCCTCGTATTTCCTAGAATTAGGATGTGAAGAATGTGTTTAGCGAATTGGTAGAGGCGCCCGGCTTAGGTTTACGGGTATGAAGAGATGTTCAATCGGTCAATTGACGTCCACTCGGATTAGCTCAGTGGTTAGGGCGCCCGCCCGGAAATCGGGAGGTCAGAGGTTTTGCGTCCCTGGGTCCGATCGACATTTTCTTCTTTCTCCGATGAAGGGATTCTGGACCACTGCAAATATAAATGTAACTCACGTGCGACGGTCATGTGTTTATCACTGGTCAAAGGACTAGGTGAGTCTTGAAGTCATGGATTTTTCTCAGAAATTTAATTAAAATCTACGCTTCTCGTAAAGGTCAAATTCTAAATCAGAGGAAGCTGAATGAGAACAGGGTATGGGATAATTAAAAGAGATATCAATGCGTTGCAAAGAGTTTTATTTGGTGTTTATTACACAATAAACGGAGGAGATGCTGCTTGGATCAGGATGAAGCTCGGGACTGCACGAACCAAATCTTAACTCTCGGTAATCTACGAAACGAAACAGAATCACGGTAGACCAAAAATATAATTTCGTAAAATGTTACAGTCTCTATTCTCTTACAAGACATGAAAAGGAAAGGACTGCTTCTTCTGCAGGTTAAAGTTCCCTTCCAGAGGGACACCAAGAGGCCATGACGTCACAACACTTCACCTCCCCTAGAGGGTTCACTTTTTCGCTTCCTTACCGCCATTATTCAAGCAAATTGTCGAGTTCCATGTCACATGGTTGCTTGACATTTCCTACGTTGCCCGAGGTTGTTCGCAGCGCAAAATAGATAAGAAACCTATGTCCGGGGCAGGGTAAATAGGATCATTTATGTTGTATAGACCGACGCCAAAAGTGACGTGGAGCAGGGACGCGAGGACCATGGTCACTGATGCAACAACAACAACAACACCACAACCACTGGTTAAGTGGGAGAGTAAGCCTCGGAGAAAAGGAAGAGGTAACAAACACACTCTGCTCCGTCGAGGAACAATCATCATCACCTTCATGGCGACGAGTGTGGGTGTGAATGATGGCGTACATTTTTGCAACATATAAATATTGTTAAAGATAAAAGTATTAAAGTAATGAATAAGATAACAAGATTGGCAACATATAACTACAAAATTCCATTAAAAATTTTCAAAATTTATCATGATACAATAATGGCAGCAATTGCTGGATACGCATCCAGCCAGCGTGTGGGCGCATAAGCTAAAAGTAGTAACACCTTCTCAGAAGATCCAACAGATACAGAGGAAAACCCTTCTGAGAATATTTGGAGCGTTTAGTACAACCGCTACAGATACTCTGGGTGAAATCCCGTTGGATCTGGAAATGAGGGGAAGAGCAGCCCGCTACTGGCTCTAGAAACAAGATCAAGGGAAAGTTACAGAAATCCTAGATAAGGAAGCTCATACTAAACAAGAGATAAACGACAGAATAATAGACCTATGGCAGGAAAGATGGGAAAATTCGGAAAAGGGGAGAAGAGTTCATACCTTCCTACCAAGTATAAGGGAAAGATTAGGAATGGGATATCTTCATCTCATGCACTTCCTCTCCGGACATGGACCATACGGGGTGTACCTGGGAACAACAACCTATGCGATTGTGGTGAAATTGGAACACACGCTTCTGGATTGCCAATGATTAGAACTAGACCATGATAAAAGAGATATCTTAAGAAGAAAAACACTAAGGGAGATTATGCAGGATATAAACCCCAAATAGCGATTTTGGAAGAATTAACACTCAAAATATCAGAGATAGAACTTGAAAAATATAAAACACGAAGTAAATAGGAACATAAACAAATAGCCACTTTTTAATAGTTACTACATAGTGAGTCAAAAATGAGAAGCATGTCATGGTGTCAGCCAGCAGGTGCATCATCCATCATAAAAGGATAAAAAAAGTGCCTCAAATACATCATCCTGGGGCCGGACTATGATTCCTGGAACCGGATGGTACAAACAGAAATCATAGTTGTTAAATAAAAAAAATTAATAACAACTAGAATTAAGAAAGCAGTTGCAGCTCTTAGTTTGTGAAACATGAAGTATGGAATCTCGGAACTGCAATATCATAAATTGAGAAGTGGAAATGCAGGGAGATGGAAGAGTTTAAGATCGAATGTAGGAATGTCTCAGATCTCTCTCTCTCTCTCTCTCGAGACAGATCAGGAGACAGTGGCTGAGAGAAGGAACTCCTACTGCTTCTCCACGCACTGAAAAAGAGATGGATAACATGCTTCTTGGTAACCAGAAATATCTGTGCCAAGACGCGATACTGAAGCATGCAGTGAATGAACATATGCTGTGCGCCAAACGCATCCAAAAGACACCGTGACATATATAGATAAACAACTTCCTGGGGTAAAAAAAACAATAAAATATATAAATATATATAAAGTAAAACAAATACCATTCATTTTGTATTCTTTTAATTACTCTTGCTAGGGTTAATCATTGTAAAAATGTGTACAAGATTGTTGTAAAATATTGTAATTAAGGTCTGCTATAGAAAACAAGAAAGCAGGCTAAAATTAGAGAAATAAATTTTTTAAAAAAATAGGTCCTCGTCGCTGACATTTTGCCATGACTGCTTTTATGTTGTCTCTAATTTACGATTTTCCGATAGCTACAGTAGTGAAATTTAATAGTTGTAACCCAACCAGAGTCGGCCAATTAGAGATTGTCGCCCTTGATTTCTTCTCGCAGGTTTCACGCTCAATTTATTTACCACTGAAACTGCGACTGCGCTCTTATCAGAACACTGTTTAAAAATGTCAACTGGAAAAAAAAATGTCAGGGTCACCAGTGAGGTTTCGAATATATGGAACCGCGTCATCAGGGAAATGTGACTGTCATTGGTCCGCACGTCTCAAGTCACCATGAAGGTGACGGCGGTTTTTCTAGGCGAGTCCCACCAGGGGATGGATCTGAGTGGTAGCCGAGCTTCCTTCAGACTACGCGTCATGATGATGTTACAGCTGCAGTTACCATGGTGGTCCTGGCGTCCACGTTGCACACGAGTGCTGATTATCTCATAGAAGACAGATGTTCAAAAATAACCTGCCCACACGTGGGGAAGTACGCATTTTGCGCGGTGAACGGCCGCGGCGAATTGAAGAACTTCGACTATCCGTGTTCGATGGACGTATACAACTGCTGGAGTAGTGACGGTAGGTTAGATTAGATTTAGATTTAATCTTGTTTCCATTAATCCTCGATTGAGGAAACAGGATACGTCATACATTAAAAATTAAAAACGAACAAAATAAAGTACATAATTAAAGACAAATAATCTTAAAATAAACTAATAAAAAAAGAAAATGTATATAGACGAAAGTCAATATAAACACAACACGGACACACACGATGACACACACACACACACTGGGAAACACAAACAAGCACACACTTAGGAACACGCAATGGAGTTTTAACAACTTGGACCAGGAAACTGTCCTTGCTCCAGCAGCAGCAGCAGCGCCATACATGAAACAAACAAACAAAACAGCAAAAAAAAACTGAATAGAAATTTTAAAGACATGTGATGTGCTATTTTACAAGGTTGGCAGCAGCTCATTCAACACTTGCAGCAGCAGGAAACTTGATTTTAAATACTAGAAGGACGATTAAGAAAATCCTGTACCGAGTAAAACAGCAGCAGCGCCGTTATTTAAAAGAATAGTTTTACTCTGCTTCACGAAGCTTTTGTAGTTCCTATTTTTAACCTCTGGAGCAAGGCTGTTGTATAAAATTATCCCGGTATTGTGAATACTTTTCTAGTGTAGAGCAAGGTGATGCTTGTCCTCAAGACCTTAGAGCTGAACGACTTCTAGTCACGTATTTATGAAACTCGTTCTTTGTTTGAAACAAATTAGTGTTTCGCTTTACAAACTTTAATATTTCATAAATATATACAGTCTTGGTAAAGTAAGTATTTGAAAACTGTTGAATAAAGGTTTGCAACTCCTTCATCTAGAATTCGTGCTAGAAAGTATTCTAATTGCACGCTTTTGCATCTTAAATATTTCATTACTCCTGGAGCAGTTAGAGACGCCATAGATCATAATTTAATGAAAACACGCGAAAGAAACCATTTTGACGTACTTTTTTCTACGTGCTGCATTAGTGTTCTCAGAGAATAACAAGCTGAACTTAGTTTTCCGGCAAGCAGATCTCCCATGGATGGTCATTCCACTTTAATTTATCGTCAATCCGAAGGCCGAGGAAAGGTGCATTAGCTGAGAAGTTGTGAACGGTGAATTGAACCGCTTAATAGTAATGCTTAATCTGGTCACTGATTATGTCCACTGCTGTGTGTCGGGGGATCATGTCTTATTGATGTTTTTTCTGTCGTTTAGTAGTCAGCCCTTTGTTTTGGGATCTACGGTAGCACCTTGACTGAATCAATGGGGTCTGTCCCCAGGGGCAAGGTTTGGTGCTAAGGACGAGGATGCATGCTATGTCACAGCCTCTGCTTCTTCAAGGCCAGAAGAATTGCTTCCCCTGTAGCCCGTGCTAATCTAGCTTTAGGGTGGTGAAGAAATTTCTCTGGTTCGACGAAAGGAGGTCGTGTGGTTCTCCATGGGGTAAGGCTTCCCGTCCAGCGGCAGAGGTTGACTCAAGGCAGTCATCGAGTCATTCGTGACTAAGGTGTCGGAATTGTGGTGCGGTTTTGGGTGATCCGGGGTCCAGTTATCCGATGATGAAACCACCTGGCCAAAAGAATCTGACGGCATCGCTCACGCTGTTAGTGTCAGGGTGCAGACCAAGCTTGGAAGCCCGTTCTTGTTTCCCGGAATGAGCAGTCTAGCTTCAAGGAACGTGTAATGTCCAAGTGCAACCCCTTCCTACGGGGTCGGCCTGGAACCGAAAGGAGCAATGCGCGCGGTCGACCAATAGCTGACCTTCCGGGGAAATTGGCACTTCGGGTAAGTTGGGCCTGTAAGTCAAGCTCGTGGTGGCGGCATGTCCATGGCACAGGCCAACGCATGTTGGAGTTGGACTCAAGGGGGTGTAGGTTTGACGGTGGCAAAATTTTCTTCGCTTTTTTTCCAGTGGGTATTAACCCGGTCCACTAGGGTTTTTAGGAAACCAGGCATTACCTGTTGCCTCCTTGGAGGCTTCAAAAACTAAGCCAGGTGCGATCAATTCAATCAATTACAGTTCATCTATGGTTGCCCTGTCTGATGCGAAGACTACGAGAAATAGACTGTCCGACGACACTATACGGCAGTAATAAAGATTAATGTAAATAGGGAGAAGCCATGCTAAAATGTCCACACGACCTGATCAAGAAGACGACCACAAAGGGATGTCCGCAAGGTTCCGTTTCTCGTCCGCTTTTCTGGCTGGAATGTATGTATGTAACTCGTTCTGAAATAACCTCTGTTGGGGACACTGTAACATATGCCAATGACATTATAGAAAGAAACTCCAGGTCAGAACTGGGGGCCAACGCAAAAACATACCTCCAAGTTGTACATAAATGGCGAAACCAATAGAAAAATGAACATAGCGTGTAAGAAAACCTGTTACCTGTTCATAGAAGGAAATTTATCCCGCAACCCAGTGGTCAAAGTATGTGACAACAGTATAAAAACACAGAAAAAGCTTAAGGTAACTCGGAATTTTGTTGGACTACACGAATACATTTTTGGAGTTCACGGATAAAATAAAAACTAAAAGTATAAAAGTTATGAGTCAAATTACAAGAGTGGCACCAATTAACTTCAACATTCTCCTAAACATTTCCAATTTAATTAGTTTCAAGTTGAAAGAGAAAATAGTCGCAGCTTATAGTAAAATCAAAGAAACGTTCGGTGAGAGGTAAAATATTATCAAGATTATCAGGCGTGCGGATGAATTCTGGATAAAGAAATAAAAGCAGAAAAATGAAAGGAAGATTTGGAAGAACTGTATCACGGTGGAAACTTAGATAAGTCCGTAATGGAAGAAGAAAAGGAGGTGGATAATAAAGAGTTGGGGGAAAAGATGTTAAGGTCAGAGTTTGACAGGTGCCATGGCTGACAGACCTCAGCAATTGTAAAGCGCCAGGAATTGATAACATTCCAGCGGAGTTGACAAGAAGCAATATCATGGCTGTTCAGGATATTTTACGAAATCTACGAACTAGGAACAATACCAGATGAATTTAGTAATAACGTAATTATACCGATACCGAAGATGACTGGGGCTGATGGATACAGGGTAATTAGTTTAATATCTTTTACGTGCAAAATATTAACGAGAATAGTATATAGAATGATGGAACGTCAATTTTATTTTACACACTATTAATGATTTTGAAGAACATATGATTAAAATACCGAGAAACAAGGGTTACACATAACCTCCACAGAAGACAGGCAGCAGTAATTAGAATTAAAGATCAAGAAAACAAAGCAGAAATCACGAAACGAAAGTATGCAGTCTGTCGCCCAAGGAGAAGAAATAAAAACACTATACGCTTTGCCGATTATTACGTTGTATTAAGGGAGTCAGAAGAAGACTTGGAAACCATAAAAATGGCATGAACGTGGTCCTGGTGAAATACTTCAATATGAGGATTAATAGAGGAAAAACCAAGGTAAAGAGAATAGTATGAGAAACAGTGGAATAACAATGGCCGTTAGATTTCGGAGGAGAAATTTTTACGGAAGTTAAGTAATTCTGATTTCTGGGAAGCGTAATAACTAGAGTAGGATAGCAACAGGCAAGGAAGGCTTTCGTGAAAAAGAGGAGACAAGAGGTATCACAAAAGCCTCTAATGAAGGCGCATAGATACAACAGCGATTGATGGCTGCCAATAAAAGAGACCACTCGCTCAGAGCACCACTGGAAAACAATGAAGCAAGTAGGAAAACAAAAATATGTATGTAGTCGTAAAAATACAGTCTTGTACAACGGATGCGAAACATGGATTATTAACCAGGTAATAGAACGCAAATTGATGGTGTTCGAATGAAGAATGTTGAGCATTATCTTCGGAGCCATACAAGAGAATGGATAATGGCGGAAACGAAGTAAAACCGAAACGATGGCCAATATCCATTAAAATCACTCTGGAAGAAAAGGTGGTAGAGCAGATTGAGGAATTTAAATACCTGAGCTCTATGATTACAAAAAGTAATGGAAACAGTGGAATAACAGAGGCTGTTAGTTTTGGAAGAGATAATGTAAGGTGGAACACATTACTAGGGATTTAAAAGAGGACAGGAATAAAATATCGAGAAAGAACAGTTACTCATAAACCTCTACAGCTGGCAATCAGCAGTAATTAGAATTAAAATCCCTAAAACGGGATATGATAAAGGAATAATTTTGCGAAATATAAAAACCGTAGGGTTTGCCGACGATATTGTAGTATTAGGGGAGTCATAAGAAGACCTATAAATCACTGTAAACGGCATTACCGGAATCCTAGAGAAAGAGTTCAGTATGACGATTAATAGAAGGAAATAGATGTTAAACGAAGGCAATAAGATTAGCATAGAAATAACAAAGGCTAATAGATTCCGAAGGGATATTTTGAAGAAAGATAAAGAAATCTGTTACTTAGGGGGGGGAAGCGTACGTAATAATAATAATAATAATAATAATAATAATAATAATAATAATAATAATAATCATATTCCGTAGATCCTGTAAAGAAGCTAAGCTTCAAGGATGTGGAATGGGTCAGGGTGTACATTTATTACATTATTTTATTGTATAAAAGAAAAATATACTTATAACAAATTTTTGTATTATAAACTATTATAAATTACTCTTCTCCGATTCTTCTATAAATTCCTTTATTGAATAGAAGGAGTGGCTAAGCAAAAATGAGCGTAATTCAGTGTTAAATTTACCTTGATTATCATTGGACAACTGTTTAATTCTGTGCTGTGTGCAGTCTGTCTGTTGAAGATGGATTATCCCTGAATAATGCACACCTTTCTGTGCAATTGACAATGTTTTACATTTTTTATACAGATTATTTTTGTTCCTTGTATTGAAGGGATGAATATCAGAATTATTCAAAAATAAGTGCCTATTTGTAATTAAAAATAACATCACGGAATAAATGTATTGGCACGTCAAAGTGAAAATACCTAATTTTTTGAACAGAGTTCTGCAAGAAGTTCGTGAGGAAACCTGACTCACTCACATATTGCTCTAATAACACGTTTTTGACTAATAAAAATCTTATCTATGCCCACTACTGAGTTGCCCCAAAATATAATACCATATGATGGAAATATGCAAAGTATACTAATTTTCTTGTTTTTAAATCACTGAAGGTGGACATTGCTCTGACAGCATCACATGTAGCTGCAGCTGAGTTTATGAAGTAATTGATTAATCTGATCAGTCCAATTTAATTTATTATTTACTAAGAGACCTAAGAATTTAACAGAGGAAGTTTCATTTACATTTTTGCTGTCGTATTTAAGTGTTATAGATTGTAAAGTTGTGTTGAGTGTGTGAAATTGCATGAAATGTGTTTTTGTCACAGTTATTTGTTAGTCCGTTCGCATTAAACCATGTTAGCAGGTTAGTTAAATTATTGTTACTTGCTTCTAGTGTGTCTTTGTTACTTTTTTACTATTACACTAGTATCATCTGCAAAGAGGATAGCTTTAGAAGTTGAATCTATGGTATTAGGAAGATCATTTATATATAAGGAATAACTAGAGTGCTATAGCACAGGCAAAGAAGAGGAATTTTCTTCCGGCCAATATAAGCGTGAATATTAGGAAATCGTTGCTAAAAAGGTTTGTATGAAGCGTGGCTTTATATGGGTGCGAAACGTGGACGATAGGAGTTGTGGAAAGGAAAAGAATAAAAACCAATGAAATGTGGTGCTACAGGAGAAAGAGATGGGTGGATAGAATCACGAACGAGGAAGTTTTAAGTAGACATGAACGTCGTCCTGGAGGAAGAATAGAACATTATAATTGTTAAAACAAAGTTAGTGGAGTGTAAGAAGGGAAAACAGTGGAATGAAAAAGGTTGTTAGGTTTAGAAGAAATATTTTGAAGGAAACTTTCCTGCTTGGTAAGCACAATAACTAGAGTAGGATAGCACAGGAAGGGAAGAGGAATTTACTTACGGGTAATATAAGTGTGAATATTAGGAAATCATTGCTAAAAATGTTGGTATGGAGCGTGGCGTTATATGGGTGCGAAACGTGGATGATAGGAGTTGGGGAAAATACAAGCCTTCGAAATGTGGCGTTATAAGGAGAGTTAGATGGGCTGATAGGGTACCTTATCAGGAAGTGTTAAGCAGAATAGGGGGAGGGAGAACAATATAGTGGACTTAGAATTATAAGTGATGTTTTGTAAAATTATTACGAGTGGGAAGTGAACAGAAGAGGGAGATTATGGTTAAGCATTTTAAGTCTTTGCCTCTCTCTCTCTCTCTTTCTATATATATATATATATATATATATATATATATATCTTTATATCTTTCTCTACCTCTATCTCTTACTCTTTCTCTCTTTGTCTATCTCTTTCTCTGTCTCCTTCTCTATCTCTTGCTCTTTGTCTTTCTATAACTCTGACGATGTGCTATGTGGTAGTTATGTAGAAATGAAAATGCTACAAGATTGTAGGTTAGCATGGATCAGACCTGCATAAGGAACGTATGGTGGAACAAAATATCACATCAAAATTATGGGTAACCTTGACTGACTGATGCCATACGTACAAAACAAAAATAAAGACAATCGTAACCAGCAGACACTTGATTTGTTTTTTTTTAAAATAAATTAATACACGATGATTAATACGGACGGTATGGAAGCTAAATGTCATTCCGGAATGACACAGATCTACAAGCATCCGTTTAATCCCGGTTTATCCTTTATATTTTGTTACAGATAATTGTATAAAAATTGGTTGTTATGTAATTTTGTTGTATTATTCCTGCATCTGTCTGTTTGTAGATTTCCAGGAGTTATTCATTGGCCCGTGCGTTCAGGTGAGTGACGTGTGAACCTGCGCCGCTTCTTCCCTACTTTACATGTACACGATTCTGTTACAATAATTAATAAAATGCTTAGGGAACGCAGTATTGTGTTTCATTTTCGTCACCACCTCTTGTAAACCAACTTTAATTCAACATTTTTTTTAGTCAGAAGGTTACATGAGGTTGATACTGAAAGTGACAACACTCCTTAGATTTAGATTTATTGTTCTTTCAATTAATCCTCGATTGAGGAAATAGGATACGTCATACATTAAAAATTAAAATTGAACAAAATAAAGTACATAATTAAAGACAAATAATCTTAAAATAAATTAATAAAAGAAAATGTATATAGACAAAAGTCAATATAAACACAACACGGAAACACGATGTCACACACACAAACACACAGGGAAACACAAACAAGCACACACTGAGGAACACGCAATGGAGTTTTGAACTACTTGGACCAGGAAACTGTCCTTGCTCCAGCAGCAGCAGCGCCATACATGAAACAAACAAACAAACAAAAGAGCAGAAAAAACTGAATAGAAATTTTAAAGATATGTGATGTGCTATTTTACAAGGTTGGCAGCAGCTCATTCAACACTTGCAGCAGCAGGAACCTTGATTTAAATACTAGAAGGACGATTAAGAAAATCCTGTACCGAGTAAAACAGCAGCAGCGCCGCCATTTAAAAGAATAGTTTTACTCTGCTTCACGAAGCTTTTGTAGTTACTGTTTTTAACCTCTGGAGCAAGGCTGTTGTATAAAATTATCCCGGGGGTATTGTGAATACTTTTCTGGTGTAGAGCAAGGCGATGCTTGTCCAACCTTAGAGCTGAACGATTTCTGGTCGCGTATTCATGAAACTCGCCATTTGTTTGAAACAAATTAGTGTTCCGCTTTACAAACTTTAATATTTCATAAATATATACGCTTGGTAAAGTAAGTATTTGCAAACTTTTGAAGAAAGGTTTGCAACTCCTTGATCTAGAATTCGTGCTAGAAAGTATTCTAATTGCACGCTTTTGCAACTTAAATATTTCATTACTCCTGGAGCAGTTAGAGACGCCATAGATCATAATTGAATGAAAATACGCGAAATAAACCATTTTGACGTAGTTTTTGTGAACCAACGTGTTGCATTAGTGTTCTGAGAGAATAACAAGCTGGACTCCAGCAAGCAGATCTCCCATGGATGGTCATTCCACTTTAATTTATCGTCAATCCGAAGGCCGAGGAAAGGCTCAAGCATTAGCTGAGAAGTTGTCTACGGGTCTGTCTATTCCTAGCATCAGCACTAAACTCAACTAACCTAGTCTTATCTAGGTTAAACCAAATATTTAGGCCATTCAGAGCCTTGTTGTCTACTTTATTAATCTGATTATCTAAGTTTTTATCTGCAATAATTATATTTCTATCAATTGCGTAGAGAATCGATTTTAAAGGATTTACGTATCCTGGAAGATCGTTTATGTACAGAATAAAAAGTAAAGGCCCAAGAATTGATTCTTGAGGAACTCCACATGTAATACCATTGGAAAGAAATTCAAAAGGGGAAGTTGTGGAAAGTAAATTCCTCTTCCATTCCTCTGCTATCCTACTCTAGTTATTATGCTTCCCAAGTAGCAAATTTCTCTCATTTTCTTCAAAATATTTCTTCCAAACCTAACAACCTTTGTTATTCCACTTTTTTCCCTTCTTACACTCCATTAACTTTGTTTTCCATCTATGAATTATCTTGTTCTATTCTTCCTCCAGGACGACGTTCATGCCTTTCATTATGTTTCACAAGACTTCTTCTGAATCCCCTAATACTGCAATATCGTCGGAAAACTATACGTTTTTTTTGCAGTATGATTCCTTTTCCATATCCCATTTTAATTTGGTTCATTGCCCAAATATATAATTTAAAGAGTAAGGACCTCCTTGTCATACTCCTTTACTGATTCTAATTCGAATTACTTAGGCTCCTGGGCTAAAGTTTAAGGATCCTACCCGGCGTTTCACCTAAGGATATGCAGGAAAAACCTAATAAATTCTGCGACAGGTAGGCCGGGTAGAGCAAACATGCATAAAACATATTTTTAAAGCTCACAAAAAACGCAGGATAGTATTTATTACTCAGAAATATCAGCCGATTTTTCATATTGAAATATTTCCGCACCATCCAACCTCTACCCCTGTGGGTCTAAGCCCCATAGTCCTTATTTCCGAGTCTCAAAAAAACGTGTGTGTGTGTGTGTAATAGTTTGGTTGAAATTACTTCACGCGTTTAGATTTGTATGCACAGCGTACATATAAAAGCACATACCCGCAAAACTCACGAAATTTATACCTTTTTTACATATAAGCATTTAATTCTTTTTAAAAAAAGAATAAGATGGTTGATACTTTTATTAATTTTCTTTAGCGTTGAATTTAATAAACGTATTTTTTAAGTAAAAATATATGAGATATGAATAAGAAAAAGTAGGCCTACATTCAATTAAATTTGTAGATTTAAATAATACTTGGGTAATATAAACTGGAATAAACTGTTAAGGATTTTGAAGAGCACAGAAATAAAATATCGAGAAATAAAGCTCATGCATAACCTTTATAGAAGGCAATCCGCAATAATTGGAATTGGAGTACAGAAAATAAACCAGAAGAGGATTGAGACAAGGATGGCGTCTGTCGCCCATGCTGTTTAATTTATATATAGAACAGGCGTCGAAGAAAGTTAAAACTGAATCTGGAAATAGAAACATACTGCAAGGAGAAGAAATAAAGACCCCCACGCTTTGCCGATGATATTGTAGTATTAGGAGAGTCAGAAGGAGACTTGGAAACCATAACAAATGGCATGAACGTGGTCCTGGATGGAGTGTATTATGGGAAACACTGGGATAATAAAAGGTGTTAAGTACTTGGGAAGCGGAATAACTAGAGTAGAATAGCACAGGCAAGGAAGGGTTTCGCTAAAATGAGGAATTTATTTACAGACAAAAAGGTAAGTGTGAATACTGAGAATTAATTTCTAAAAATGTTCTATGGAATTTGGCTTTATATGGGTGCGAAACTTGAGCGGTGGGAGTTGCAGAAAGGAAAATAGTATTTACCTTTGAAACGTGATGCTATAGGAGAATGAGATGGGTAGATAGAATAACTAAGGAGGTATTTCTAGGTAAAATAGGGTAAGACCGAACAATATAGAGGACGTTGACCTAGATAAGGGATAGATTAATAGCTAAAGTTTTGAAGATGAGAGTCCTGTAAAGTTAGCATTGGAGGGAATTATGTTGTTTAAGCACAGATGAGAGGAGCCAGGGATGAAATACGGAAAGAAAAATTGGGAGTATGTTGAAAATTGTAATTATGCAGTGAAGTATGCATGAGAGGATTGACTACCACTACAACAGCATATATTTAATACTTGGAGAGTATTGAAAAATTTTTATCTCACGAGTCTACGCGTTCGGCCACTCGCAGGCAATTTTACTTTGTTTAGGATTTATAAAATATTGAACTACAGCAGACTCGTCTCCCGTCATTCGGAAGGGCGTGAGAATAGTACCCAATGCCCGACCTACCTGATGCAGGTTTTCTATGGTTTTCCCTGCATCTCTTTAGGTGAAACGCCGGGTAGGATCCTTAAGCCATAGCCCGAGGGCCATAGTTAACCCTTGGCTACCTTTCTCTGTCTTCCACATCCCCCCTTTTCAATACCCTTCCTATGCTATTAAAGGGGAGTTGCCTGTTTCAGGATCACCCTCATGTAGCCTGTTAACCAAAAAAAAATTCTGTTGACAGTCTATTTTCCGGCATAGGCATTAGTTTTTTTATTTTTGTTGAGAAACCTTTGGTGTTTACATCATTGTCATATATAGAACGACGGATATAAAATATATTCCAGACGCACATGCGCCAAGATTCGATAAAATCCTCATTAGTCGACTAATGTTGCAGAGTATTTCGTCTTTGCATCTGACACAAGATGGCCGGCTCGGCTCCTCTGAAATTGGCAATTACATTCCTAGACGTCATTACGTGGTGCGAGTCCAATTAAAAATTTAATTTTAATAGCAGTATGAACTTCTTTGCTGTTAAGAAAGAACTTTGTCTTGATCGAGACCTAAATGTCAGGGCTGTCAGCGACCGTAGCTTATAAGAGGAGGAGGCGCGACCAACCACGGACAGAGAGAGAGAGACTCGTCAGTGACTGACCTCGTCGTCGTCGTCGTCATCGCAGCCATGAAGACGCACGTCGTTGTAGGTGAGTTGAGGTTCCTCTCCGCCGTTGCGGTTGGTTTGTTACCACCGTCCATTGATTGCCGTCGTTCTGGGGGTGCTTTTGTTTCAGCCCTCGTGACCGTGCTGTTAGCCACCGTGGCTCACATCTGCGACGGTGCTCCCGGGAGGAACTGCAGGGTGTTCGCGTGCCCCGACGAGTACAAGCCTGTGTGCGCCGAGAACCTGCGCAGTGTCAAGGAGAATTTCCGCAACGAGTGTCTCATGAAGCTGCACAACTGCAAAAAGAACGAAAGTAAGGACAAAATTAATAGCAGCTCATTAGCTTACTAGGCATTTTATCGTTTTATCTAACATTTATACCTAATTGTTTCCCCAGGATTCAAGAAGTTACACAATGGAAAGTGCAAAGTTTACGGACCTCCAAAGCCTATAAAAGTATGAGGATTGAATCAAAACTGAAGACTGTCTCGAAACATGTTTCTCTTTTCCTTTCTGATAAATTAGGAAAACTGTAGAACCAAATCCAAATAATAAAAAATTTTGGAACAACTACGACGAGTCTCCATATTTCGTTATTATTTGCGACCCTCCTCTCTCCAAACACTCCTCTACTCCTCCTCCTTCCTTCTTGTATTTTCAGGTTATCAAAAATATGTGATTCAAGGAATCGAGTCTTCGAGAATGCATGAGGGTGAATTTAAGGATCAGAGTAGATAAAACTATCTAAGGCTCAGGTTGTAGTAGCGCTACGTATCAATTTGGTGATTCCCGAGTATTATTTTTTGGCCGGTTGAGATTTTTACCCTCAAAAACTATATGTTAGTGTTTCATTTTGAAACTAATCAAAGACTTGGTCTACTAGAGAATCATTTAATCACTGATCTTGCTGAATTCTTCTCCGTGCAATAGTTATCGTGCCATGGTTACCTAAGATTACGACTCCTGTTATGGAATAAAAATATAAGAATATGTAGATTTAGATAGTTGGGACATGTCAATAGAATGACGGAAGAGAGAAAAGTTAAGCAAGTGGTATTTGGACAAGTAGATGGAGTAATAACGAGGGGAAGACAAACGAGGAGGTGGTGGGACGACGTACAGGGCGAAGTTGCAAGGATGGAGGGAAGTATCCTTGGAATGGTCAAGATGGAGAGTTGTTCGAGAAGACGAAGGTTTTGCTTGGACTGTACAGCCAACTGATGATCATGATTGTGGAATAAATATAGGAAATTTGAGTCAAGAAATATGTAAAAGGGGACCAATGAGAGGAGATCAAAGGCAAAAAGAGTTTCAAAAAAAAAAGAAAAAACAAATAAATAAAATAAAATGAACGATCGACAAAGCAAAAAACAGGCGTAACTGCTTATTTTTTCAATCGTCTTCGGTAAGGAGGAATTAAAATCAATTAAATATAATGGTTAAAGCACCAAATGAGGTCCCAAAAAAATTGACGAAACGTCGTGTATTGAACCGATTTCAATCCAAAATTGATTAATTATCGTTACTTATGGGCTCTTTCTTCCATTTATTAATTAAAGTAAATGTTTAATTCGAGCTACGGCTCGTTAACGGCGTTGGAGGAATTGTAACTGCCAATTAGGACTTACGGTCATTTTGTATCTAAACAACTTCGTAGATAAATCTTTTAAGGACTTACTGGTAATGTTCCTGTAGGTACAAAGCAGCACTGACGGCAATTCCTAGCTCTTCGCAGAAAGTGAATTAGAAAAATTTTTTATTGAAGGTTTGCTAACGAAATACACATTCATAATTTAATAAATCAAATTAACCTTTAATTAATATAAATACAACGTTTCACCCAACGCTGTGGACTTCTCCATAAAATCAATATTAAATTTAAATACATAGAAATGTTGTTAAATGTTTCTTTTTCTCTTATCGATAACTTAATGACAGAAAAAAAAATGTTTCGTTCAGTATTTAATTTGATTTTAATTTGACGAAAGCATTGTTTGTATTCTTAAATACATACTTAATTTGACTAATGGTTATAGAATTTTCCTTCAAAATAATTTTTTTTCAATTAATTCTGATATTGGAAACTCCCGTTGCAGAAACTACGGAAATTGACTCATATATATTGTTAATAAATTTATAAATTCTTATACCAATTTAAACCCCAAGGAGACTCTATTAAAATATTCTCAAATTCCTAAGAAGTCACAACAAAATGTATGTTCTTTGAATAATAGAAATAATGTAATTATGAAACGGCAACGAAGTCTTTGGGAAATGCGATGAGGAAACAAACTGAAATGCTTATTACAGCTTATTAAGTGTGCGAACAGCACAATTAGTTTAGAATCTCACGCGATCAAAAAAATAGTATATTAGAGGATGGAACTTAAAATAGAATGCGAGTTAGGAAGAATGCACAGACAATTCAAGTAATATTTATTTTACGATTAATTTTAGAAGACAGGATAAAAAAAGCCGGCTTACGTTTATGGCATCTGTAGCATTAGAAAAAGCCTATGATCAAGCGAACTGGAACAGGTTATTAAGGATTTTGAAGAGCACTGGAATAAAATATCGAAAAAGGAGGCAAATACATAACCTCCACAGTAGACAATTAGCAGTAAGTAGAATAGAAGATCAAGACAAGAAAGCCATAATCAAGAAAGGTGTAAGACAAGGATGCAGTCTGTCGCCCTTGCTGTTTATATATATAGAACAGTCGATGAAGAAAGTTAAAACGGAATGTAGAAAAGGAATCAAGCTGCAAGGAGGAGAAATAAAAACCTCACGCTTTGCCGACGATATTCTAGTATTAGGGGTGTTAAAAGAAGACTTGGAAACCATAATAAACAGCATGAACGTAGTCCTGGAGAAAGAGTTCATTATGAGGATTAATAGAGGGAAAACCAAGGTAATGGAGTGTAGTGTGGGAAACAGTGAAGTAACAAAGGCTGTTAGATTGGGAAGGAATATTTTGACGGAAATTAAGGAATTCTGTTACTTTGGAAGAAAATTAAGTAGGGAAGGTAGAAGTATCGTAGACGTAAAGAGTAGGATAGGACAGGCAAAGAACACTTTCCCTAAAAGAAGAGTTTACTTACGGGGGAATATAAGTGTGAATATTAGGAAATCTTTATTAAAATTATTCTACTGGAGTTTAAGTGTAGCTATTGGAGAAAGGAGAAAGGAAAAATATGGAAACCTTTGAAATGTGGTGCTATGAGAGAATGAGATGGGTGGATAGAATCACTAAGGAGGAAGTTGTTAACAGAATAGAGGAAGAGCGAACAATATGGAAGACGTTGACCAAGAGAAGGGATAGATTAATAGGGCACGTTTTAAGGCTTGAGGGTCTTGTAAAATTAGCATTAGAGGGAAGTTAACAGAAGAGGGAGGGTAATGATGGAATACTCTAAGCAGATAAGGGAAGGTGTGGGTTGTAGTAGTTATAAGTAAATGAAAAGGCGTTCGAAAGGTAGGTTAACATGGAGGTTTGCATCAGACTAGTTTTAGGACTAAATAGCACAACAGCACTGAAACAAGTCTCAGATTTTTATCTCCATCTCAACAGAGATATAAGGGTTCAAACATTCAAATAAATGTGAAAACTTCTATTTTAAAAGGGGTATAATTTGACAATTTAAATATAGTAACTACACGATTACGAGTAAAAGCACGGAAGTTATTGAACTTCGATTAATGTTTCTTCTAGGATAAATTAGCCTATGAATATATATTTTTCAATAGACAACTTCGTGGTACACAGACTAGAAGGAAAATAATATTAGGTTAGTATGAGTTCGTGTTGCAGTTTATTTGAAAAGGTCGCGTCAACACAGTCCTGGATAATTCAGAAATTCGTAGATGCCTGAAAAAACTAAAATCGGTGACAGCAAAAATTGGCGGCGTTTTTTGAACCGGTCAATATGTAAATTAAAGAAAATGAGTTTTGAGCAGCCAAAACAGGAGGCAAAGTAACCAACAAAATAATTATTTGTTCTGTGAGTGCGCGGGAACCAGTGTTGGACCACTTGGCTTGGGTTGGTCCAAAGATGGAAAAATTGAATTTAAGGAACCAAATCATGCCGACGTTCGCTTTCCCGGGATTCAATCATCTTAAATTCTCCGTTCGGCGTTTCACACGCTAATTTTCCCCCCTCCTCCACGGTTCCAGAAGATAATTGTTCCTCGCCATTATCAACCTCTCCGATCCCCAATTAACCTTCTAGTTTTACTGCGCGACTGAAAACGGCTCCACTTGAGTCGTGGATTAATTACCTCCTCTCCACATAGGACCGATTGTCTTTTCCTATAAAAATGATACCCTTGTGTTCTACGCAGTTCCAGAATTCTCCTCCGCCATGAAGCCTCTGCGAGAGGTTAGTCTGAACGGTTCGCCCTCTCTCAGAGACGTCCGTCCTGGTTGTAATCTCATCGCCAGGGAATTTCCTTGTTCCAGGCTCCAGTCCTGACCTTGGTCCTCGTCTCTCTGACCCTCTGCGGCGGCGACGTCTCCTGTAACTTTGGATGCTACCTGATCTACAGACCCGTGTGCGCCATCAACAGTAACGGCATCATGCAGACCTTCGACACGCAGTGCACCCTCGAGCGCAACAACTGCTTTCAAAATGAAGGTAACCTACCTAAAAAGAGAGGAGACATAATGTCTTCTAACACTAAGACCCTCGTGTCTCAAAACGTGGCCTATTAATCTATCCCTTCTATCGGTCAGGTACCTCCATTTTGTTGGTTCTTCCCCTGCTCTGTTTACAACTTCCTCGTCACTGATTCTCATTCTCCTATAGCACCACATTTCAAAGGCTTCTATCCTTTTCCTGTCTGCACCTCCTATCGTCCACGTGACTCGCCTATACAACACCACGCTCCATACCAACAGTTTTAGCAACGATTTTTTCTAATATACACACTTATATTACCCGTAAGTGAATTCCTCTTCCCTTCCTGTGCTTCCCAAGTAGCAAAGTTTCCTTCAAAATATTTCTTCTAAACCTAACAACCTTTTTCATTCCACTTTTTTCCCTTCTTACACTACACTAACATTGTTTTCCCTCTATCAATTATCATATTCTATTCTTCCCCCAGGACGACGTTCATGTCTACTTAAAACTTCCTCGTTCGTGGTTCTATCCACTATCCATCTCTTTTTCTCCTGTAGCACCACATTTCGTTGGCTTTCATTCTTTTCCTTTACACAACTCCTATCGTCCACGTTTCGCACCCATATAAAGCCACGCTCCATACAAACCTTTTTAGCAACGATTTCCTAATATTCACATTTATATTGGCCGGAAGAAAATTCCTCTTCTTTGCCTGTGCTATAGTACTCTAGTACTAAGTACTAGTACTAAGTAACAGATTTCTTTATCTTTCTTCAAAATATCCCTTCCAAATCTATTAGCCTTTGTTATTTCTATGCTAATCTCATTGCCTTCGTTTGACATCTATTTCCTTCTATTAATCGTCATACTGAACTCTTTCTCTAGGATTCCGTTAATTCCCTAATACTACAATATCGTCGGCAAACCCTACGGTTTTTATATTTCGCAAAATGATTCCTTGATCATATCCCGTTTTAGTTTGGTTCATTGAACATGTATATAAGTTAAAGAGCAAGGACCTCCTTGTCTTACTCCTTTACTGATTTTAATTCTAATTACTGCTGATTGCCAGCTGTAGAGGTTTATGAGTAACTGTTCTTTCTTGATATTTTATTCCTGTCCCCTTTAAAATCCCTAGTAATGTGTTCCACCTTACATTATCAAAATATCTCTTCCAAAACTAACAGCCTCTGTTATTCCGCTGTTTCCTTTACTACATTCCATTACTTTTTTTAATCATAGAGCTCAGGTATTTAAATTTGTCTATCTGCTCTAGCACTAGTTCATCCAGAGTGATTTTAATAGATATTGACCCTTGTTTCGGTTTTTATTCGTTTCCGCCATTATCCATTCTCTTCTATGGCTCCGAAGATAATCCTCAACATACTTCATTCGAACACCATCAATTTGAGTTCTATTACCTGGCTTCTATCCTTTTCCTGTCTGCAACTCCTATCATCCACGTTTCTCACCTATACAACGCCACGTTCCATACCAACAATTTTAGCAATGATTTCCTAATATTTACACTTTTATAATCCGTAAGTAATTTCCTCCCTTGCCTGTGCTATCCTACTCTAGTTATTAGGCTTACCAAGATGCGTAAATCCTTAACTTTCGTCAAAATATTCCTTCCCAATCTATCAGCCTTTGTTATACCACGGTTTCCCATACTACACTCCAGTACCTTTGATTTTGAGCTGAACGATTTCTGGTTGTGTATTCATGAAACTCGCCATTTGTTTGAAACAAATTAGTGTTTCGCTTTACAAACTTTAATATTTCATAAGTAAAATTAGTTGTAAAGTCAAT
The DNA here is from genome assembly GCA_034510155.1 of Eucriotettix oculatus. NCBI lineage: Eukaryota > Metazoa > Arthropoda > Insecta > Orthoptera > Tetrigidae > Eucriotettix > Eucriotettix oculatus. The sequence continues at coordinate 216,835,953 of CM067377.1, read as the reverse complement.
ATTGCTTCTCTAGTCCCTACATTCTTCCAAAAACCATATTGATCCACTTTTAACTAGTATTGTATTTGACGTAACATCTGCATGTATAGGATTTCCTTGATAATATGTAATATATTCACGACATGTAAGACATTTAAACTGTCTATAGTGCTGATGTTTACTTTCTTAATCAGATTATCGAAGTTTTTATCTGGAATAACTATATTGGTGTCATCCGAGTAGAGAATTGATTTTAGAGGCTGTACGTATCCTGCCTGGAGGACAATCTATGTATGTAATAAAAAGGAAAGTTCCAAGAATTCATCCTTGAATAACTCGACGTTTTATAAATTGGCAATCGGATACGTGAAGTTGGCCGTCTTTAGTTTCGACTACCACTTGTTGTTTACATTTTCCAAGTTACGACCGTGGTTGAATGTGACGCCTCATTTCATCGAGCGCCATACGGTTCCAATTTTTGTTGGTAAAATTTAGTGATCTACCGTGTCGAAAGTACCTTCAGTCCTTCAAGCAATGGATTCTTGGGAGGCCCCATGACCTTCCTTCTACGTACAACGAGAGATCTGTTCACACGTGCGCCGCGGATCTATCTCGGACGACCAGAGGATGCTGTAACATGCTTGTATCCTTCCTGACAACACCAAACGTAATTCCGAGGTCATGCCCCATTGCTTCAGTAAGTGTTACCGTAGCTACTGATTGACAGAAGTAACAAGCGCGCGCCCCATTATACATGGAGCCATGACGTCACTGTGACGACATTCATTTCAAGATATTGTATTTATTTTCTCGTTTACAACTGTCCGCTGGTCGATACGAAAGGTGATAACCATAGTGCTATACCCCTTAAAAGATAAAAGAGAAAAATTACAAGAATTATGATAACACTTCACTGCACTTTGACTTTAACATATAAATTCGAATATGCATCTATGTTATTTGCGACCTCCTGTGGTGTAGTGGCTAGCTAACCTCTAGTTGCTGCCTCACTAACAACCCAGAGGTCCCGGGTTCCAATCCTGGCATGGGCTTGGATTTTTGTGTTGTCATGGTTGAGAAGACCAGGATTAAGACTTTGACCACCAATGATATAATTGTCAGTTTTGATGTCGTATCACTTTTCACGAGGGTACCAGTGGCCGATACTCTCGTCTTATTGGAAAAATTATTTCCTTTGAATGTGGTCAACCTGTATAAACATGTACTAACAACCACATATTTCCAATACGACGGTGAATACTATGAGCAGGTAGACGGAGTGGCCATGGGCTCCCCCCTTTCGCCCGCCATAGTTAATTTCTATATGGAAGAATTTGAGGAAAGAGCATTGCGTGAATCACCTTTCAAACCTAAGTGTTTCTACAGATATGTGGACGACACTTTCGTCATCTGGCCACACGGAAAGGAAAAATTAGAGAGTTTTCTACTGCACCTCAACGGTATCCACCCGAATATTAAATTCACGATGGAGATTGAGAAGGAAGGGATGCTACCTTTTCTCGACATCCTGATACACAGAAGACCGGATGGACGCCTGGGACACAGCGTGTACCTTTACCTACACGCTAACAGTTTCCACCACCCGGCTCACAAAAGGGCTGTGCTTTCCACTCTTACACATAGAGCGAGAATGATATCCGATAAGGACCACTTGGCAGCCGAAATGGATCACCTTCCAAGTTCCTTATCAAGAAACGGTTACACCGTTGGTGAAATTTCACGGGCAATACACGGAAGCAGGAAGAAGAATAAAGAGGAGTCGACCGGAAAAAGAGCGTGTATTCCATATGCCGGAAAATGCACAACCATAGTTAGTCGCATACTGGCCAAGCATGATATAAAAACGGTGTTTCTAACACAACGTAAAATCAAAGACATGCTCAGGAATGTAAAAGACGATGTAGGCCTAAAGACCCCTGGTATTTATGAAATACCTTGCGACTGTGGCAGTAAATACATAGGACAAACAATCAGAACCGTAGATGAAAGAATAAAAGAGCATAATAGACATCTACGATTAAAACAACCCAATAAGTCAGCTATTGCCGAACATGCCTTGTTCACGGGCCATAAAATAGCTTTCGATAAGACGCGTATTCTGGACAGAGCGAATTGCTATTGGGATAGCGTTATTTTGGAGGCAATAAACATCAGGTCCAGTGAGAATTTACTGAATAGAGATTCTGGATTCCAATTGAGCCTGGCTTGGAACCCATTGTTTCACCGGAGGAACGCGGAGCTGAGTCACGGGACCCCAGATGCAGCGGAGACGGGCCACGTGACCGCAGCCACGGGGGACTAGAGCATGACTAAGCAAGTGGACCAATGGGAGACGCCTTCGCTCCCGCGTCCACATCTAGCCAATCACAGGCGGTTTGTGCTTGCACAGACTTGCCTCAGACTATATAAATGCCTACACTCACCGAATTTGACACTTCAGTCTGAAGATGATGGCAGAGCAAGCCATCGAAACGTCACTGTTAAAATCTTTGACCCGGCTGGAAACTCGAGAGGAATTTATACATTCGCTGTCGTGCCAAACATTTCAAAATATGAATTTGTAAATTGGACAATGTACTCTACAATATATATATATATATATATATATATATATATATATATATATTGTAGCATAAACTTCGTTCCTCCGTATTCGAGGATTTCTTAATTCCTTTTGGGCGCCAGGTATTTTTGATAAAAAAACACCAAATATTGATTTTAAAAGTTTTTAATTTCAATCAGAGCATGAAAAAAATTACATCTGCTGGGCGTGGTCATTCTCTCGTCGTCCCGCCAACACAACCTGCTTCTCCCATCATCCCATGACGACTCACCAGACCACATTGTTGGCCCGGGTTGAGTCAGTTCCTCAACAATTGCAACTCGCAAGCTGGCCTGCATTGTTATGTGTAACTTTTCATGTTACTATATATATATATATATATATATATATATATATATACCTCTACTTTGTGTGTTTCCTGTTGCAGATTACGTGAAGTTATTTGACGGAAGTTGCGACGGGAGCAACTCCGTCATCTCCAACAGATTCTTCATGTAGAAAAGAAGGATAGAGTCGAATAAGGGCAAAAATCTTGAACATCTTTCTCTCCACTTCCCCCCTAAAATAAACTTTCTATTTGTAGATGTATTAGCAATAAATTCGGTTCCATTGGAATCTAAAATAATAATTAATAGGTCAGAATTTTCCTTTATAATCCCCACATTTCTGATATTCCTTCATCCTGGTGGTGACTTCATTTTTAGATTTATCGCTGTTTCCATTAGTCAGTGATTGAAGGATATAGGATACGTCATTCATCGCAAGCAACAAATAATATGAAGAACAAATTGAGGGATATATTTAATGACAAATAATTTTCAAATAAATAAACCAAATCAAAATCATAATAATTAAAAATTCTCCGTGCACACTGAGAAACGCAAGTGGTTTTTTTTCAGTACTTGGAATCTGACCTTCTCTCCCTCCAGAGTAGCTCCAGCAGTGCTATATATCAAACAAACAAACAAAAGAGCCATGAAATCTGAACTGAAAGATTAATGCTACGCAGTAGGCGATTTTACAAGGCAACCCAATTAACACTTTTTCGAGGAACCTTGATTTAAATTTTAAGGGGACGATGAAGAAAACTCTGTACAAAGAAAAAGAGCAGCAGCGCCAATTTAATAGAACAAATTTTACTCCGATTCAGGAAATTTTGTGGTTTTTATTATTTTAACCTCTGGATGAAGGCTGTTGTATAAAATTATACCGCTATTGTGATAAGGCGATTAGATCTAATAAATATACCACAGCCAATTACAGAACAACAAAATGTTCTTTTCTATTGACCCGACTTTTCGTCAGAACGTCACAGGTTTCTTCAGGTAAAATCAAATTTTACCAAAAAATATTAAAAATTATTTTTACAAAAGTTGTTGTTGTGGTATTCACTCCTTACGCAGGCCTGTCGTAACCCTCCATAATAACATATCATGCGCAAATCCTTTAATTTCCTTATAACTAGAACACCCCTCATCCTCCCTAATCTTCTTAGTGTATTCCATCCTTATCCCCCTCTTGTGTCCTTACCCCAAACAATCCCCTCTAATGCTATATTTAGTAAAAGTACCTATGAATCTATCCCTCCTCTTGGTCAATGTTACCCATATTGTTCGCTCTTCCCCAATTCTGTTAAGAACTTCCTCGTTAGTCATTCTATCCTCCCATCTCATTCGCCCATAGCTCTACATTTCAAAGGTTTCTATTCTTTTCCTATCACCAACTCCTATCGTCACACTCCATTCGAATTTTTAGCAACGATTTCCTAATATTCACACTTATATTACCTGTAAATAAATTCCTCTTCCCTACATGTGTTATCCTGCTGTAGATATTACGGTTCCAAAGTAGGAGTCAAAATATCCTTTCCCAATCCAACAGTCTTTGTTATTCCATTCTTCCCCAAACTACGCTCCATTACATTGGTATTCCCTTTATTAATATTCAAATCTTCCTCCAAGGTTTACGTTCATGCCATTTGTTATGATTTCCAGTATGATTCTTTTTCCATATTCCGTTTTAACTTTCTTCATTGCCTGTTCCATATATAAGCTAAACAGAATGGGTTACAGATTGCATCATTGTCTTACTACTTTCTTTATTTCTGTTATTTTTCTTCATCTTCTATTCTAATTACTGCTGACTGTCTTCTGTAGAGGTTATGTAAAAGCCTCCTTTCTCGATATTTTATTCCAGTGCTCTTAAAATCTTTAATAGTCTGTTTCAGTTCACATTGACAAAAGCTTTTTCTAAATCTTTAAAACTCCATGAACGAAGGTCGGTTTTTTTCTTATCCTGTCTTCTAAAATTAGTCGCAAAATCAATATTGCTTCTCCTGTCCTTGCATTCTTTCTTAAAATAAACTGATGTTCTCCTAAGACGCTTTCTTTTTGACGGTCAATTCTCCTATATGCTATATTTAGTAATGCAAGAGATATTAAACTAATTGTCCATCCTATTTGCATCTATCGGCCCAACCCTCTCGGGTATGGGTATAAATAAATTTTTACTAAAATCTTTTGGTATTCTTCCTGTTTCGTAGATTTCGCAATCTATCCTGAACAGCCACGTTATTGCGTCTTTGTCCAATGATCTTATCAACTCCGCTGGAATCTTATCAGTTCCTAGTGATGAAGTTATAATAATTAATATCTTAAAGAACTATTTTCTGAAAAGAAATTTTTTTTGTCCTGTCGTCGGATTAATTAAATAATGAATCTTTGTTTTTTGGGAACAAAAATCATTTTAAAAAATTGCTGCGTATTATTATAAGGAGCGTAAAATTGAATTTTAATTGAAAAAAATTAGGCAGAATACGGGAATGTCGAACAGAAAATTTAATAGCACAACGTTCCGTAACTCAATTGAAGATAAATATTAACATAATTTAATGTTGAATTTGTTTATGTACCTCTAATTATAATGTGTAAAATCAGACGAAACGAAGTCGTTATAAATGCTGTATTTATTCTATTGGTATTTGATCGCATCTTCAAATAATTATTTTAAGTGGTTTACTTATTAACGGTGACTACGTTTTAATTAATTTATTCATGGAATCTGAGGATTTTTTGCCTTTATAACCCGTTCTACTAAGTAATTACTCTTCTAGCTTTTTGTAAACAATTTTGTTTTCTCAAAGGGAAGCGATGAAGATTCCTGCGGTGCATTTATCAGAAAGCGTTATAAAAATTACTGAAATCTATCTTAACATATTTGTACAAAATTTTTAGATCTTTGTTCTTTTTCTGAACTACAGTTTGCCATTTTTGTGTTGTAAAGGCTTACCACGTATTACTTGAAATTTGGAATGCGTCTTGCAAGATGACAGTGCCCCAGTCGACCCGGTAGGCCCAGGCCCTCAATGAGCTGTATAGCCAAAGAAGAAGAAGAAGGATGTAAATGAACTAGTAGAACACAAGTGTTCCCGTCTCGTCTTTACTCACTGCATCATCACGAAACCTTTAATTTCTCCCAAGGACTACTTAATTACTTTAACACTACTTTCTCGTTAGATAAAGACAAGGAAAAATTAATAAAAAGTTAAGCATTAAAAAAAATGTAGAGGAGAAGCCATTGCAAAAGCCATGTATAAAATAGTAACTAGAATATGGGAAACCTGAAAAGATCCCTGAATGCTGAAAATGTGAAATTATCAATCCGAAACATAAGAAGGGAGATGCGAGAGAATGTAAAATTTACAGAGCCATCACATTGCTGCGCACGGATTATAAAATCCATTCCAAAATATTATGTTGAAGAAATCATTGGAGAATATCAGTGAGGTTTCAGATCAGGTACATCAGACCAAAAACGTACCATGAGGCAATTTGCCTGATAAGTGCTGGGAAATAAACATTACGACATATCATCTATTCGAAATATTCACAACATCCTATGATGGTGTATTTGGAAGGAAAGACTTATGGGATGATATACATAAAATAGGAAAGTTAGTAGAGCTAAGTAAAATAGGAAACGAAAATGTGCAGGCTAATTAGACATGAATATCTCAGAGGAAATACAACCGGAAACAGGGTTTAGATAAGGACACAGAATGTCCTCACTGGAGGTGGTGATACGAAAAGCCAAAGAATAGAAAAAGTATGCATTTGAATTGAAGATTAATGGAACTAAAACACAGTTTATGACAGTGGCGAGGAGGAAAAGATGAAACAATAAGTATGGGTCAACACAATTTTTAAAATTCGTAAAATAATTTATATATTTGGGGGAAGCTTGTTAACATCAAAGAATGAATTTTAAATAGAAAGGAGAATAAGAAATGCCAATAGAGCTTACTGTGCCGTCCCTACATCCTCTCCATAAAATTCAAACTGTCCCCCAGGAAAGTAAAAATAAGGCTGTATAAGACACAAATAAGACATATATCATGGACGTTTACTCAGCATGTTGAGTGTGGGGAAAAAAACTAAGAAGGATATAGAGAGGTATTAATACGGATGGACAATGGTGAATAAAAAAAACAGTGATGAACTGAAATAAATGTATCAAGACATGGACATTGTTACTTATATAAGAATATGTAGAGTAGGATGGTTGGGACATGTCAGTGGAATGGAGGCAGAGGAAAATGTTGAGTAGGTAGTATTTGGACAAGTGGATGGAGTACGAACAAGGACGAGATGGTGGGACGATGTACAGGGCGATGATAGATGAATGGAAGGAATTTATCCCAGGGCAGCACAAGAAGGAGGACGTTTGTGGAGGAGGCAAAGGTCCTGCTTGGACTCTAGAGCCAACTTGATGATGATGATGTTGAGAATCATTAAACTCGTATTATATATCGGTATTTAAAAAGCTACCAAAGAAAAGTATCCTCATACCTGTTCAATGCAGCATTCAGATTGAAGCACGTGCCTGACAGCTGGGAATTAGATCAAGTAATAATGTTACCAAAACCTGGTAAGCCACCACATGATGTGACGTCACTCTTACCAGTCATTTCAAAATTTTTCGAGAAACTTCTGCTCAAAAGATATTGAAAACGTTCATACAAGAAAGTAAATTATTTCCAGATCATCAATTTGGCTTCAGAGAAAAACACTCAACAATTGACCAAGTTCACAGGATTACTGATATAATAGAAAAAGCGTTAGAAGATAAATTAATCTGCTCAGCGATATTTCTTGACGTTGCGCAAGCATTCGACAGAGTGTGGAGGCATCAAGGATTAATATATAAGTTGAACAGGATGCTGGAAACTATAAACTCCTACATATCTAATAGACTCTTCCGAATCAAACAAGAAGACGAATACTCTGACTTAAAAATAATTCAAGCAGGGGTACCACAAGGAAGTGTCCTTGGACCAGTACTGTACCTGCTGTTTACAAGTGACATCCCAAAATTAGATGACGTGAAACTCGCCACGATACAGCGATATTAGCAACGGGGCACAATCTAACAACATCCACAGAAGTACTACAAGTCGCTACTAATACTATATATGAATGGACCAGACAATGGAAAATTAAATTGAATGAATTAAAATCCATTCATGTTAACTTTACGAATAAAGTAATGACTGAGCCTCCTCCATCTCTGCACATAAACGGAACCACAGTACCATACGAAAATAAAGCCAAATATCTTGGTATGACATTAGATACCAACTTGAGATGGAAAGAACACGTAAAAAAGAAAAAGAAGAAACTCAACATAAAATATCGACAGTATAGATGGCTCATTGGAAGATATTCCAACCTGTCTTTGTATAACAAAACTTTGGTGTATCGCCAAATTATTAAACCAACCTGGTCGTATGGTATACAACTATGGGGATGTGCAAAAGAAAATAATATCAATCAAATACAGACATTCCAAAATAAAGTTTTACGTGCCATGGTGAATGCCCCATGGTACACATTAGAAACGCTGATATCCATAAAGACCAACTGTCAAAGAAGAAATTAAAAGATTTGCGGGGGGCCAAGCACGAAGAAAGGCCATGAAAACACACAAGTTCTTCAGCTCTCAGGACAATAAATACCTGTTCAGAAGACTCAAGCGAAGGAAACCATTTGAATTAGTATGAGTGACAAATTACAAAATAAAGCACGCTGCGTGAGGAGCGTGAAATACAGTCGTAGGACAACAATGAAAACTAAAGGATGTCATTGGACTAATTTAGCTAATAAGTAACTAGATATAATAATTAACAAAATAAAACTAATGGTTGGTCTCTACAGACCAGTTTTAGTTATGGAGGTGGTTTTTAGTGGGTAAATATCCCACACGCTGTGCTTCATGGCGTCTTTCTGAAGATTTTCCACCTGCCAACGCATTAAAAAAATATCGGTATTTTAGTAAATCAAATAAAACCTTAAAATTGAATGATCTGAAGCTAAAGTGTAACTCCTTTCGCATTGAATCCAAATTAATTAGAAATTTTATCGCATATTTAAAAAAAAAATTGGGGAAGGACCTGACGACGTTCCTACGCAATTATTAAAACTCGCTGGTTAGACAACAAATCCGTAATTAAAGGAGGTTATTTACTGTAACTCGTGCTTACCAGTGGACTTGAAATCTCCTTACGTCCTGTTCCTATACATAAAAGGAGGAAGTAAAAGAATCGTAAAGAATTACAGACCTGAAAAGTGTCACTTCTGTAGTGTGTAAAGCATTAGAACAACTCATTGCGGATCGTCATCGTGAAGAATTAGAAACTACTGTTGCCTCACTGTGTCTATCCGGATAGACCTACGTTATTGGGAAAGGACCCATTTTGTGCATTATTTAATGCAGTTTTAAGATACATAGATAACCTTTTTTAAAAGACATCCTATACATGCGGTTTGGCGTAAAAACTGAAAAAAGCGAGGTTTGTTTTTCTTTTTCATACAGATCGACTTTGACAACTCATATATTTCAAATTAATGCTTTAAATTGTCTGAAAATGTAGTAAAAGACAGTTCAAACCCTTCCAAACCTATCCGCAAAGTTTCAATCGTCTGTGTGTGTATCTTACATTGTTTTAAACTCTACAAACTCTTGGACAGTACATCGCAGAAAAGTGGGACAAAGCTTTTTTTTTTCTTGTAGCGGTTGAAAGTCATAAATATATAAGCTTCATTGCTGTAGCAACGCTCCAAAATTTTGTACGATTTTTTAAAAAAATTGTAGGGATAAAGTAAAGGTTTATTAGAGCGGAAGGGTTAAGTAGGGTGGCAGCCCTGCCCGCTGGCCTGACTCCTCCGCCACTTTTCCTGGAAATGACATATTACTTCATACTGTTTAGTACTGAGATGAAAAAGTTCCATTTGCTGACCTTCTTTAGCAACCTTAAAAAATGTGTGTTTCTTTAGGCGGAGACTCGTCAGTAAAAATACATTACATCTAAAGCAATACGAGTATGCATATTGAGTCTATAATTACTGAATTTTTGTCTCTTTTCTCATGTACCTTATCAAAGTTGATAGACTCATTTCTGGATATTCGGAGCAGCTTTTTTACAACCCTTCTTTCAATTTTAAAATTAATGGAAACGTTTTCGCGAAATAAAATCCGTGAACTTTTCTTAGCAAAATTCCTACTGTAAAATCGTTTATTTCAATATTTTTACGTCCTCTCATCTCATTACTTGTACGTCTTTATTTATTGGGTGGTAATGTAGAATTGATTTTTTGCTAATCTCGTCCATAAGGCGTTTCATTGTACTTAAAGAACCTCACTGACGTTGGAATAAACAGGATAGCGTTTAACAGCGCTACTTTCTACAGATGATCCAGAATAATCTATGGATTTAAGGATTATATTTTTTTCGCGATCATTAAGATGATAATTAGGAGACATGAACGAGCAGACGACAGCAGTATGAGTAATTTTATTTAAAGGAAAACAACCACGAAGAACGGCGGAGGCCAGTATGCAGGGCTGCCACCCCACTTTCGCCTTCCGGTTCAATAAACCTTTCCTTTCTCCCTACACTTTTCCAAAAAATTCGTACAGTAAATTTTTATCGTTGCTACTTTAATGAAGATTATATTTTATATTTACGACTTTCAACCTCTATCAGAAAAGTATTGTCCCACACTTCTCCAATGCGCTGTCCAAGAGTTATTAGAGGTCAACGCATTAATTAATTTTAAAAAGAGTCAGAAACACAGATGATTCAAAATTTTCAGATGGGGTTGAAATGGTTTGAACTGTAACGTTTTAAAGTTTCAGATCATTTGAAGAAATAGTGTGAAATAAATGAAAGAAGGTCAAAAAAGCGATGCCCCTTTTAATTTTTTTTTTCGCCAAAACGCGTGCATAAAATGCTTTCAAAAAATTTCGTTTACTTTTCATGAAACGGCATTACATGTTGCGGAAAATCAGACCCTTCCCAATAAAGTAGGTCATTCCCAGTGGGCACAGTGAGGCGAATGCCATAAGATGGAGACAGACTACATTGTAGCACAGTAGAACCCGCGTCTAATTTTATATTATTATTTACGGGAACTTAAATAATAAATATTCCGGCATGAGCAAGTCACTTGCCAGGAAGGAAGAAGGTGTTTTTTCCGCGCGACGTCTTGGCGGCTCGGAATAATAACAAAGGCACTGCGGCTGACACCTGGACCATAAAGCTCGGACACCTCGTCGGCGGTTCCGGAATGTCCTAATCTGCCTGAGAATTTATTTGGTGACCGGGTGGCGTGTGTTCCCCAAATGAAACAAGGGATATGATTGGAGAATATCCATCCCTGCCACCTTAGTGATAGGTGTCGGATAAGTGGGGACAAGGTTTTAAAGAGGCTGGCGGAGACAATTTTAGGACAGATTTTTGCAAGGTGATGGTGAGAGGATATTGAAGGAGAGTGGTGGAGAAAGAGATTGCTGGTGATACAAGGTGGTGGCGAAAGGAGATTGGCAGCAGAGTGGTGGAGAGAGGAGATTGGTGAGGTGGCAGCGGAGAGGTGGACCATGCTTTGATCAGTCCAGGAAGCAGGGAAGAAAGGTCTTAACAACAAGGGAAGAAAGAGGAAAAAGCGGAGTTTCCTCAATTTGGCAGCACGACTTCGTGCTATTGTCGACCGGCCGCTTCAAGTTCCACAACACGGAAATTACAGCGAGACGCCTATGAAAACAACTCAGGTTCGTCAACGAACAGAAAATCTGCTACACGTGGTCAACACCCAAACCATTAATACCCTGAGATCTTTAATACAATCCCATTTTAATTCATTATTTTTGTACATAATATATACACGCACTACCCATATTAAAATTATTGTGTTTACAATTAATAAATGTATATATTTAAACCCAATTATTAAATTCATTAATTAATATTCCCACCCATCATTTACAAAATCAAGACGTAATTTATAAATATTTGGGAATTTAATTAGACAGCAGCCTTCAGTGGAACGCACAAGTTAATCAAGGCACGCGAAAAGCGTAGAACTCACTACTATTTATTTCTTTGATTTTGAAAAAGAGTAGTGTAAATGTAAAAGAACTGGCAAAGAAAACTTTGGTTCGACCTCAAATGTAAAATGGAACCATCTGTTGGGATCATTACAGAAAATGTCAGATCGTAGCCCTAGAAAGAATAGTGTAAAAGAAAGCAGCAAAGTTTGCTGCTGAACCACGGTTATGAAGAAGTTATTCCTTTATGGTGGGAAAGCTGAGAAAAATGGAGGCAGAAAGATTGGGTTGTTTGCATTACACAAAACGTGGGAGGACATTCATGCTAGGCCGAGGGATCCAAATTATTCGAATAGATCAGACCACGTACGAGTATAAAATTAATACCAGGCTACAGAGAACAGATTTGGTAAATATTATCTCCTGAACAGAGCCATTTATAAGCGGAATAGCAGCAGTGTTCTCACCTGATACGCAGCTTTCGACATAATGTAAATAAGTTACTGTAGTTAATTTTAAGGTCTTCACCCTCCCTTTTAGATTTTAAGGCTATATATTTAATATAATTGCCACCAGAGCTATGCCTAATGGCGATTTGGAAATACATACATGCATACAACTGCTGTAACGATTTTACTTCCATGCTATTCGATAGAAACGCGAAACGAAATATTACACCTTTCTCTTATCGGCGGTGATGTTAACTGAGAAATGTCAGGGTTTAACTGGTCGTAAAGACCTCGGCCGTCCACACTGGGGCAGTCGTCGTCGTCGACCACCACAATGAAGACAGGTAAGTGGAGGGTGTTCCTGCTTCGTTTCCTAGACGAGCGTCTAGACACAGACAACGTATCAATGTATCATCTGCTCATGCGCTCGGCAACGCTCGGCAATCTTCGGCTCACTTCGCTTGTGTGGAGACAGCATTTTGATTGAATTGAATTTATTAATACTGCAATTGAGTAGCACTCAGTGGCAGTTACAAAAAATAAACTTAAAAATAAAATATGTTACAAATAATAATTACACTAATATAATATAAATTAAATTCTAACAAAAAAATATATACCCATTATTCATATATTGTTTCGTCGCACTTCACTACACTTCCTAATTCTTCCCTGAAACACGTTGCTATTGACAGGGGATGTTTCTAAAACTTCTGCAGGTAAATTGTTCCCAATCCCTTACAGTCCGATTTAAAAATGAAAATTTCCCAACGTCAGTTTTAAAGCTCCACTGCCCAATTTTACACTGATGATCCCCTCTACTGAAATAATTTACTTCTAATAACTTTGATGCAATATCTTCCCAGGATTGTCACTCTGCCTGCGTACGCTTCCAAAAGAGCCCCGAGACGTAAATTTTGTCGTAGTTTTTCTGACATATCCCACCCTAATTGAGGAACCTTCTCGTTTCCATGACCAGGACACCACAGCTTAACTCCTCTGTACCCTTTCCAGTGCCTTGACTTGATCTCAACAAGTACAGCTGTATTCTAGTCCTGGACGCACGAGGAGAGGAGAGATTTATACTATGCAAGTTCCCATGCTTTCCTAGTCACATGGTCTATTTGATATTCCCTGCTCAAGTGTATACCCAAACACTTACAGTTACTTTCTTGTACTATTTCATTACCGCTGAGCTTATAATCAAGTACTATTTCTACGCGACGCCTACAAAAGCTTATATTGCCTTGCTCTTGTTACAATTTATTTTCATTTTAATAACAAGTTCCCAATCTATTATTGTGTCTAAATCTTTTTGTAGAAGTTCTTCATCGATCACGGTTTTTATTTTCCGATATACTACCGCGGCAGTCGTCAGCAAAAAGACGCACCTGAAAATTAATGCCTGATGCTAAGTCATTTACGTAGACTAAAAATAATAAGGGATCAATAACGGAACCCTGCGGCACACCCGATTTAGCTATCACAACTGAGGATAGTTCGTTCCCTACTTTAACCATTTGCTGTCGGTCTCGTAAAAAGAGCCTTAAGACGTAAATTTTGTCGTCGTTTTTCTAACATATCCCATCCTAATTGAGGAACCTTTATTAGCACATTGGCAATTATTTTTTTTAAAGCGGAGCCGGAGATTACCGGGCGTGGCTGTCTTCAGGTGCTCGTCCCTCCTTTCCTCCTTCACTGTCGAGAGGCTTCACGGCCGCCGTTGCCGCTGTTGCAGCCGCCTTGTTGGCCACCTTGCTGGTGGCGACTCTTGTGGCCCTCTGCGGCGCCTTCCCTGAGGAATACCTCAAATGTCTGCCCGGTTGCTACAAGATCCTGAGACCAGTCTGCGGCAGGAACAGCCACGGCGTCCTGAGGTCTTTCTCCAACCACTGCGCTCTCAAGCACCACAACTGCGAATCTAAAGACGGTAAGGATACAGACGGCAATTGGTACTTATTCTCATTCCGCCGTGGCATACGGATCATGACGTGAAGGAGAAGCTGAACTAAGAGACGATCATTTGTGCAACCGTGATCATGTGTGGCGGTCCTGGGGAACTACGCTATTTAATTAACATTGCTGAAGTTTGATGACATCTCAGAGGAATGTCATTACGGTGCTTTGGCAAGGCCACATTCCAAAAGCAACCGTAGCTTCTTGGAAAATGACGTTTGAATATGGAAGTAACGTATCTACTACTAGCTATTCCAAGCCTGTCCGTATTTTCCTCGTCCAAGCCACACCAAGTCAAAAAAATATAGATGCTTATCGTCAAAAAACTACGGTTGATTATACAGACAGTTCTAATGCCATACAAATATGTTTCGGTACTTAATTTTGTACTTTCACGAGTAGATGATAACATTTCAGACCTTTTATGGCAACCCTTCCGTTTTTATACGTTAGTATAAAACTGAGGAAAATAAGTGAAAATAGATTAAAATTGAAAAAAATCCTCAACAAAATGTAGATAAAATTCGCCGTGGATGTTGTACATGAAATACACGCTAATACGTCGCGATGAACGAGAAAGGTGACCGTGGTACATTTTTTATCATTTATAGAACGTTGCATGGAATACCTGTTGGCAATGGCTCAGAATATTCTACAAGAAGTAACCTGGTGAAAAAGTTAACTGTGAATATTGTAATTCCTCAATTTTAAACAATAGTTTAAGAAGTTACTGCAAAAATTCTTTTGGAATACTATAAGCCAAGGCCTCAACCAACATACGAAGTAGAAGGAACTTGCCAAAAGTGCCAAAAATGTGAAAGAAAGTACTGCGGGTCACGTTACAAGGGAAGTCATGAAAAGTGGTAAGCACAATATTGTTGTGGAAAGTGTGAAGGTTTTAAGGTTGTTTGCGTATACACTGAAAAAATAATTTGCCAAGAATTGCCATGTCAGAAATCCAGAAAACGTTGAAACAGACCCTTGTTAATTGTAATTAATTTACAAAAAATGTAATTATTTAGATTATGATATCATATAAATAAATATAATTTCTGAGCATTTATTACAATTATTACAAATAAGAATACGTTAAAATCTCAATAAAAGTTAATCATCTAAACAATAACTACCTGCAGTTACAAATAACTATATTTGAAGTACGCTGGAACTGTTTATCGATCTGCCTTTTAACTGATGTTTGGTTTGCAT
Source organism: Eucriotettix oculatus (assembly GCA_034510155.1). Taxonomy (NCBI): domain Eukaryota; kingdom Metazoa; phylum Arthropoda; class Insecta; order Orthoptera; family Tetrigidae; genus Eucriotettix; species Eucriotettix oculatus. The sequence goes on along the minus strand of CM067377.1, from coordinate 216,820,395 downwards.
AATGACAGTTTCGTATTTTATAATTATAAAAGATAATTATAAAAAGGTCTTTAGTTAATATTTTGAATAAAATTACAATCTTTAACGAAACCAGGCTGTAGTTCGACCGTTTTTTTCTGGTTAACAGGCTACATGAGGGTGATCCTGAAACAGGCAACTCCCCTTTAATAGCATAGGAAGGGAATTGAAAAGGGGGGATGCGGAAGGTAGAGCAAGGTAGCCTAGCAAGGGTTGACTACTAGGGGCCCCCGGGCTATGGTTAAAGGATCCTACCCGGTGTTTCACCTAAAGAGATGCAGGGAAAACCCTAGAAAACCTACATCAGGTAGGTCGGGCATTGGGAACTATTCTCACGCCCTTCCCTGTGAATGATGGGAGACGAGCCTGCTGTGGGGTCGCAGCATTCCCTTCTCCGTGTCTCCACTAGTTTCAGGAGGCAGTTGGCCGACTGATCCCAATGGGATTAGCGGACAACTCTTGCCATATGCCCAAGGTCTTTGACCCCAGTACATATACCTCCTAAAATAGGTGAAGGTGTCTCGGCATATGAGAACTTTGATAAAAAATACCCAGAGAGAGTGCAAGAGGCATTCCCGACATGATGAGGTGAGACCCGCAGTCACTCTGGAGTGAAGCAAGCACTTGCGAGAAAACTCCCGCAGCGCCCCACTTAGTTCGACTGTTTTTTTTTTGGTTAACAGGCTACATGAGGGTGATCCTGAAACAGGCAACTCCCCTTTAATAGCATAGGAAGGGTATTGAAAAGGGGGGATGCGGAAGGTAGAGCAAGGTAGCCAAGGGTTAACTAGGGCCCCCGGGCTATGGTTTAAGGATCATACACGTGATCAACAATGGAGTAGTTAACTTTAGATCCCCAGGACCCGTGTTAATTTATAGGGCGCGACTAACCCGGGGGGGGGGTTAATATACTAATCATACTAATATACTAATATACTAATCACACCATTCACAATCCAACTCCACGAAATCAGTGAAGAATGAAACATCTGATTTCAATTCTTTTTCTTGTTTACAGATTTCGAGAAGATATTCGACGGTTTCTGCAAGAATATTCCTGGCAGTCAGGAAATTCGTCTTCTCGGGCGTTTTCCAGCGTCACGTCACGTTCTAAGCAGGTAGGTACGGTTATTTGGAACCCCCTAAAATGTGTTCATGTATATATATATATATATAGTACTGTACATATATTGACTTTGTTTTTTACAGATGATTATACCAGCTTCAGTATTTTGAAATTTTGACTGTCCGCTATTTACAAATAAAAAATTCTATGACTGTTTAATAAAGGTTTATTTTCATCTAATATATTATTTCACAGTCTTGTCAAGTCCCTCATTCCTTTTGTGCTTTTAATTTATATATATATATATTGTGGTACGCGATTTCCTGGTACCACACACATAATATTAATTAAATTGTATTTTTTTTATTTCTTATTTTAATGTACATAAGTATTTAGATCTAAGCAGGACGAAGTCGGGAACATGAATGAACGCGATAGGTTAATTAAATGACGAATTACAGTCATCTTCTCGGCCAGAAAACGGAAACATTAAGGTTCGGTAAATATTATTGGACGATATAGCGTCAAGGCTAGACATGGGCGACAGATGGTATTTACCAGGAATCCTCCATCTGGTCAGCCGTGGGAAAAGGAAAAATTGACCTGACGCCTGGACCTGCTAAAAAGGTCAAGTATTTATCCCGAGTCCCCGAAAGCCCGGAACAATAGAGGCAAGTGACTTCATAACAACAATTTGTTATGCAGTGCCCAAGATTATGAAGGACACTTGCCGAAATAACAATCTCCAGAATCCTACCCTCCATATGGAGGAAGTAGAAAGTGCACCACGCCCACCAGGAGAGATTTGGGCGTGGGGGCGAGAAGAACAAAACCAGGGTGCACTAAGAGCAGTTTACAGAAACATTTTTCGGACGCATTTTAGAAAACAACATTGCAAAATTTAAATAGTTACGTCAGTTTCACTGGACGTAAATCCGACAACCATCCGTCCATCTTTGAAAAACCTCAAGTATCGAGTCTAAGAGCAGGCCTGGAGTGAAGAAGCAAGGACGCCGTGGTGATGGACTCACCCACCTTATTGTTTCTCGCCTCTGGTCGTTTCTCTATAAAGTGTTCGCTTTTCCCCCCCACATTTGATTTATATACCCACTGAACGTTTAGCTTTCTCTGAGATAAAGATTCAATCATGTTCCCGATGTAGTAAACGAGGATCCCCTTAAATATCTAATTTATTAAATCAGTATTTGTTAAAACTAAAACTAATAATAAATTTTTTTTATCCCGTATAAATTAAACAACTTAAATTCATTCTCCCCCACCTACCAATTTATAAAACGCTCACCACAATATATTAATATACTGTAAGGCAGTAGCCCCACTAACGGCGACGAAATGTGACGAAACCTTGTAATTTCCCGTCCTCTTATGCGTACTGTCGTCGGTGTCAAAATAGAGGAGCTCTGAGATTGAAGCTTCACTGTGCCTACTCGGAATGACGTACGCTATTGAAAAAGTCTCTTTTTAAGGAGAATTTAATACTATTTTACTGTGTGTAAATAAAAAGTTTAATACATTTTTATACCTGCGTTTTGGCGAAGGAACTGAAAACATGGAGAAAGAAAGGCCGATAAACGTTTGGGGGCTGACCTGCGGGCAGGGTTGCCAACCTAATTTACACTCCAGCTCCAATAAACCGTTCCTCTCTCCCTACGCTTTTTTAAAAAAACGTACAAAATATTGAAGCAAAACATGGAGAAAGAAAGGCCGATAAAGGTTTGGGGGCCGACCTGCGGGCAGGGTTGCCAACCTAATTTACACTCCAGCTCCAATAAACCTTTCCTCTCTCCCTACGTTCTTTAAAAAAATCGTATAAAATATTGAAGCAAAACATGGAGAAAGAAAGGCCGATAAAGGTTTGGGGGCCGACCTGCGGGCAGGGTTGCCAACCTAATTTACACTCCAGCTCCAATAAACCTTTCCTCTCTCCCTACGTTCTTTAAAAAAATCGTATAAAATATTGAAGCAAAACATGGAGAAAGAAAGGCCGATAAAGGTTTGGGGGCCGACCTGCGGGCAGGGTTGCCAACCTAATTTACACTCCAGCTCCAATAAACCTTTCCTCTCTCCCTACGTTCTTTAAAAAAAATCGTATAAAGTATTGAAGCAACACATGGAGAAAGAAAGGCCGATAAAGGTTTGGGGGCCGACCTGCGGACAGGGTTGCCAACCTAATTTACACTCCAGCTCCAATAAACCGTTCCTCTCTCCCTACGCTCTTTAAAAAAATCGTATAAAATATTGAAGCAAAACATGGAAAAAGAAAGGCCGATAAAGGTTTGGGGGCCGACCTGCGGGCAGGGTTGCCAACCTAATTTACACTCACAGCTCCAATAAAACTTTCCTCTCTCCCTACGTTCTTTAAAAAAATCGTATAAAATATTTAAGCAAAACATGGAGAAAGAAAGGCCGATAAAGGTTTGGGGGCCGACCTGCGGGCAGGGTTGCCAACCTAATTTACACTCCAGCTCCAATAAACCTTTCCTCTCTCCTACGTTCTTTAAAAAATCGTATAAAAATATTGAAGCAAAACGTGGAGAAAGAAAGGCCGATAAAGGTTTGGGGGCCGACCTGCGGGCAGGGTTGCCAACCTAATTTACACTCCAGCTCCAATAAACCGTTCCTCTCTCCCTACGCTCTATAAAAAAATCGTATAAAATATTGAAGCAAAACATGGAGAAAGAAAGGCCGATAAAGGTTTGGGGGCCGACCTGCGGGCAGGGTTGCCAACCTAATTTACACTCCAGCTCCAATAAACCTTTCCTCTCTCCCTACGTTCTTTAAAAAAAATCGTATAAAATATTTAAGCAAAACATGGAGAAAGAAAGGCCGATAAACGTTTGGGGGCCGACCTGCGGGCAGGGTTGCCAACCTAATTTACACTCCAGCTCCAATAAACCTTTCCTCTCTCCCTACGTTCTTTAAAAAAATCGTATAAAATATTGAAGCAAAACATGGAGAAAGAAAGGGCCGATAAAGGTTTGGGGGCCGACCTGCGGGCAGGGTTGCCAACCTAATTTACACTCCAGCTCCAATAAACCTTTCCTCTCTCCCTACGTTCTTTAAAAAAAATCGTATAAAATATTGAAGCAAAACATGGAGAAAGAAAGGCCGATAAAGGTTTGGGGGCCGACCTGCGGGCAGGGTTGCCAACCTAATTGTACACTCCAGCTCCAATAAACCTTTCCTCTCTCCCTACGTTCTTTAAAAAAATCGTATAAAATATTTAAGCAAAACATGGAGAAAGAAAGGCCGATAAAGGTTTGGGGGCCGACCTGCGGGCAGGGTTGCCAACCTAATTTACACTCCAGCTCCAATAAACCTTTCCTCTCTCCCTACGTTCTTTAAAAAAATCGTATAAAAATATTGAAGCAAAACATGGAGAAAGAAAGGCCGATAAAGGTTTGGGGGCCGACCTGCGGGCAGGTTGCCAACCTAATTTACACTCCAGCTCCAATAAACCTTTCCTCTCTCCCTACGTTCTTTAAAAAAAATCGTATAAAGTATTGAAGCAAAACATGGAGAAAGAAAGGCCGATAAAGGTTTGGGGGCCGACCTGCGGGCAGGGTTGCCAACCTAATTTACACTCCAGCTCCAATAAACAGTTCCTCTCTCCCTACGCACTTTAAAAAAAATCGTATAAAGTATTGAAGCAAAACATGGAGAAAGAAAGGCCGATAAAGGTTTGGGGGCCGACCTGCGGGCAGGGTTGCCAACCTAATTTACACTCCAGCTCCAATAAACCTTTCCTCTCTCCCTACGTTCTTTAAAAAAAATCGTATAAAATATTGAAGCAAAACATTGGAGAAAGAAAGGCCGATAAAGGTTTGGGGGCCGACCTGCGGGCAGGGTTGCCAACCTAATTTACACTCCAGCTCCAATAAACCGTTCCTCTCTCCCTACGCTCTTTAAAAAAATCGTATAAAATATTGAAGCAAAAACATGGAGAAAGAAAGGCCGATAAAGGTTTGGGGGCCGACCTGCGGGCAGGGTTGCCAACCTAATTTACACTCCAGCTCCAATAAACCTTTCCCTCTCTCCCTACGGTTCTTTAAAAAATCGTATAAAATATTTACAGCAAAACATGGAGAAAGAAAGGCCGATAAAGGTTTGGGGGGCCGACCTGCGGGCAGGGTCTCCAACCTAATTTACACTCCAGCTCCAATAAACCTTTCCTCTCTCCCTACGTTCTTTAAAAAAATCGTATAAAATATTTAAGCAAAACATGGAGAAAGAAAGGCCGATAAAGGTTTGGGGGGCCGACCTGCGGGCAGGGTTGCCAACCTAATTTACACTCCAGCTCCAATAAACCTTTCCATCTCCCTACGTTCTTTAAAAAAATCGTATAAAATATTTAAGCAAAACATGGAGAAAGAAAGGCCGATAAAGGTTTGGGGGCCGACCTGCGGGCAGGGTTGCCAACCTAATTTACACTCCAGCTCCAATAAACCTTTCCTCTCTCCCTACGTTCTTTAAAAAAATCGTATAAAATATTGAAGCAAAACATGGAGAAAGAAAGGCCGATAAAGGTTTGGGGGCCGACCTGCGGGCAGGGTTGCCAACCTAATTTACACTCCAGCTCCAATAAACCTTTCCTCTCTCCCTACGTTCTTTAAAAAAATCGTATAAAATATTGAAGCAAAACATGGAGAAAGAAAGGCCGATAAAGGTTTGGGGCCGACCGGTGGGCAGGGTTGCCAACCTAATTTACACTCCAGCTCCAATAAACCTTTCCTCTCTCCCTACGTTCTTTAAAAAAATCGTATAAAATATTTAAGCAAAACATGGAGAAAGAAAGGCCGATAAAGGTTTGGGGGCCGACCTGCGGGCAGGGTTGCCAACCTAATTTACACTCCAGCTCCAATAAACCTTTCCTCTCTCCCTACGTTCTTTAAAAAAATCGTATAAAATATTTAAGCAAAACATGGAGAAAGAAAGGCCGATAAAGGTTTGGGGGCCGACCTGCGGGCAGGGTTGCCAACCTAATTTACACTCCAGCCCCAATAAACCTTTCCTCTCTCCCTACGTTCTTTAAAAAAATCGTATAAAATATTTAAACAAACCTTGGAGAAAGAAAGGCCGATAAAGGTTTGGGGGCCGACCTGCGGGCAGGGTTGCCAACCTAATTTACACTCCAGCTCCAATAAACCTTTCCTCTCTCCCTACGTTCTTTAAAAAAATCGCATAAAATATTGAAGCAAAACATGGAGAAAGAAAGGCCGATAAACGTTTGGGGGCTGACCTGCGGGCAGGGTTGCCAACCTAATTTACACTCCAGCTCCAATAAACCGTTCCTCTCTCCCTACGCTTTTTAGAAAAACGTACAAAATATTGAAGCAATGCTTCAGAAATTAAGCTTATATATATTATAATTATGACTTTCAACCGCTACATGAAAAGCTTTGTCCCACACTCTTCTGCCATGCGCTTTCCAAAAGTTAGTCGAGGTCTCCTAATTATTTAATATAAAAAATATTAAGAAACGCAGATAATTATAACTTTGCAATTAGATTTGGAAGTGTTTTCTCTGTCTTCTGTTATACTTTCAGACCATTTGAAGCAACAGTTTGAAATATATGAGTTGTCAAAGTCGACCTCAATGAAAGAAAAAGACAAAAATAAAACTGACTGTTTCAATTTTTCTCGGCAAAAGGCACTTATATAAATATTTATATACTTTTTTTTCTTTTACATATCATAAAATGGCATTAAATTCTACGTACAACGAGACCTTTCTCAGTAACGTAGGATATTTCGAATGGGCTCAGTGAAGCTTCAAATTCAGGACTCTACTATTTTGACGACGACAGTCTTATTTGATTGAGATACAGGTAATTTTGTTGAATAGAAATTAGCAAAAGTAAGTAAACCGAACTAATGTTTCTTACGGAGAATCGAGAGGATGTATTTTTCGTCAGGGCGTGGTTGAGCTCTACTGTCATACTCTAATAGTCCTTCTCTCCTCACTAATTCACTCACTCGGTTCGCATTTAATGACTTTATGTAATTACTGTTATTTCCACTAATTGCTGTAGCAGTGGTAATTTTTAATGAGTGACGGTCCTTTCGCAGCGAAAGCCTTCTCTGACCGTGTCCAGACGATAACTGGTTAATGTAATTACCTATAACGGTTCCGTGACAACGGTAACTTGTTCGAGAGTAACTCACTTAACGGCGAGTATTGGCTGTTGAGAGGCAGGTTGTTAGCGTCGCGACACTCGTTAAAGTGGAAGTCACACACACACAAAAAGTGAGAATGGAGGCGTTTCGTGGACGTCCTACACGTTGACTGTGACCATCGAAGTCGAAAAGCCGCCATTACCTTCTCGTTTATTCTTCTTTATTTACTGACGAACTTCTTTTAAGGAATGCATACTAAGTTTCTTTAATATATATTTAAAAACGCAAGGTGCCTGCTGATTTTGGTTCTACAGTGTCATTGTGAAGTGCAGTTGGGCGTTTAATATGCCTTGATATATAAAATAGATGGGGAAACAGTGATCGAGGAGTCAAACTGTAAATACCTAGGCATTTATTTTAAGAGTATTCTGAGGGGCAGGAAAACTATGCTACAAGGGAAGCGTGGAACACCTTGCACTTTGTCATGAGAACACTCGAAAAGGGGAATGCGAAATCTAAAGAGTTGGCATATTTGTCATTAGTACACTTGCCCACTTAATATGGTGCAGCATGTCCCTGGGATTCTTAGAAAGGGTACAAAGAAGGGCCGCAAAATTCGTACAAATAGGACCTGGGCATGGATGGGAACGAAAAGGTAAATGGACTAGGGGTGGGACACGCTACAGACAAGAAGAGAAACAGATAGGCTACACATTCTCTACAGAGCTTTTGCAGGTCAAAAACCTTGGCAGGGAATCAGAGATAGAATGAAAGAATCGACTCGGAACAGGAGGAGGAGGAGGAGGAGGAGGAGAGATCACCTGTTTAAATTACAAGCAAGGAACCAAAAAACAGACGTTGGAAAATACTCATTCCTAAATAGGACAATTAATGACTGGAACAATCTGCCTGCAGGAGTGTTTTAGGGGAACTTCCTCTAACAGAAACGAAAATTTCGACTCAATCTAAGTTTAGTGTAGTGCAGTGACGTCATCAGTGCTGCCAAATCTCTAAAAAATATACTACAGTGAAATATATTTCCAGTTTTTTGTTTCAGGGAAAACAATACTATTATTTTTTTAAAAAAAAATCATTTCCAATAATATGATTCCACACTTAGGTATTTATATTGAATATAATTATAGATTCAACTATGGGTTAAATATGGTCCTTACGACCAGTTTATTAATTATTATTTAATTTCTATGTATCTGCCACCGGGCATCTGCACCATTTGTAGATTTAATAAATACATACATACAACGAAGGAAGTTTTGTGCGTGACACTAGAGGCCAACAACAGTGTAGAATTGGCTGAAAGTGGGTTAATCCCCGATGTGGATCCCCCGCGGGGCGTGTGTAAAAAATAATGGTGGCCTGTGAGAAAACCGATGGCGAGGAACCCCGGAATTTTGTGAAAAAGACCGATGGTGGGAAACTCCCGGGGCGAGAACGTTAAAGGGAGCCGTTGGGAGGCTCAGGGGTTCAGATGAGTTACGGAGAGAAGAGACGACGGATCAATCAGTCGGAGAAAAGCAGATCACTTGCGGAGAGAAGGGACGACGAAGTCAGTCCGACGGATCAGTAGAGGAGGAGAGAGGAAATGATGGGTTGGACCTGGATCCCACTACATTCATCGGTGTAAAAAAAAACCTGCAAGTTTCACCTAAAGCCAGAGAGACGCCCTTGTAATTGTGGGTAAGTTCATCAAAGCTGTGAAACTTAGTCATTGCCCTGATTGCATAAATTAAAATGATCCTTTTCTATTTTTCAGTAACTGCATACTCCACATGTCGACAGACCCAAAATCCCCCCGAGAGATCGTTTCATGTAATCACTCTAAAGTTGATAAATATAAAATTATCAAATCATTTAAGATTTGTTCATTAATAAATTAAAGTCGTATCCCATCAAAAGTATATTACTATATATATATAATGTAATATGCTTTTTGTGTATAAAACATTTATTAATTTAAAGTACAAATATGATCAATTTTAATATTTTTGTTTATTAATTTAAGTGAAGACACGGGCTTAATCTCGGGGGATTTTGGGTCTCTCAAGAGATGGAGTATGCATTAGCTGAAAATAGAAAAAAAAATCATTGAATGTTATTTATCCAGAGCAATGAGCAAGTTTCACAATTTTTTTTTATCGCTTACCCACAATTACTGGCCCAACAAACATCCACCTCTCGAATGTTTGTGCGTCTCTGGCTATCTGCTCTCTGGTTCAATCGCCTGCCTTCTGCGCTCTGCTCCACTCGCCTCCCTTCAGGGGTCTGCTGCACTCGTCTCCCTTCTGGGGTCTGATCACTCGCCTGCCTTCTGCACTCTGCTCCACTCACCTGTGTTCTCGGGTCTGATCACGAGCCACCCATCATCTTCCCTTTTAAAAACTTCCGACGGGAATTCCCCTATTTCTCAACATTTCGGGGTTCCCCGCCCTCATTTTTCCCGCGGGGGTTCACCATCGTCATTTTTTATACAGGCAAGGCGGGCCTCCCCCGCGGGGAAACACCATCTTTCGGCCGACTAGCCATTGTTGTTGGCCTCATAACGCCACAACGTTACAAAATCCCCCTTTTTATCACAATATGTATGTAGTAACAAGAACCCATTTCTCCCTCTGCTCGGCTCTGCGTCGAAATAAAATTTACTCATCGGACAAGTAATTAAATAGGGTGCCAGGTAGTTTATACACAGAAAACACCATAAATTTAACAAGAGTTACCTGTGTAAAAGGTTTACCTGAGACATCGTGTACGTTACTAAACAGTAATGGTAATCATTAAATAAAAATAGATCTAACGCCGATAAATAAATTAAGTACGTACACAAACACGATGAAAGATAAACTAGGTAAAGAAAAGATAAGTGACTATATATATTGTAATGAGCGTAATTTTCGTTCTGGCTGTCTAGCAAGCGAGAATTAGTCCGTAAGGCTGCATCCCAAAGGAAATCGTGACGTTTTTCACCCCGGGAGGATTAGTAAGTTGACCTGAGTCTGCAGGGTCTCATCGACCTGCAGAACCTTCTAGGAACCCTGGAAATGGCGGCAAATGTCTCGAGATGCAATTGATCACGTGGCATACCAAAAGGTGGGTCCTAAAAGCAACGTCAGGAGAAATTAGTGGAGAAAGAGGAGAGTCTGCGATGACCTGAGTTAGGAGAAGGATCAACGAGGTAGTTGGTCGACGATCGATCGCTTGCCACGCAAAGGTACGACTACGACGAACAGGGATCGGGGTGGAACATCAGCAGGGGCGAACCTGCGGACTCCAGCTGCTTGCTCCAGCGACGCGGACGAGAGACAAGAAATAAAAAAAAACGTATGTATTTAGGCGCCTGGACAATTTTCTCTGCTACACGGCCCGCAATTAAACCCTATAGATAGTATCATGCTCTTTTAGATATAAATATTAATTTTTTTAAAATAAAATTTAAATTTTTAAGATCAAAGTGGCTTTATAAATTCGAGAAAAACCAAAACATAATTTTTCATTGTATGAATTGTAATTCAAAATATATTGGTATGACAGGTATGAATATGAAGCATAGATTATACCATCATAAAAGCTACATGAAAATATATTATAAAACATAAGTAATGGGTAAAAACCTTTATTTCGGTCACTGCTTTGAGAGTTATTATTTTTAAAATGGTAGCTTTCGGTAGTTATACTCCACATTCATCCTAATGGTATATCAAATCAAGCAATATATAGGTTAAAATTCAGTACTTAAAAGGCTTTATAGGACTTAAAATGAAAATTAAAAGGAAAGAAAAGAACAGCTCAATCTCGATAGCAAAACGCACCTTGTTAAATGCGACAGAAAATAGTATAGTTGAGTGTTGAGATAATATAATTCTTCTCTATTCTCTTTCAGGGGATGGTAGTAATTTTAAAGGTCTGTTAGACTAGGAGTATTTATGCCATAGTTTTCTGACTTTAATTATTTAATCTTATCAGTTAACATTTGTAATTTTGTATATCTAATTCGCAACGTCTAGTAAAATGTCATTCCTAAAATAGATTAAATAATCTTGTTTAATTTCTGTAGCATACTCCACATTCATCCTAATGGTTTTTCAAATCAAGCAAAATTTATAGGTTAAAATTCAGTACTTAAAAGGGTTTCTAGTAATATCAGTTCTAAGTTCTTAGAAAAAAAAGATATAAAAACTTTTAACATGCCTTGTACTTACAATCTGTTTTATTGTATCCTTATTTTATTTACAAATATTGAAAATGTTTTTGTTGTTTTAGGAATTCGTTCGTTACAAAGTAGCGGAAATCCTCAGTACAAGCGAGGTTACTCATCACCCGTTGATCGATAGTGTATAATTAACATACATTATTTATTTTCGTAAGTAACCAAATCATATATATATATATATAGGTAGTAAAATATTTTTTCTATCAATTATAATTATATTTACTTAACGTATAATATTGAGGATTGTTATGTTTATAATTTATTAACTGTCTCATTCTAATGGCTACCAATTTCGCTTACTTTTTTTCTGAAATTACGTTATCTCTAAGAATATTAATAAAATTTGATTATACGAATCTGAATTTGCTTTCAAAATTCAATGACAAATCTAAAACTAGTACAGCACTATGATGCCACGTAAAAACTAAGGAATTCGCATTCGATAAAATACATGATAACGTTTATAAACTGACGAGCAAGACGTGATAGGATTACAAGAAGTACTAGGTGATGTCAATAGCTGGGCTCAGGGGGAAAAAAAAAGAAAAATTAATGGAAAGAAAAGAACAGCTCAATCTCGATAGCAAAACGCACCTTGTTAAATGAAACAGCAAATAGTATAGTTGAGTGTTAAGATAATATAATTCTTCTACTGTTCCTCTATTCTCTTTCAGAGCTGTAGTAATTTTAAAGGAGTATTAGATCAGGATGTATTTTGACTTAAAATAATTTCCTTTATCAGTTAACATTTGTAATCTTGTACATCAAATTCGTAACGTCTAGTAAAATGTCATTCCTAAAATAGATTAAATAATCTTGTTTAATTTCTGTAAAAAAAATTAGTCAAGTCATGGTTACAGTTAGAGTTTCTAATAAAATTTTAAAAAATGTAATCTTATTCTCAAAAATTTAAAAAGTTTAAGCATCCACACCCTTAACATAAATATTTCCATAAAAAATTAATGTTAATTTCGACAAAGTGGTATTCAGTCCTAAGGCTGGTTTGATTCAACCCTGCATGATAACATATAATTTCCTTATAACTATCACAAGCCACATCCTCCCTAATCTGCTTAGAGCATTCCATCCTTGTCCATTCCTCTTCTGTTATTACCTCTCATGATAATTGTACAAGACCCTCGTGTCTTAAAACGTTGCCTATTAATCTATCCCTTCTCTTAGTCACCTTAGTCCATATTGTTTGTTCTTCCCCCATTCTGTTTAAAAAATTCCTCGTTAGTGATTCATTCTATCCTCCCATCTCATCCTCCTATAGCACTACATTTCAAAGGCTTCTATTCTTTTCCTTTCCAAAACTCATATCGTCCACGTTTCGCACCCATCTAACGCCACGCTGCAACGATTTCCTAATACTCACACTTATGTTACCCGGAAGTAAATCACAGTTTTCGCTATTGGCTTCCTTGCCTGTGTTAACCTACTCTATAGTTATTACGCTTCCCAAGTAGCAGAATTCCCTAACTTCCTTCAAAATCTAACATCCATGGTTGAACTGAAGATGTGACAGAAAGGAGACGAAACGTTGGTTTTTGTTAATTTAGTGCTCACTGTTTTGGCTGTCTTTTCGTTTATCAGTTAACGTTTGGGAGTATTTATGTTTAAGTAATTACATCTTGTATCTGCCCCAGGGCAACTGTAGACTAACAATAAGAACAATACAAATGTATTGTAACATGAAAAGTTACACGCAACAATGCAGGCCAGCTTGCGAGTTGCAATTGTCGCAACTCGGGCCCAACAATGGAGTCTGGCGAGACTGGAGCAGTCGTCATGGGGTAGTGAAAGGAGAAGGAGAAAGACCACGCCCTGTAGTGATAATTTTTCTCGTGTTCTGAAATGGATTAAAGTTATTAAAATCCACTTTTTTGGTACTTTTATTAAAAAATACCTGGCGCCCAAAAAGCATTTAAATTCTCGAATACGGAGGAACGCCGGATCTTCTACATTTGGCGCCGCAGCGTTGGGGCCCGAACAACGTGGTTTGGTGAGGACGACTACGTGGTACCCTAGAATTATACGACGACTGAAGAAGTGGGAGGCGCTGAAAAAGGAACGCATAGCTGAGGGGTCCTGTGACCGCTGCGTGGATTTCGTCGAGAGGTGTGTGTGTATTTTGTTAAAATGGAAGAAGTGCAGGAGGCTATTACGTGTGAAAGAGTAGATGAGAAGGCAGAGGACGCTATGCTCAGGGACATAATAAGATATTTGATGAAAAATGAGGAAGTTCTTGATGACATGGTTAATAGTATTATGAAAAAAGATGAAGTTCTTGATGACAGGGTTAATGGTATTAAGGAAATGCATGCAGATGTACATAAGGAGGAATGTGTAAATAGTAGTGATCAGCAAATAGAAAATATGGTAGAAGTAGAGCGGTGTGTAGATACGAAGTGCAGTAACATAGAAAAGAATAGGGACTACAAAAGAAATCAAACAATACCAATCTTGGTGAATGGGAAAGAATTATTAGAAGAAATTGAGGATGAAGGGGAAGAAAAATCATCTGACCATGAATTGTTATCTGTTGATATTGACATTGAGGGAGATGGGAAAAGAAGAGCCTTTATTGACACTGGAGCTACATCTACGTTTATCAGTGAGCAATTATATCTTGAGCTGATGGAAAGGAAAGCAATTCTAGAAAGCTTCCAGAGTGTATGGAGCCATTGGGAAGAAATTTGAGAAAAGCAGTAAACAGATTCTTTTAAAGGTTAGAATCCAAGGTCAGGAGATGTTTATTAGATGTATAGTAGTTAAGTCTTTGTTTGTACCTTTTGTATTGGGCTTGGATTGGATTGTCAAGCATAAAGTAGTTTTGGATTTTAGTAAAAAAGAGTGTCATATGGGTTTACCAAATGAGATAGCCAAGGAAATAGAAATAAAACTACCATTGGGGGCTAAGGATGAACCAAAACAGCAAAGAGATCATTTGTTAAAAAAGGAGAGTGTGGTTGCTGTAACAATAAAGGAAGGTCTGATGCGGAAGGATCTATTCCATGATGTAGTTAAGAAAGTTGAAGTGGAGGTTAATCATAATGTAGAGAGGGACATAAGGTTGTTAAAATTATTTGATGTATTTGCAAATAAGTTTAAGAAAAAATTTAAACGAGTAGAGCATCAGATGGAAGCTGATAAGTGTGAAGGTAATGCGAACGCATAACTTGCTTATGTAAAATTTTATGTAATAACATTGTAATTAGTTATAAGAAACAGATGTTCTGTTGAAAATTTGCGACGTGCGTTGAACAGCTGTTGTGCAGAGACAGTGGACTATAAAAAAATTATGGCCAAAGTAATTTTGGATCTTGACAGCGAACAGCTGATTACAGAGTTCTTAAAGAAATTGTTTGGTTTGAAGTTATGTGGTTGTAATTAAAGTTATATTAATTTTGAATTATTTAATTGATGAAATTGTATTTTACTGGATGTTTAGGCTGATGAAGGATTGAATGGTACGTCGGAAAAAAATTGTAATTAATTTATGAGTGAATTTTTGTAAAACCTAATGTAATATTGACTAAGGGCGTTGGTCAGTCAAATTGTTTACGACTGTGTTTCAGTAAGTGTCATTAAAAAATTGTACAATTTTTTAAATTCATTGGGGGCGGGGATAATGTAACATGAAAAGTTACACGCAATAATGCGGGCCAGCTTGCGAGTTGCAATTGTCGCAATTCGGGCCAACAATGGAGTCTGGCGAGACGTCATGGGGTGATGGGAGATGCAGGTTGTGTCGGCGGGACGACGAGAGAATGACCACGCCCTGCAGATATAATTATTTTTCATGGTCTGATTGAAATTAAAACTACTAAAATCGATTTTTGGTTTTTTTTATGAAACATACCTGGCGCCCTAAAGGAATTAAGAAAACCTCGAATACTGAGGAACGACGGATCTGCTACAACATATGTTTACTGCGCCATAATAAAGCAAATTACGAGTTGTCATCATGTCAGAGTCTGAAATTATGCTAATACATTCACACATCCAGCGGTCTGTTTGACAAAGCAATTTCGCCGCTCTTGGCACTAGTTGAAGCAGATATCGATTTGGTAAGCGGCTCGTCACCTGATGCAGGCTTCGCAGCTGCCAAGTAAACAATCAGCGCCGTCAAAGTCCTCAATACTCTTTATCCTTATTTCATCTGAATCCTAACTTGTAAGTTGATTTGGCAACCCCATGTCTATCTCCCTTGTAATCAAGGTTTGCTGTCTTGCTTGACCACGATCTCTCAACGATACTTACTGTCAGCAGAATACTTCTTCTTATTCAAGTTTCAAACTTTGTTCGTATCTACGAGTCCGAACTAACGTTTATCAACTATCAACGAACAGATTAATAAACCAATAAATGTTTAACAAAATACTTAGATGAAAGCATTTTGATGGTTAACATTATCGTTACATATTATTCATTTTAGGCCACTCTAAATGGAAAACCAGGGGTTCCTCGATGCTTGGCGTTCACGTAAAAAATAGACAAGGAATATAATTAGATTTTAGATTAAGATTTTAAATTTATTGTTGTTTCCATTAATCATCGATTGAGGAATAGGATACGTCATACATTAAAAATTAAAAATGAACAGAATAAAGTACATAATTAATGACAAATAAACGTATAATAATTTAATACAAGAGAATATATACAGACAAAAGTCAATATAAACACAACACGGACACACGATGACATACACAAACACACGCACTGGGAAACACAAACAAGCACACACTGAGGAACACGCAATGGTGGAGTTTTGAACTACTTGGACCAGGAAGGAAACTGTCCTTGCTCCAGCAGCAGCAGCGCCATACATGAAACAAACAAACAAACAAAAGAGCAGAAAAAACTGAATAGAAATTTTAAAGATATGTGATGTGCTATTTTACAAGGTTGGCAGCAGCTCATTCAACACTTGCAGCAGCAGCAGGAACCTTGATTTTAAATACTAGAAGGACGATTAAGAAAATCCTGTACCACAGAGTAAAACAGCAGCAGCGCCGCCATTTAAAAGAATAGTTTTACTCTGCTTCACGAAGCTTTTGTAGCTACTATTTTTAACCTCTGGCGGAAGGAAGGCTGTTGTATAAAATTATTCTGGTATTGTGAATACTTTTCTGTTAAAGACAATTGTACAAGTCAAAAAGCACTAGAATAAAATGCGGAGAAAGGAGGCTTATACATAACCTCTACAGAAGACAGGCAACAGTAATAAGAATAGAGGATCAAAAAGAGAAAGCCTTATTCAGAAAAGGAGTAATGCAGGTATTGTAACAACCCCTTCCACATTTGGAACGTTACAGATTTCCATATCTGTAACGTGACATACGTACACACGTTACCGTGCATTTCTTTTCTTTACAAATATAGTAATAATTCGCGCGTAAGCAACAACGTCTCTGGTATTATGTTAGCAATCAATATCTCTGGTTGTAAACAGAAATATCTTTGAGTTCGCAAATATGTCATTTCCATTTATTATTTTTTTCGCGTGATTTAAATTAATTTAAAAGTGTAACGTTAATATACGTTTGATGTTAAATTGTTGACCACAAAGGAAATTAATACTGAAGGTCACAAATAGTGAAAATTACAATGAATAAACAGTAACGAAAAACAATTGAAGTTATATTTTCTTTGAACTGAACGTATTGTTGATGTGTGTATTCCTTGGCTTTGCTTGGACCTGGATGCGTGTTAGGGAGACATCCCAGGGAGTGTATCACACACGACGATTCATTGTACTTTGTACGTTGAAACGAGAGACTGTATCAAACTCGCCCGTGGCTGATGACGTCACGTCAGGACCAGGCCCCGCATGCATTTCCCGAGACGCGAACCAAAGCACCAGATCCTCTCCTCTTTCCAGTCCATCTTACTACTGCTGGTGCAACAGAACCAGCTACAACCATACCATGGTACAGCAATACCGAGGGAAAACTCGTGGCAAAAATATTATACCCACTAGGCCTGAGATATAGAGTCAGGGCTCGTGTTTTCTTCATGCATTATAAAACGGTTTAACCATTTTGTAAAATATAATAAAAGTTGTTTATTCGTTTTGATACGAATATTTATTTATGTTATGTCGCATATCCTTAGCGATTGTTTTTACTTAAATGCATCTTATTATTAATCAAGTCAAGTCTAATAACACGCCATGCTAATAATGAATCGGAAACTCAAAAACGTCTTTACCTTTAGATTAAAACAAAAACTTGAAACGTTGGGTACGCTATAATCTATACCATTGCTTCCGTTGTCCTTTGACACATTTCTATTTTTATTTTTTTAGATGCATGAAATTTTAACTAGAATTTTCTATCCCGTCCATTGTCGAGACAATGGGATGATCCTGAGGAAGACCTCGAATCTTAGACGCAATTGTTGCGTGAAGTATCTACGGCGTTGTCAAACCGTTTTAAAACTTAAAAAAAAAAGTTATTAAATTAGGACAAAACTAAACAATTTGAAAACATAAATAATTACAGATTTCATTTTCTTAGACGATCGCCATTACTATTTATTCCGCACACTTTTTCTATCGTTAAAATAAGCATTTTTTTAGCCACGCCATAATAGAGCGCAGCACTGTCGGACGTGTGACAATGTTCATCCTTTCCCTTGACCTTTTGACAGAGATCATTAGGATGACAAATTTCTAGGACTTGGTTCGAGTGACTTGAGGTGAACGGACGTGTATCTCGGTGTCCGGATGAAGTTAAGGACTTTGGAAATTTCTCTGAAGTTGTATTAATGGTACGCTGAGACATCGATTTTGATCCGAGTTCATCTAAATTGCTACGAGGCGGCCCTAATCTGTGTCCATCCATCTATTCCGTGGGCTGCGGACCGGCGGCTGGTGACTGGACCATTCCTTGGTTCGGACCTGGCCAGCGGGTCTACCGGGGGAACTACGGGCAACATCGCGATCCCATGCCGCTGCGTTGTGCTGCTGACATTAACAAGGTGAAGTCGTTGTATCATTATTTAGACACTCCAAGACTTTCAAATCAAATGGCAAATCATTGCTTTCATTCAATTAAATTTTATGAACAAACAACATTTCATTTGTGTTAGCGTGTCTTTTTTGAGCAGTTTTAATAATGAAGTATTTGGAGAACTCAGTAAATGTTACAATATTGTTCCTGTAAATATGTGTTGAAACAAAGTGGTAAAACGGAGGATTTATAAAATATTACTGATAAACTTTCTGTGAATGAAACTCAATTCAGTGTTTTCAAATTAACAAACTTTTTTTCTTACAAGCAATGGACGAGAAAGCGGAACCAGAGTGGAGACCATATCCACCTAAGTGTTTAATCCTTTGTAAATTTTGTGATTTTATTAAGATTAATGGACAAAGAAATTGGTACTTATGCAATATTCGTCATTTGGGATTCATCATCAGTATAATCCCTCGTAAATTGTATATTCATCTACTTGAAGTGTTTACGATTGATTAATATTGCTTAATTTATGCCTGTTATATTCCTTATACCGGTTTCCCTGGAATCAAAGATATTCCCACTGCAATATTCGACCGCAAGAACACCGAATCCAAAAATGCTCTACCGACTGAATTAGACCGGAAGGCTATAGTATCCAGTCTGTCGTCCATGCTGCTTAACTTCTACAGAGAACAGGTGATAAAGCAAGAAAATTAAAACTTCAAATACCAAAGGAATTATCCTGCAAGGAGAAGAAATAAAAACCCAACGCTTTGCCGATGATATTATAGTATTAGTGGAGTCAGTTGAAGACTAGGAAACCCTAATAAATAGCATAAACGTGGTCCTGGACAAAGTTCAAAATGAGTATTAATAGAGGCAAAAACAAAGTGATGGAGTTTAGTATGGGAAACAGTGCAATAACAAAGGTTGTTAGATTGGGAAGGGATATTTTGACAGAAGGTAAGTAATTCTGCTATATGGGCCACGGAGTAACTAGAGTGGGATAGCACAGGCAAGGATGGAGTTTACTTACGGCTAATTTAATTGCGAATATTGGGACATCGTTGCTTTAAATTATCGTATGAAACGTGGGAGTAAATGGGCGCGAAACGTGGACGATAGACGTTGCCGAAAGGAAAAGAATAGAAGCATTTGAAATGTGGTGCTGTGGTAGAGTGAGATGAGGTGGAGAGGTTCACTAACGAGGAAGCTATAACCAGAATAGGGTAAGAGGACGTTGAGAAAGAGAAAGGATAGATTAATAGGCTACGTTTTTTTTAAGACATGAAGATCTTTTATACTTAGCGAAAGAGGTAAGTTTGTTGGGTAAGAACTGATGAGGGCGTCAAAGAACGGAATACGCTAAGCAGATTGGGGGAGGATGTGGTATTTATGACTAAATGAAAAGGCTTGCGCAAGAAAAGTTAGCATCGAGGGTTGCATCAGACCATTGTTAGGACTAAATACCAAACCAATACACATCATTAAGGGTTAATGTTTTTTTTTTTTTTGGTTAACAGGCTACATGAGGGTGATCCTGAAACAGGCAACTCCCCTTTAATAGCATAGGAAGGGAATTGAAAAGGGGGGATGCGGAAGGTAGAGCAAGGTAGCCAAGGGTTAACTAGAGCCCCCGGGCTATGGTTTAAGGATCCTACCCGGTGTTTCACCTAAAGAGATGCAGGGAAAACCCTAGAAAACCTGCATCAGGTAGGTCGGGCATTGGCTACTATTCTCACGCCTTCCCTGTGAATGACGGGAGACGAGTTTGCTGTGGGGTCGCAGCATTCCCTTCTCCGTGTCTCCATCACTTTCAGGAGGCAATTGGCCGACTGATCCAATGGGATCAGCGGACAACTCTTGCCATATGCCCAAGGTCTTTGACCCCAGTACATATACCTCCTAAAATAGGTGAAGGTGTCTCGGCATATGAGAACTTTGATAAAAAATAACCAGAGAGAGTGCAGGAGGCATCCCCGACATGATCAGGTAAGCCCCGCAGTCACTCTGGGCTGAAGCGTCTACGAGAAAACTCTCGCAGCGCCTCTCTCTTCCAGTGAGTTAATGTTAATCGGTTTCCATTGATTAAGGGTTAATAACAAATTAAAGTACTGTGAGAAAATTCCTTTTCCACATTTCTACGAAAATGCAAAGTCCAGTAGCGGTAAATTGGGGTGTAGCGGTGTTAATATTTGCTCATTAACAAGTTTCCTATGAGCGTCGTCGCCATCCTGAGCTACAGCGAGACGATTTGGAAGGAACTCCACGTTCTGTTAGGAAGCGACGAAACGAACGAGATAATTAGCGCAGCTAATATATTGTAACTAATGCTCCATAAGGGACTGCAATGCAAGGGAGACTACTAAAGGCTTTCCCAAAAAATACAAAAGATTTTCAAAAAGAAGTTAAAAACACTGAAAAGATAGCTGCTTATTTTATAAAACAAAAGAAAAAGAGGCGTGAAATATTTTAGAATCGTATTTTTAATTTTTATTTCTGTAATTTATCTTTGTTCTTTTAATTTACCAACAATTTACCTTTGTACTTTAATTTATGGTGCATTATAATATAATTTATAAATATTTCATTTGTGGTCAGTGGTCATTTGTGTAGTTTGATTAATTATATATTAGTTTTAACGTTAATGTGATAATATTAATTCACATTTACAAAACAGAGCAATCAAGGACGGGTGATATTTCTTTGTTTATATATTTGTTATAACACACTAAAGGTGTAATATTTTCATGAATGAATATTTCTATAATGGGAATGTGTACAGTTAACATGAATAATTTTGGGATTCGAAGAATATCACTTAATTTTAATAATGAATATTGTATAATTTTAAATATTTTTGGTTCCTTTATTAATGAGTATATTCTAAAGTCCATAATAATGTTTATTTCTGTATGTACATTTTATGTTTTGTATTGGATATGGCAACACAGAACACAACATGGATGGTGTAATGTTTTCATAGGCAGTATCCAAGTTACAAGTTGCGAGAGCTAACAATGGGAACAGTTTTTTAACCGTCCGTAACAAGTCCGTCCAATTTAAAAGGGGGAAATTTATATGGTGCATTATAATATAATTTATAAATATTTCATTTGTGGTCAGCACAAAGCCAAGAGTTGGAACTTTCGGGACAAAGAGTGACGCTGGAAAATCCCGTAAAGGGACAAGCACGTCTATTTTGGCCCCTTCCTTTCTGAGAAAGAGGATGGAAAAAGTAGAGAGGAAGGGAGGAAACGTTTACCGTCGTCTCAGAGAGACAGACACTTGTGGTAAAGACGGCGAGAGATGTGGAGGGATGGTCCATTTAGCGCCACAGAACGAGCGGCGTCCCACAGTTCCTCAATGTTGCGGCTTTTAGTAAGTGTTGGCCACGAATGATCACGCGACCGCGGGTTCGTAACCAAAATCACCACGGTTATCCTTGGGAAAAATAATCTCATTTTTAGCTTTCGCAATTGGTAATTTTTAGGCCAGACGGGTAAATATTTCATATTTAATTTTGTTTTCTTTATAATAAATTCTTTTTTTTTCTTTACGATATTTATTTTATTTATTTCCTGCGTATATAACCTACGCATGTGGCGCTCAAAATCCCTGACCACGTGATATTCCGAAGCGTACCACAAATTTTATCAACAAACTGCCACGGGGTTAAGCAGAGGAACACCTATAGTAAATTAAACACATTGACACATACCAACTTGCGTTGACTGAATATGAGGGCTTCAGGGCAAATGCCACGTCATGCGTCGGGTGAACTGTGACGTCAGTTAATTTACAAGTCTGAATGAGCGAAGATTTTTCAAATTAAAATATCACGGTGGGAAGTCTTATTCTTATGGACTAAATTTCTTTTGCATGTTTTATCATTGATAATAATAAATTTTAATTTCTTTGAAAGGTTGTGTGTGTTCTTATTTGTTGTACCTCTTTTGCTTAATTACATATTAGTACTATAAAAATACGTAAATTGTTTGGGTTTTTCATTTTAACACGTGATTTACTTATGTTTTTCCACAGCATAATAACCTGAAAAAGGTACAAATAAGTGCCGAAACGTTGTGGGTTCTTTTCTTCTTTACAAATTTGTTGTAAATAAAAATAAAGTGGGAAATTTATACTTATCATTAACTTTTATTTTCTTTATTTCAGTAAACAGGGATTAATTATTGAATCCATCCATGTTAAATATAAAATAAAATTTTACCTTAATTAATTATTTATTGTTATTATTATTACTTACCTATCTGCTATTGGGCATTTACCCAGTGGCTGCTATATACATAAAAAATACAAATGACTCTAAGGGACAATTTCGAAGTGTAGGTTTTTATCTACAAAAAAAGTAAATAATAAAAATACAAAATTATAATATGTACTCAAAAACAGGGTAAAAAAAGGGTAATATTAAAACGCTCTAGATTGAAAGGACCAGGCCGGACTGTTAAAAGAGAAAATTTATCCACTCCTGTGTGACGAACACAAACCGCAGACGACGGCCATGTTTTAGTACTAGAGAAAGTTTCAAGGTAGATGACGACAAACGGCTTCAACCATTTAATTGATTTGCATTTTAATTTATGATAACAGTTCAATTATACATCCCTTTACTTATAAAATTTATTGTTAGAATTTTATTAATGAAATGTAAGTTATTCTCGTATTTATCAATCTCCTTAAGTATTATTAACATAGACAAATTCTTAATAATTTCATTTATTGCACACAAAGGAAAAGGTCAAAGTGAGCATTAATGAAGGGAAACCCAACGTAATGGAGTGTAGTTTGGGGGAAACAGTGGAATAACAAAGGCTGTTAGATTGGGAAGGGATATTTTGAAGGAATTTGATTACTTTTCCAGCGTAATAACTAGAGTGGGATAAAACAAGCAACAAAGACATTCGCCACATAAAAACGTATAATGTAATTGTGAATACTTGGAAATCATTGATAAAAATATTTGTAAGGCGTTTCATGTTTGTGAAACGTGGGCGCTAGGAGTTGCAGAAAGGAAATAATTAGAAGCCTTTGAAATGTGGTGCTATTAATGGAAAGATATAATTACACCCACACCGAACTAAACTAGGGCAATAAGATTAGTATCTCATCCATGCAAAATAGTAACGAAAATAGTATATGGGAGGATGGAACAACAAATAGAACACGAGTTAGGGGAAGATCAGTTAGGTCTTAGGAAGAATGTGGGGGGCAAAAGAAGAAATACTGACTTTCCGACAAATTTTAGAAGACAGACTGAGGGAAAACCGGCCTACCTTCATGGCATTTGTAGTTATAAAACAGTGTTTGAGTATGCGAACTGGAACATTATTAAGGATTTTGACGAGCACACGATTAAAATACAGGGAAAGAAGGCTTATATATAACCTCTACAGAAGACAGGCAGCAGTAATTAGAACTGAACTTCAAGAAATGTAAGTAGAAATAAACGAAGGGATACGATAAGGATGCAGTCTGTAGCCCACGATGTTTAACTTGTATGTAGAACAGGAGAAATTTGAAAAGAAGTATTGAAAAGGAATGAAGCTGCAAGGAGAAGAAATAAAAACCCTACATTTTGCCGATAATATTGTAGTATTAGGGGAGTCATAAGGACACCAATAAAATCATTGTAAACGGCATTAACGGGATCCTAGAGAAAGAGTTCAGTATAACGATTAATAGAAGGAAATAGATGGGAAACTAAGGCAATGAGATTAGCATAGAAATAACAAAGGCTAATAGATTAGGAGGGGATATTTTGAAGAAAGATAAAGAAATCTGTTACTTAGGGGAAGCGTAATAACTAGAGTACTATAGTACAGGCAAAGAAGAGGAATTTTCTTACGGCCAATATATATGTGTGCTAAAAAGGTTTCTATGGAGCGTGGCGTCACATGGGTGCGAAACGTGGACGATAGGAGTTGGGGAAAGGAAAAAGAATACAAGCCAATGTAATGTAGTGCTATAGGAGAAAGAGATGAGTGGATAGATTCACTAACGAAGAAATTTTAAAAAGACTACTGAAAGTACGAACAATATGAAGGACGTTGATCAAGAGAAGGGATAATTTGAAGAAAGATAAAGAAATATGTTACTTAGGAAGCGTAATAACTAGAGTATTATAGCACAGGCAAAGAAGAGGAATTTACTCACGGGTAACATAAGTGTGAATATTAGGAAATCGTTGCTAAAAAGGTTTGTATGGAGCGTGGCGTTATATGGGTGCGGAACGTGGACGATAGGAGTTGTGGAAAGGAAAAGAATAAAAGCCAATGAAATGTGATGGTATGGGAGAAAGAGATGGATAGTTGATAGAATCACTAACGAGGAAGTTTTAAACTGGGCGAACAATATGAAGGACGTTGACCAAGAGAAGGGATTGATTGATACGCCACGTTTAGAGACAATTGGGTCTTGTTAAATTGGCATTAGAGGGAAGTGTGTGGAGCGTAAGAATAGAATTGGGAGGCCAACGATAAGAACATTGGGGAGGATGCGATTGGGCTTGTTTTGGTGAAATCAAAAGGCTTGCACAAGATAGGTTAGCATGGAAGGTTCCGTGAGACTAGTCTTAGGACTAAATATCACAACAACAAAATCAAAAATAAAAGTTTTGCTTTGTTTGACTAGTTGAGTCGATATAAAATTACATTATGTTAAAATGTAACATGGACCGAGCTTCAATTGCAGAAGGGGACGACGACGACGACATCTTGAACCTTTTAATTATTTACCCCCCTTGCAACAATTATTAATTTCCATGGAATCTGTGATTTACTCTGTGTTGCCAAGCAATTCATGTTGTTGTAATATTAAACCCTCGAGGCTATTACGTTGCTTGTTCAGAAAATTAGAAGCAATTTGTGTGGCCGTAATATGTCCACACTTAATTATTGTTCTATCGTGCAGTAACGCTTTTGCAAATGAAATTACGTTGTCTGGAATTTCGAAAGCTCTTGTCGATTATAAGCAATTACCATGGACCATCACAGTTATTGGCGGGCAAAATCCTCTAACTTGCAGCAGTAGCTTCACTTCAATCACTGACGATCCAATTACACAGAATAATTAATTTTACTCATTATTTGTTTTAAGACTGATATTCAAATTAATAATGATGATAATTTTCCCCCGTATTAGATAAAATAGATAACTTAAAATAAAATGAAAAATTAATAAGTTTAGACGTAGTTTCCTTATTTACAAATATACCAATAAAACGAGCTATTGAAATGATTAATTAAAATTGGGACAAAATAAAAGAATACACTGAAATTAAAAGAAAAAGCATGTTTATTGAAGGTATAAAAATATGTTTAGATAATGGCTATTTAACATTTAAAGATAAAACATATAAACAAGTTCATGGTTGTTTATCAGTAAATATTTCTGGTATTGTACTAAATTTTATTTTAGATAAAACTTTCAAAACAACAAATATAAAGCCAAGGTGATGTAAAAAGTACATTGATGATTTATTTTTAATGATTGATGAAAATCAAATAGAAACATTATAAGAAAATATTAAAGAAACGTACCCTAAAATAAACTTCACTTAAGAAACGGAATCTGACAACAAAATCAAATATTTAGATATATCAACAATTAGAGAAGGGGGATTTTTTTTTAACATAATGGTATAAGTAACCGATGACAGCCGATATACTAGTTAATTATTTCTGTAATAATCCATTCTCTCATAAAAAGAATATATAGACCTTTTAAAATTAACAAATATAGTATTCATAAAAGAAATTAAAACAATTACATATGATATACTCCTTAATAATTTTTATCCCAAAAAATTGATAAATACTTTGTGGTATACTAATATAAACAAGAAAAATAATGGTAGCAAAAATAAAACAGACAATAAACTGGTAATTAATGAACAACTAATAAAACATACGAATAACCTTAAAAATAAACAGAACATAACTCATTATTTTAAAACCAATAGTTAATATAACACATAAATCTAATAATATAGATAATAATGATGTAGAAGGGCAAGAAAAAATCAATAACACAGATAATAACATAAGGTATTACTCATTAACACACATTGATACATTGACATATTAAATGTTTTTAGAAATAATGGTATTAAAGAAATAAAATTTGGAATAAAGCCCGAAAACAAGATGATAAAATTATTTTAACTAAACTTAAAGATAAAATTCCAAAAAAACAAAACAAAATAATGTTACATATAAAATTAATTTCATTTATTGCAATAAAAATTCTATTGGACATACAGGAACCAACCTAAATACAGGATTGTATAATCATAAAAATAATGCTAAATACCAAACAAATACAGCCTTGTCACTACGTCATTTAAACCTTAAACATGAAATAGATTATGAAAATGTAAAAATTATACATAAAGAAAAAAATACAATTAAAAGAAAGATTTTGGAATCGATCTAAATTTTCAAAAACAATAATGGTATGAATTCCAGGAAAGAAAGCGAAGAAATATCAAAACATTATTCCAAAGTGTTTTTATAAAAAAATAATTTTAAATATAAGTTTGGACGTAGACTTATCGAATCTCGTTCTACAAGGTTCGATAAGTCGAATTACGATAACGATTGACTTTCGACAAATTATTTTGACGTGGCTAAATTTTAAAAGACTCATTGAAAGTTTTTCAATGTTAATTTTCGACAATGCATGGAAGTATGTTGTCGGTTGTGCTGGGTGATCACATGTGCATCAAATTCTGGAACTCCCAAGATCAAAAATAAAAATAAAAATGCTCCGTGTAAGCCAGAAATTTCGAACTTTTGCTTCAAATTATAAGAAGGTGTGTACAATAAAATCAACTAAACAATGTTTCATATTTATGTAGTTTATATTTGCTTTAAAAAATTAAAAATTTGTAATGTTTCAAAATTTGTATATTATAGATAATTATGGCAATTGCCGAAAGCTCCAAATAAAATTTGGAAATCAAAATTAAAAAGTTTTTGTTTTTATTCTCCATGGCTCTGCAGTCCATTGAGGGCCTGGGCCTACCGAGTCGACTGCGGACTGTCATCTTTCATGACACATTCCGAATTTGGAGTGACACAGCGTATCGATCCTCCAACAGTAAAAAGTTTGTATTGTGTGACTGATAAAAAAACAAGGGGAAAATTATCATCATTACACAGAATAATTGTTAGATCTTACAGAACTGTTTTCTGAGTAATTTCTTCGTTTTTTATACGCCATTTGAAGTTATGAGCCCTAATTCACTTGTGTGAGTAATAGAAGAAGAATAAGAAGTAAGTATGCCTGGAAGCTTTGACTGTGCAATTTGTTACAAAAGAGCGCAAACAGTTGAGGATAATCACTCAGAAAAAAAAATATACTCTTGAGAAAGAGACGAAATATCTTAAAAAGTACGTATACTTATTCGCGTGGTGCGGCCAGAGGACATACAACGGTTGGCAGACCTTACCAAGTCCCTTCCCCCCCTCAAACCGTGCTCCTTGCGACACAGCCACCCCCTTCCCCCTCCCCCTTTCGCCGGTCACCCACGATCTTTATCTTCGATAAATTTTTAGATTTTTTTCGAACAAAAGGTCAAAAAAATATTGGAATATTTCTAATCTAAAAGTAGAAGTCGTTGGAATATTGGAAACGGAACCTTTCTTCTAAACTATTAACCGTGATTAAAATTATTTGGTAGAAAGAAGAAAATAACGTGTCTGACAGCATACAATACGGAATTAAAACAGAATTAATTGAAAAAGAAAAAATTATTGTATTTGTAAAATATTAAGAAATTTTGGTTAGGTCACAACTTTTCTGTTAGCTCACTCAGTGACGAAAAAAAAATAGGTATACATCAGTAAAAAGTGTTTAATATATACCATATGAACTTCGAAATAAGCAATTAGAAACCCAACTTTATTTAACATATTCAATGTATATATTATTGTCACAGTAATAAGATTCAAATTACATAAAAAACTATAATTTTTATTCTAGTAGTATTAAAAGGATTTGTTCAACTACGAACATTAAAAACGTATCAATAATTCAAAAATATTGAAAAATAGGAAACCAACAATTAGGTAAAAATATAGGTAATGTGTAATATTAATACATTCTTGGTAAAAAATTTAACTTTCAATTTTAAAAAAATATCCGATTAGTGATTTATTGAATATAACTTTCGTCAAGTCATATTAATAATTTTAAAGAACATTTTAAAAAGGCTTAAAATAATATTTTAATAAAAATAGGATATTAAAAGAAAACATTTAAAAGTTAGATTCTTTGTAAAAGTTTTTAATAAGACATAGTACTATTTATATACTGATATCTCATAAAGATATTTTTGATCATACTTACTTAAAAAATACGTCAATTTTAATGTTTTTCAGAGTGTACCTTCTCACTGGAAAATTATTTTCTAAAACACATCAAACTCTCGCTTTCTAACATTCTTAGTCTCATTTATGGAGGAGATTAAGATTAAATTAACAATTTAATGGATATAAGAGGTGTGAACGTACTTTTAAAGATTAGGGAAAAAAGAAAATAATCCAAATAGCTAACTTTCTTAGAATGTCAATAGTGATGATAAAATAAAAAATAGAGATAATAAAAAATAATAATGATAAGACTAATTTTAAAAGGGAGTGCTGTAATATGAAATTCAGTACATAACTTATGTAGTGTAGTAAATACAAGTTGTACGTAACCATAAGGCTTAACAAGAGATAAAATTATTTATTTATAAAATATAATAGTAGTCATAAATAAATTTTAGTTTCAGAACTGATATACATAGTTCATTCACTTAAAATTAAAACCAAGACAGTTTCTTTTCCTAATATTAACAGTATTATATTTGAGGATATATGATCTTCAAGTTTTAAAAATTAAGCTCCAATTATTTTTGTTCAGATAGCTTATTTTTAAAATTTAGTTAACTTCAATCTATAATAATATTATTTCTCATGTTACTAAATTAATAGATTAGACTTTCTATGTCTGTTGAATGTCTGCATCAGGACCGATATTTTTTTTTTGTATTTTAGTTAAAGTTTACTTAAATTCTTGTATGTTTCTTTGGCTTGCTTATTTTTCTAACTATTTCGCCGTTTAGGTTAGTTAGCATTGGTTTTTCCTTCATTTGAGCTTATATATTTACAACTTCAACAGAAGAAGATCTCTTGCGACGTCACAGGGGCTGTTTATTTTAACGAAGTTCCTCTTCTACCTGTTCCCTGAGGGATAATGGTGAAGGGTCAGAATTTGTCCGCTACGGAGACGTCCACTGGACGCACGACGCCTACTTATTGGTATTTTAATACTTAAATTACCCACTTATTAATTGAAAATAAAAACATCAGAAATTTTATGGTCAATGTAAATGGGAATCGACATGTTTGTAAAATAATTTCAGATTATTAAATAAAAGTGGTATCACAACAATTTTGTTTCCACAGCTCCAGCATGAAGAGACAAAGACGATCAGTCATAAATTAGGTGAAACGTGTTAATATTCGCTCAGTGACAAGTTTCCTACAGGTTAAAGGCGAGAAGATAACTTTAAAACTGTTGTTCATGTTGCGGTATTCATTCCTAAGACTGGTCAGTAAATTATATTGCGCAAGTTTTTCATTTCCGCATATCATAGACATCGTAATATGCCTAGCGTATTCAAGTCTTGGCCACCCTCTTCTGATCTTATCCCAAACACACACATCAATCTAATGCTAATTTAACAAGCGGCTCATGTCTCAAAAACGTGGCCCATTATTCTATCCCTTCTCTTGGTCAACGCCCTCAAAATAGTTCGCTCTTCCTCGTTACTGATTCTATCCACCCAACTCATTCTCCTGTGGCACGAAATTTCAAATGCTACTATTTTTTCCCCTTATTTTGTACCTACTTTCAAATTATTCTCATGATAAAAATTACTTTGCTTAAATTAATTCTAGAGTGACCAATGCATATTTCGTCACAATTATTGCTTTATATTTAATAGCTACATTCTTCATGTCAACTTTAGCAATAAAATCTTTCATGCCAATCACATGGTTCCTAATTGTATTTCAGTTTTTTAAAGTTAACTTATATTCATAAAAACCATGATCCCGTACTTATTCGGTAAATTTATGAGTAATCCGTTTATAATAACTTATGCTAAGGTAAAAGCTCTTAAATTCTATTTTTCCCGTTTAACTGTGGAAGGTAGACGTATAGTAGACCTAAAGACGCAAGCAAGAGGAATTTACTTACGGCAATGTTGTGTTGTTGTTTGTTTTGGTGTTCCGTCCCAAGACTGTTCTGGTGCAACCCTCCATGCTAACTTATCTTGCGCAAGCCTTTTCATTTAGTCATAACCGCCTCATCATCCTCAATCTCTTTAGCGTATTCCGTCCTCAGCCACTCTTTTTTGAGTCTACCCCTACACACTTCCCTCTATTACTTATTTTACAAGACCCTCATGTCTTAAAACGTGGTCATTATTAATCTCTTGGTCAACGTCCTCCATATAGCTCTGTTTACTTATAATTTGTAACTTCCTCGTGTTTGTGATTCTATCAAACAATCTGATTTTCCTCATTCGCCTTTCCGCAACTCCTATCGTCCAAGTTTCCCACACACACTTAACGCCATACTCCTTACGAATAATTTTTGTTTTTTGCAACGATTTCCTAATATTCACATTTATATTACCTGTAAGTAAATTACTCTTTTTCGCGAAAGCCTTCCTTGCCTTTAGTTATTACGCTTCCCAAGTAAAAGAATTCCTTAACTTCCATCAATCTAATAGCCTTTGTTATACCACTGTTTCCCATACTACACTCCATTACCTTGGTTTTCCCTTTATTAATCCTAATATCAAACTATTTCTGCAGGACCACGTTCATGCCATTTATTACGATTTTCAAGTCTTCTTCTGGCTATCCCTAATACTACAATAAATGCGGCAGAACGTTAGGTGATATCAGTGTGAATATTAAGGAAAATTGTTGCTCAAAATGATGGTAGTGACCGTGGCGTCATAAGGGAGCGAAACGTGGACGATTGCAGTTGCAGGAAAGATATTTTGAAGGAAGTTAAGGAATTATGCTACTTAGGAAGCGTAATAACTAGAGCAGGATCGCACAGGATAGCAAGGAAGGCTTACGTAGAAAAACGTACAATTTATTTACACGTAATAAAAGTGTATTAGGAAATTGTTACTATGTTGGTTTGGAGCTTTCCATTATATGGGTGTAATACGTTGACGGTAGGAGATCGTAGAAAGGGAAAGAGTAGAAGTCTTTGCAATGTGTTGCAATGGGAGAATGTTATGGGTGGATAGAATCGCTAACCAGGACGTTTAGATTTAGACTTAGATTTATTGTTGTTTCCATTAGACCTCGATTGAGGAAATAGGATACGTCATACATTAAAAATTAAAAATGACCAAAATAAAGTACATAATTAAAGACAAATAATCTTAAAATAAATTAATAAAAGAAAATGTATATAGACAAAAGTCTATATAAACACAACACGGACACACGATGTCACACACTCACTGGGAAACACAATTAAGCACACACTGAGGAACACGCAATGGAGTTTTGAACTACTTGGACCAGGAAACTGTCCTTGCTCCAGCAGCAGCAACGCCATACATGAAACAAACAAACAAAAGAGCAGAAAAAACTGAATAGGAATTTTAAAGAATATATTGTGTGCTATTTTACAAGGTTGGCAGCAGCTCATTCAACACTTGCAGCAGCAGGAACCTTGATTTTAAATACTAGAAGGACGATTAATAAAATCCTGTACCGAGTAAAACAGCAGCAGCGCCATTTAAAATAATATTTTTACTCTGCTTCACGAAGCTTTTGTAGTTACTATTTTTAACGTCTGGCGGAAGGCTGTTGTATAAAATTATCCCGAGGGAATTGTGAATACTAAACAATTCTAAACAGAATAGTGGAAGAGGGAACAATATGGAGAACGATGACTAAGAGAAGGGATAGATTGATAGACCATATTTTACGTCAGGAGCGTTTCGTATAATTAGCATTAGAGGGATACGTGTGAAGAATAACATAGGAGGGAGGCCAAGGATGGAATACGCTAAGATATATTAGCATGGTTTCCATACATCGTTAAGCCAGTGAGTGTCAAAAGCTCCTTTATGCTTTAATTTTCGTCTGTTCGCTATGTTTTGCAAATGAAAAATTGATGACTGTTTAAACATGTTTATTTATTTTTAGTGTTTTTAAAAAAAATTTAATTCTAGTTGACTTAAATGTGAATCAGTAAATTAAAACACGTAAAATCGGATTTTGTAATTTAGGGTAAAATTCAAAACAACCATTATTTTTTGTTACGAACCTGAGTCAACTAGACCGCGTTGACCCACTTAATATTTGAAGTCTGAATATTTTCAAATTTAAAAAAATTAAAAAATATATTTCACTCGGTATGGACTCCACAGGATTCCTTTATGTGGCGTCATTTTTAATTTGCGGCTTTCTCGTCATCCGCGTTGCCCACGTTCACAAAAGTTCAGCTTTACCCGTAGAACAATCGAACATGGCAATTCAAAGGCTGGCTCGGTCTGTCGCGGCGGGAAGCCATGTTGGGTCCAGCTGTGTTCGTGTTGTACTGTGCGTCAGCTCTTTGTGACAGACAGGTCGCGGTGGTCTGCGTGACGACGGGCGGTCCAGCGGCACAGCATCACAGGCCACCTTCCAATAAACTCGGTGACCTAACTCAAACATTAATTAGTAACTCAAGTGCCCGGCGTTGCTCGGGTTAACGGAAAACTATTTGGCGATTACTTTACTCCGTTGTAAGGGTTATTATTATTATTATTCAATCCATTAGTCCTCGGTTGAGGAAATAGGTTACGTCAAATATAATATTACAAGAAATATACAAAATTTTACAACTAAGAATTGACAAGAAAGGAAAGATAAAATTCAATCTTCAATTTTCAGTCGACGAAGAAGGCAGCAGAAGATCGTGCTGCGTAGGTTCCCCGTCGAACATGAAAAGGAAAATAAGTCAGCAGTTAAATTCTAGCAGAGTATAGTTGTAAAATAATAGGAGAATTTGATAAGACACAAACAAACTGTTTGAGTCCTTTCTATCTGCCAACTCTTTAATACGCTCCTTTCATTAACAAAGATTTACAACTCTTTATAAATTATTTTTGAACCTTTAAAGCTTTTATTTCCTCCTGGAGACTATTGTATAGATTTATACCGGAATAGTGAATGGAGGCTTGTTTCAAAAAGACTTAGACGATGTTTTTCAACACGGAGCTGAGAAGAGATTTCTAGTGACTTGAACAGCATATTGAATGCTTGATGTTGCTCCATACAAATTTTAAAATTTATATAATATACGTGCAGGGCAAGGATAAAATTACAAATTCTTGCAACTTACCATCCACTATATACTAGATACTTACTATTCGTACGGCCCGCTCTTGTAGTTTAAAAATGTGATGCGAATTACCCCAGTTTGCAATACGCGCTCAGTGGTTGATTTCATATATCTCTGGAGGTAATATCTACGAAACAGGAAGAATCCCACAATGTATCATTAAAAACATAATTATACCCATACCGAAGAAAACTGGGTCTGAAAGATGCGAACAGCACAGGAGAATTAGTTCAGTTTCTTATGCTTGCAAAATATTAACTAAAATAGGAACAAAATAAATAGAATGCCAGTTAGGAAACGATCAATTTAATTTCAGGAAGAATGCAGGGAAAAGAGAAGCAATATTAACTTTGCTACTAATTTTAGAAGACAAGATAAGAAAAATCCGACCTACTTTTATGGCATTTGTAGATTTAGAAAAAGCGTTTCATAATGTAATTTCAAAACAAGGTCAATAAAATAAATCCGCAATCAAGAAAAGAGTAAGACAAGGATGCAGTCTGTCGCTCATGCTGTTTAACTTATTTATATAACATGCGATGAAGAATGTTAAAACGGAATATGGAAAATTAATCATATTTCAAAGAGAAGTAATATAAACCTTATGCTTTGACGACGATATTGTAGTGTTAGGGGAATCAGAAGAATAGTTGGAAACCACAATAAATGGCATGAACGTGATCCTGGAGAAAGAGTTCAATATGAGGATAAATAAAGGGAAAACCAAGGTGATGTTGTTTAATATGGGAAACAGTGGAAATAACAAAGGCTGTTAGATTGGGAAGGAATATTTGACGGAAGTTATGGAATTCTGCTACTTTCGAAGCTTAATAACTAGAGTAGGATAGCAGAGGCAAGTAAGGCATTCGCGAAATAGAGGAATTTACTTACGGGTAATATAAATGTAAATATAAGATAATCGTTGCTAAAAATGTTCGTATGGAGCGTGGCGTTATGTAGGTGCAAAATGTGGACTATAAGAGCTCCGGAAAGGAAGAAAAAAAATATAAGCCTTCGAAAAGTGGTGCTGTAGGCGAATGTTGAAAATCAGATGGGTGGATAGAGTAAGTAACGAGGAAGTTCTGAACAGAATAGAGGAAAAGTGAAGAATATGGATGATGTTGATCAAGAGAAGGGATAGATTAATAGGCCACGTTTTAATGCATGAGGGTCCTATAAAATTAGCATTAGAGGGAAGTGTGTGGTGGGTTAAGAAGAGAAGCGAGAGGTCAAGGTTAGAATACTCTAAGCAGATTAGGGAGAATGTGCGTTGCGCTAGGTATGATGAAATGAAAAGGCTTTCGCAAGGTAGGTTGCATCTGACTAGTCTTAGGACTGAATAACACAACAACAACATGAAGGTAATAAAGATATCAACACCAAAATTTATCATAATGTTTTTTTTTAATATTTAGAATTTAATCTCCAATCGTTTGATAAGATTATAAAAAACAAGCTTGCCACTAAAATATTTTCTGAAAAATGTAACTTGCTTTCTTGGCCTCCTATGAGGATAACAGCAATGGCGCAGCATGACAGTCCTAGAAAGATCCTCTCTGGAACCAGCTATCAGAAAGCCCTTGTCCACATCCTGGACATTCATCATCCTAAGTGGATATTTAGAAAATGATATACAACTGAGAAAGCGATCTATACTGTTTCAGACGACATCGTAGAAGAATTAAATAAAACAAATCACCCATTAGGTACATTCTGTGACTTATGTAAAGCATTTTATTGCGTAGATCATGGCATATTGTTAGAACTGAGGTACTATGGAATAACAGGAACTTCATTTTCTTGATTTAATTCATACTTACAGAATAGAATGCAATGAGTAGTATTAAAAGACTCGTGCACAGGTGTAATACATAAATCAGATTGGGGAATTATTAAAACTGGGGTCCCACAGGGATCAGTATTAGGGCACAGTTTTAAAAATTCCCAAATATATATATAAATATATATATATATATATATATATATATATATATATATATGTAAATGATCTTCCTAATAGCATTGATTCAACTATTAAAGCAGATGATACTAGTTGTAATAGTAAAAAGTAACAAAGACACACTAGAAGAGGCAAGTAACATGGTTTAATGTGAACGGACTAACAAATAAATGTGACAAAAACACAGATTTAATTCAATTTCACTCTCACAACACAACTTTACAATCTATAACACTTAAATACGGCAACAACAAAAATGTGTAAACGAAACTTCCTCTGTTAAATTCTTAGGTCTCTTAGTAAATAATAAATTAAATTGGACTGATCAGGATTAATCAACTACTTAAGAAACTCAGCTACAGCTACATGTGATTCTGTAAGAGCAATGTCCTTCCACCTTCAGTCATCAAAAAACAAGAAAATTACTATACTTTGCACATTTCCATCATATATTTTGGGGCATAGGTATGGTTTGTTATTAGAGGAATATGTGAGGCAGGTTACATCAACTACTTCTTGAAGGTATTTTCACTTTGACTTGCCAATACTTCTATTCATAATCACAAATAGGAGGCACTTATTTTTGAATAATTCTGATATTCATCGCTTCAATACAAGGTACAAAAAATGTAAAACATTGTCAATTGCAGAGAGAGAGAGAGAAAGGTGTGCATTGTCCATCTTCAACAGACTGCCGCAGTTGTCCTACGATAACCAAGGTAAATTTAAGTCTGAATTATCCTCATTTTTCCTTGGCCAACTCCTTATATTCAGTAAAGGAAATTTATAGAAGAATCGGAGACGAGTAATTAGTTTATAATGTTGGTATCGCCTTTCTATTTGTTTACAACAATTTGTTATAAGTATATTTATCTTTTTTATAACAAAATAATGTTATAAATGTACACCCTGACTCATTCCACAATCCTTGAAGCTCAGCTTCTTTACAGGAACTACGGAATATGATTATTATTATTATTATTTCAGAGGTACTTGTACTGGGTGGTGTGTCAAATTTTGAACACCTTTTGACCTTGAGACTATCTTTCTATTGATGGATTCTTCTGTCACTTTCTTGTGTGTATCGTTTAATAGATTTATTTGGTATCTTTTTATTCTTTACCTCACTTTTTCTCGGTTCCAATTGTTATTTTTTCTACTAATCTATTCTTAAACGGTGAAGAGGTTATTTCTTCTGACTTCTGTGAAAGTATTTTCCTTTTATCTTCGTTTTTGTTGAGTTTAGAAAGCGGTAAAATTGGAATGAATTCCGGAAAGAAGTTTAATTTCACGTTTAGAATTTACACGTTTCTAAATATACAAATTTACAAATAGGCCAGTTTTTTCTTCTCCTCCTCTCTTCTTAAATTAGACGAAAAGAGAATATTGCTTCTCTTATCGCTGCATTATTCCTAAAACCAGTTAATATAGCGAAGTTGTTTATGTGAAAAAGAGGAAAAAAAACTTACGTAATTGTTTTGGTGTCCGATACACACATCGAGAACTTCTAAATTGGATGCAGGTTTCATTGAGATGTTAAATATAAGAAAAGTTGGTGTAGAGAGTGGCGTTATGCGGGTGTGAAACGTGGACGGTACGGAATTCCAGCCAGGAAAAATAATGGAAGCTTTTGTATTGTGGTGCTGAAAGAGAATGAGATGTGTGGATAGAATCACGAGGAACTTATTAAACAGAATAGGACAAGAGAGAACAATATGGAGGACGTTCACTAAGATAGAGAATAATAGGCCATGATTTGAAACATGAGGATCTTGTAAAATAATCTATAGAAGGAAGCGTGTGGGGTAAGAAAAGAAGAGGCAGGCCAAGGGTGGAATACGCTACGCGGAATAGGGAGGATGTGGAACGTGGTGGCAGTTATGCGGGAAATGAAAAGGCTTGCTCAAGTTAGGTTAGCATGCTAATATCTTGGATACTGAATTCCCCAACACCAAGTAATTTGGTGTTGAAATTTAAGTTCTCGCTCCTATATCAATCAATCTCCTTTAGAATTATTAAAATTTCTATGTTGACAATAATTTCTTTTTGACAGGGTATAAAATTCCTTTAGTGAGCGGAAGAGTACGACGATGACATTTTCAACCCTTTTATAGTTACCCCCTTTTAACAATGTGATATTTATTTTAATTTATTCTATTTTATGTTTCACCATTTTTTTAAAAATCAATCCTTTTCGTTGCAGTGTTCAGTCCCTGACGTACCTCTCCAGTCTTTTGGGTATTAAAATTTCAATTACGTTTCTTGCTAAGCCAAATTGGTCGGAATTTGATTTGCCCGTAACATCCCGGCAGTTGAATATTAATCCCTCGCGCAATAACGCTTTGGCAAATGGAAATTACATGGACGCTGTAATATGGAAACCTTTTGGCAATTAAAAGCAATTAGGGCAAGTAACAGCGCCCAGTCTATTGGAGTTATTTGCGGAGAAAATCCTCTCAACGTCTGCTGCGGTTTCGCTTTGCTTATAATAAGAACTTCTCGGAGTATGGACCAAGCTTTTACAAACCGCAACAAATAAAACTACAATTGTCTCATTTTCAGACGTCATTAATTTTGTAACCCGCAACTCTGATTTTCCTCTGAGTGAGTAGTGTCATTTCGTAATTTGATCCCTGTTGTTGTTGTGGTGGTCAGTCCTAAGACTAGTCTCTTGCAACCCCCTCCATGCTGACCCATCTCGTGGGAGACTTTTGACTTATGCATAACTACCACATCCTTCCTTAATTGCATAGTGTATTTCATCCTTGGCCTCCATCTTCTATTATTACCTTACGCAATTCTCTTTAAAATCAATTTTACAAGATAGTCATGTCTTAAAACGTAGCCTCTTAATCTAGCCCTTCCCTTGGTCAACGTCCTCCATATTGTTCCCTCTCCTCTAGTCTGTTTAAAACTTCCTCCTGAGTGACTCTAGCTACCCATCTCATTCTCCTATATCACCACATTTCAAAGGCTTCTATTCTTTTCCTTTCTATCGTTCACGTTTCGCACCCATATAACGCCACGCTCCATAGAAACATTTTTGAAACGATATCCTAATATTCCCTCTTATATTACCCGTAAGTAAATACCTCTTCC
This sequence comes from Eucriotettix oculatus, assembly GCA_034510155.1. NCBI lineage: Eukaryota > Metazoa > Arthropoda > Insecta > Orthoptera > Tetrigidae > Eucriotettix > Eucriotettix oculatus. The sequence continues at coordinate 216,781,480 of CM067377.1, read as the reverse complement.
TTGCCTGTGCTATCCTACTCTACTTATTACGCGGCCAAAGTAGCAAAATTCCGTAACTTCCGTAAAAATATCCCTTCTCAATCTAACAGCCTTATTTATTCTAGTGTTTGACATACTACACTCTATTACCTTCTCTTTCCCAGTATTAATCCGCCAAATTCATATAATTCCCCAGAACCCCGTTCTTGCCATTTATTAATGTTTCCAAGTGTTCTTCTGACTCCCATAATACTACAATATCATCAGAAAAGCGTATGGTTTTTATTTATTCTTTTTGCAGTGTTTTTTTTTTCATAATCCTCTTTAACGTTCATAATTGCCTGTTATATACTTAAGTCAAACTGCACCCTTGTCTTAATCCCTTCTTGGTTACGGCTTTATATTCTTGATTTACTCTAATTACTGCTGCTTGTCTTCAATAAAGTTCATGTATAAGCTTTCTTTATTCATATTTTATTCCAGTGCTCTTCAAAGTCCTAATTAGTGTGTTCCACTTCACAAAAACTAATGCTTTTTATAAATCCTCAAATGCCTTGACCTTAGGACATTTTTTATTTCCTGCGTATATATACTTTTTAGGGTATAAAACATTAATTAATCAATTAAACAAATTATAATCAATTTTAAAATTTTTCATTTATTAATTCAAAGTGATTACACGGGCTTAATCTCAGGGGATTTTTAGTCTCTCGAGAGATGGAGTATGCAGTTACTGTAAATAAAAAAAACCAATCATTAAATATTATTTAACCAGAGCAATGAGCTTTTTTAATAACAGCTTTTTTAATAACTTACAATTACTGGGCCTACAAACATCAACCTCACGAATGTTTCCGCGTCTCTCTGGCGTCTTGCAGGAATTTTATCGATGAAGGTAGTAGGAACGAGATCCGCAACTCATCTGCTTTCTCGAAACATCTAACGTCTCTGCCCACCTCTCACAGCATCTGCTCTCGTCCCTCCTCTCCTCAACTCGTCTGACTTCTCATCCTGAGCCACCCATAGGCTCCCCTTTTAAATTCTCCGACGGCAATTCCCCGCCTCAGGTCCCTTACAAAATTCCGGGGTTTCCCCCCAGTTCATTTCACAAAATTTCGGGGTTCCCCGCCCTCATTTTTTACATACGCTCGGCGGGAGTCTCCCTCGGGGATCCCCATCGTTTTTTACACACGCCCCAGGAGGTTTTCCGCGGGGCACCCCCTTCGGGGTTTCACCCACTTTCAGCCGACTAGACATTGTTGTTGGCCGAACTGCGCCTCATAACGCCACAATATCACAAAATACGCGTTTTTTATCACATTATATATATATGTATATATATATATATATGTATGAGACATATATATATATATATATATATATATATATCATACAATTGTTATAAAATGAAAAATTATGGAGGGAATAAATAAACTAAAATGGATAAAAATTTAATTGTGCAAGTCGCACAAACAACGAGACTGAAATAACAGCTACAAAGAATAACTCATAAGCGTATTGTTATAATGAAAATAACAATGGAAAATTTTAACAATGAGTTCATTCGATATAGATAATTATCATAAGTTGTGCAAAACACCAAAATGAACATTTCTAATGATCTTGATGTAGTCTTTACTGAAACTACCAAAGGAACATAACTAAATAGTTTTATAAATTTACACTAAACATTAAATCTGTTACTTTAATTATTGATCAATTAGATTAATTTAAAAAAACATGAAGAAGAAAATTATGTCTACAGAGGCACTTTTCATCCCTAGGCTTTAACTTGTGCTAATATTGCCAGAGCCTATGATCTAGCTAATATACATAAACCTAATTTATCTTTAAGAATTATCGTTCCTTCTACTAGCAGACCTCTCCATAACATTTCTATATTTTTATATAATCTCTTCAATTAAGGTCTTAATGAGGAAACTAATTTTAGTCAAAACGTCTTTCAAGTTTTTTGACCATTTAAATATATATAATTTTTCACCCCATGTATTAATTATACCAAGTTTTAAAAGTAGATGGGATAGCTATTTTTCTGAATTTGACAAAAAACCTTATCCTAATTAATGTAATTATAACTTCAATTTATTTTTCGTTCAATTACATTCACTATCATGAAATCAGTGGGAATTTTTCTATGTTCTTTCTTTAAGTAAATTATGAGAGTTTTGTAAGCCGTATGTATTACATCTTTAGACTTAAAACCACTAAGATATTTCAAGTATGTTGCCTCTTTTTGTATTATCTTCAGATTCCACAAAAAACCATTTTCTTAATACTTTTTATAATTAAAACCCTGAAAGGAATTTTACAAAGAAAAGAAAAAGATCGCTCTGTCAACTCTGTCGATGTTTTGGTTATTGTTCCTATCAATAAGATAATTAGCAATTCCTATCAAAAGATGTACTTGCTCGGGATTAATTCTTTATTACATGTCAAAGCACCCATTATCCAATAAGAAACTATGGTTTATAATCTAGTAAATAGGGACGTCAAATTATCACGTTAGCGTTTTTTTAGAAATTTAATCTGGGCAAAATTGTAGATAGTATTATTCTTAATACTTATCTTTAGCATTTCATTTACAAATATATTAAAATTAGGTTGGCTAAGATTCAATATAGAATTAATAAATTATCTGTAAAATTACCCAATAATTAATTTATATATATATATATAGCTCTCCTCCATTTTGAAAGAAATACAAGCTTAACGACTAGTTTAAAAATTATTTTTCTGAATTACCTTTAAATCTTGCAATAATTTACGCTTTTTTGAAATACTAACATTAATAAGGTTTCATACCGAACTAACTGTTAAGATTGTAATTACAGTTATATTGGTCAAACTATACGCACATTTAATATTCGCATTAATGTGACTTTTAAAAAAATAAAATTCAATGTAAAAATTATTCAGTTTAGCGGAAGAATATATATTGAAAAAACCATAAATTTATTAAATAAATATTATAATTTCAGAAGTAAAACATAATATTTCTTTTAGACTGATGAGTGAGCTGCATCACATCACAAAAATTCGGCTATTGTTACTATAATTAAAAAAAGACAAGTAATTTAAATACCATTAATTCGCTGCTTTTATAAAATTTCTGTTTAATTCAAGGATAAATATTTCGATTTTTAGTCTGAACACAAAACTCTCATGAGTTATTGTTACTAATTGTACAATGAATAAATAATTTGGCATCTTCAAATATTAATGAAAAGTCCAGCTAATTTGTGATAAAAACGTAGCCTAATATTTACTTAAATAAACTTAGGACGCTTCGTCCGTATTTGTGGAATTCATCATGTAAATTATAATTGGAACGCATACACTTAAACACAGATGATTTACTGTCGTGTCTTACAGCCTGTGGCTCGTAAATGTATTTAATACATATTAAATTTATGCTGGACTTGTGGCTATGTTTCTGTTATTTGTGCCTCTACATGTATTTTATCCCTTTTAAATCCTTGATTCCGTGAGTAAATTTTCATTCTATAAGAAAATTGTATTATACAAAGTATATTGTAAATAATTATTTTGTAGTTTTAGTTTTATCCACTTTAGAAAAGATTCCAATATTAATCAATTTCCCTTAGTCTCTTTTATTTTCTTACTTTAAAAGTATTAATTTAGATAAATATTTATTTATGTGTATTTTTGAGTAAGTCTCTTGCTGAAACGGCCGCTTTACGTCTAATAATGTTATGCGATCAGTGACACAAATATTAGGGGTTTTCTACGTTGACGCATATTCGTGGTTGAGAGACAGTAACTTTGCTCGTGACGGTCTTCACCTAAACAGAACGACATGACACTGCAGTCGTCGGAAATCAACACTAGTTTACTACTTTGGTCAGACGTAGAAGACAAGTCCCTAGAAATAGAATCAGGAAAAGAATAAATCGAACTATTAGCATGCTACAGACCACCTTAGGATTATTATACAATTCTAAAAAAAACTGCAGGAGAAAACACTGCAGGCTGGATCTTCCGGGAAAATCATTGTGGCCGGGGATCTAAATTTACCGAATGTTACTTGGAAGGGTGCAGTAGGGAACTCAGAAAAGCAAAAGCTTGTGAAGGGTGATGGGTTAACGCAGGTAGTCACTAATCCCACCCTGAACTAAAATACACTAAATGTTTTCCTGTTACGGCCTGAATACTGTGAAGTTCTTCCAGGTTTGAGTGACCACAGAACCGTACTTTTAAAAATAAAATGCTCAAGGGAAAAAGTATCGGGTAGGGAAACACGAAAAAATGGGCAATATCAACAAGCCGACGCATTAAAATTGCAAGCATTTCTATGGGAACAATTATCATGTGTTGTGGGGAAAATATAAATAACATTTGAGATAATTTCAAACACATATTAAAGGAAGCTAGAAACAGGTTCATTCCGCAGAAAATATTAAAAATAAATAACGATCCATAATATTACACCAGATATATAAATCAGTTAAAAGATGCGTAAAGGCCTCGGGTACGATAAAAGCGGCAGGGAGCAGGTAGTTAGAACTCACTTTAATGTTCCAAAGCAATTCATTGGGTCCGCGGTTCCACTGGCTACGACAAGGGTGAGCGGCAGAGCGGTTCAACTTCCGCCGCTCAGTCAGCTTCTCGCTCACCCCCTGGACATTTTTTTCCCCTTGCTGAGCGGCAGGGACTATAAAAAACTCTCGAGCCCAACTGAATGCATAAAAAACCAAGACTAGGCCAAATGTAATTTTCGTTACTAAAATATCATTTACTTTGTTTATTAAATGTTAAAGATTATTTTTAAGGAGTTTAATATTGGTTTAATTTTTCGGAAGGCACATAGTCTTCAAAATTTTACCAACATTTGCATCACTTCAAAAACGTTCTAATTAGTCTAAAAACTAATATAATTTGTACATTTAATTCAGGTTTAAAATGATATAGAGGATCCAAAGTATCCGACAAAATAAGTAGTTATGTTTTCAAGACTATACATGTTTCTTTTCTTCCGAAATGTTTAGTTTCTTTTCGTTGTATCAGATACAATAAAATGATGAGAGCATTTATTAATATACATTATTATTTAATTAAATTGCTCTCTAAGACATAAAATTTTATAAAGCATACGTACTGATAGAAAAAAATTGTAAATGAAATTAAACTTATGTGACAGGTACGCGTAATACACTTTTGAATATAATACAATATTTCTAATTATTATGAATTATTAGATAATTTTATTAACTGAAATTAGGCTTACAATTGTTGCAACTTATATTATTCATAAAAATGTAGATGTAAATTTAATTATAAGTACCTCATCAAAATGGTTTAGTGTTTCTCAGCACGTAATCGACTGTTCGCAAACACATTTTCGTGTACTCGAAAAACCTATTTTCGTCATCTCTTAAATTTCTAAAAAAATGTTGATACTCTCCGAAAACTTTATGCTACTATTTATGGGATTAACTTCTAACTTTCTCTTGCCTTTCGTTAAAATTCGTTTCCATAAATGGCTACTATAGTCGACTGTGATTCACGAGCTGAGTTAAGGCTTTTGCTACGTGGCCTAGGACGTGAAGCCAAGATCCGGGATTACCAGTTACGTGTTCATGAGGAGCGGGAGGTGCGGATGCCGTCTCTCAAGTGTTAGCGTACTAGGCTTCTGCTACACTGAGTGGCTTGGGGGGGTGGGGCTGGGTTCCGCGCGGGAGTGCGCCGACGCGCTTGCGCGGCTATTATTATATCGGTGCCGCGTTAGGTCGCGTAAGGGAGGAGGGAGCGGCAAGAAGTGCCCGTATGAAGAAGTTGAGAGAGATTCAGGATAATCTGCCCGCGAAGAGATTGGTTTGATGGCGAAGAGCGCGGGATGTTTTAGAGAAGAGGAGGCATGATGGGGGGGAGGTCTTGTGTGCAGAGAGAAGGTCTTATGCAAAATAAAGTACAGGTCGGGTTACCAGAAAGCAAGGCGTGGAAGGAAACGTTGACAGATGGGCGGTGCGCAATCTGTGTAGACAATGATCAGGATGAGGCGGCAGGAGGGCAAGCTTAGTAGTGTGTTATATACGTCGAGGTGGAGGGGTTAGGCGTTCGGATGGGGAAAGTGGAAGGTGCGTCTAAGGGTCGAAGACGTGTAGCTAGGTGGTCGATTAGGTGAGAAAGCGGGGTGTGTGTGTGTGGGTCTAGATCAGGCGGCTAGGAGGTAGAGATGAGAGTGTTGAGTTGTGAGGGTGTGACAGATGATGGGAGAGGGGAAGTGTGAGCGTAGAGAGGTGAGACGATGAGTATAGGAGAGTTAAAGGTGCGGTCGAGCGCAAGAGAGATCATGGGACGTTGAGATGTGGCTGTGAAGGGGATTAAGGGAGGGGAAGACCTGCGACTCTTGTGGACACGGTGGGGTATGAGACCATGAGGTTATAGCCGAGTTTAGGCGCGAGCAGAATAATTCGATCATGAGACGTGTGGAGTAGGGAGGGGGTGCAGAATAATCTGTTCGGCGGTACTGAGTATAAGAAGTTGAGTAGCGATGAGACCTGTACCAATGATAGATGATTCTTGAGCGACTTCTGGAGCGGATAACGAGGGGTGTGTGAGAAAGCGCGTATTGTTACAGGAAGCGACAATTGTATGTGAGATCAGTGTAAACTCTCTGAACAGGCGTAATAATAGCTTTGTAGATTCACCATCAGTCGCCTTACTTCGAGGGGGGGAGGAGCGGTCCAAGATTGATGGGTATTCGGACTGTATTAGAAGCGGTGACGTGGGGTATGAGTCTGTGATTATGGAGAGGAGAGGTGGGGGTTGGTAGGGTCATCTTAGGGTGTTTGGGAAGGGTCGTACGTGGGTTATTGGTATTGGGAGAGTTATCTGTGGTGGAGGGTTGGTGATTGGGTGGATGGTTTTTAGTGGGGGTTTTATGGGGATTAGTTGAGACGTTATCTATGAGCGAATGATTGCTATACGCTGAGAGAGGGGGGTAAGGAGACGTTTCAGTTTTTATAGTATGATGTGAATGAGGGGAATGTATATAAGGAGGATTATTTTTGGTGAGAGAGAGCGTGAGAGCGAGAAATTCAAGAGATGCGAGAGAGTTAGTGTGGGGAGGTTTGTGGATGGGGGTAAGGGGAGGTTTTACGCAAAGTGGATAGGGAGTTGAGGGTGGGAGACTGTTGTGTTGGATTTGTAAATATAGGTTGAGAGAGTTAGATAGGGGAGGTGCGAGGGGTGTATGGGAGCAAGGGTGCGAGGGAGGAGGGGGTGCGGTAGTAGAATGGTTGTGTGAGGGTAATAGAAAAGAGAGATGAGGACAGGTGTAGTAGAGTGAGTAAGAGAGAGTGTGATGTGAGTAGATGTGATTAGTAGACGCGTATGAGAGGGATATGGGGGAGTAGGATTGTTTAGTATGGTGTAAGGTTGGAGAGATGTGAATTTTGAGGAGGCATATAAGTCGTAGAGGGTGTTGTTGTTATGATGTGTAGTTGGATATAGTATAGGTGTAGTAGTATGTGTCAATGCACTGGAGATGTTGGAGTGATGTATGTGCCTAGAGTCTATGTGAGAGTAGATGTGGGAGATGTATGTGGGGAGGGTTTTCATACTAGGTACGTGGTACGTATTATATGGGTGGGGTGTGTATATAGGGGTGTTTGAGACATACGACTGTCGTATGCAGGTAGCATTTTGGAGTGATTGGGAGGATGTGTTCTATACTCTTTCAAGTCAGAGTTTGTTGTTAGGGGGACTATGTCAATTAAGGAGTTATTGTAAGGTGCACGAGCTGGAGTCTAACATGGATATCTTGTGGTGATATACAGAGAGTAGGGGAGTCAGTGGATCTTATGAGAGTTGATTTAGTGATGATGGTGTTTATCAGCTTTGATTGTGGAGATTTGTGATGTACAGAAACTCACGACATGTTGTTAGTTGTTGGTGTCTCTATTGGCTTTTTTGTTTATGTGGAAATATAGTAGTGAACTTATTTGGAGATGTAGATAGTAGGGCGTTAGAGGTGTATTGATTAAGGCGTATTAAGTTTACAATGGTTTGGCTTTGGTACAGGATATGGATGATTTTGGTGTGGGGGTTGCTGAATTGTGATTTATTGTACACAATAGATAGTATGGTATTTGATGGCATAGATTATGTTTATGATTGAGTACTGCACTTGGGATGTGTATAGTAGTGCGATGCTGAGCACTGTATTTTGGTGAGCAGAGCGCGAGTGCGATTCACTGTCACAACACAATGGGTGGAGAGAGCTCTCGATTGATATCATCTATACTCTAGAGTTCTGTCATTATCTGACACGTAGCGTTACACACAGGTATACAGACTGATGCAGCGAGACTGAGTGATTTAGGTTGGTCACTGTAGGTGTACACACTACTTAGTAGTTTCCAGTGTGTTGTATATTAGATGGGTATGTTGTATGAGTGCTTACTATGTATGTATTAGTGTTTTGGGGATGTGGCGAATGACTGGAACAGTTTGGACAGAGAGGAGCATACTTGGGCACACTCCTGATAGTCTCGGTGTATATGCAGCTCGTCGGATAGATAGACAAAGAGAGGCACAGCTCAGCCACATCCCAATCTCACCACTTAGTGCAGCGAGAGATAGCATCTCTATATCTCATGTTGCTTGTGGGAGAGTTCACAGAGATCTGTCATTGAGGTACGGGGATAGGGGTGAATTGCGTAGAAGGTTGAATGATGATGTATTCTACTATATGTTTGGTAGTGTGTATATGTTTATGGTGGTGAGAGTTTTGAAACATTCTTGGGGAGTAGAAGGTAAAACAGGGTTGATCTATGATAATCTAGAAGAGAAGTCAAAGATAATCTCACCTCAGCTGCTACACCGCGTCTTACAAACACATGGAATCTACATATAATTTAGATAATTCAACGATGAATCTCTAGACAAAAACTAGCATTTATGTCCAGGCAAGCGAGAGATACATGACACAGAACATGTGGTGAGAGAGACACACTTTAGAAACACACTACTATGACTTTAACCGTGTCTAGTTCTGATAAGCGCTTTTCATCGAGTACACAGGGTGTTCATGCAGATGTGATAGAGTGTACTACTATATCAGGGTAGTGAGGATGTATTTAGGATGTGGGAGGGATAGGTAGAAGTCACTGTTAGGGATGATTGTGTCAGTTTGATATGAGGTGTGTGAGTGAGAAGAGCGATGTGAGATGAGATGATTCTTGTATAGTGGTTTTGTGTTGGAATGATATGGTAGATGGGTAATGGTGTATGAGGGGAGATGAGAAGGGGTATGTGATAGATACGGGGATTTAGCTATGAGAGTGAGATGTTATAGAAGCGCGGTAGCGTGAAGCGCATTTGGGGTATGTAGAACACTATAGTAGGGATGGGGATGGGTAACACAGTATCTTTTGATATTTGTATGAGTTGGGTTGAAGAGGAGTAATCAATTAGTATAAATTGGTTTTCCTATATATCTACTACTCTATATATCTCTATGTTTTGTGATGGGGGGAGGAGGTTGGTTTTGAAGTAGTTGAATGAGGATAGCGAGTGGAGTTGATTTGTGGGATTTGTTAATTTGTGTCTGTGAGAGGGTGAGGAAGTTGTGTATTGTGGTGTAAGTTGGTTAGGGGGTTTGGGTGGAGAATGATTACTAAGGATTGAGAGTTGTAGGAGATGAGATAGTGAATGAAGAGAACACACACAGAGGATAGATGAACATAAGGATGTGAAGAAATGTTGTTTGTGGTTTTATGTGTTGTTTTTTGTAGTGTTGAATTTTTGATTTATGGGATGATATGATGTTTGATGGGAAGATTAGGTGTAAAAGTAGGGGTTGTGGGGTGGTGTAGGTAATTGGTGGGTTTGATGTTGAGAGGGATTATAGATAATATTGAAATTATTTTTTTAATTATTATTTAAGTTTGGTTCTGGTTTTTGTTATTTTTTTGTAAATTTTTGCATATGGTATTTTTATTTATATATTTTTTTGATAAATAAGAGTTATTTTTCGCACCTTGCTGAATGAGATAGAACATAGAATAGGCGGGGAACTAATTCGACAACAGACTTGGGTCAGATGAACAGGAGAATTTCACAGCCCAAAAAGCGTGGAATTCCTTACATTTCATTATGCGGAACTTAAAACAGGGAAGTTCAAAATCAAAGGAGGTGGTGGCATATTTATCCTTAGTTAGACCAATTTCGGAATACGGGGTGGCTTGTTGGGATCTCTGTAGAAAAAATCAAGTGGAATCATTAGAGAAAGTTTAGAAAAGTGTAATATAAACTTATAAAAAAATTCTCATGCATGCACAAATAGTTCTTGTGCTGAGATCATAAACAGGAAGACTTAGTTCAGCGTTACCGTGTCCGAACGTTGACCTCAGTATCCCTGAGTCTCCCATTTAAGGAGTTTGTTATAAATAATATTAACTTCTCCCTCCACTCTTAAGCTTAAGCTCCGCCCTAATACATTTATAACCTAGATCGGTTCCCTTCCAGGCCTCGATAATAAATGAATGTAATTGGCCATCCCTTCTCCTCACAGTTTCAGCATTCTCACAGCGTATTGATAAAATCTACTATAAAAAAGTCCAAATTATGTCAAATGAGTTTAAGTTGTGTGTAACCTTGTGACGCCGTCTCTATGTCACCCTCAGCTCCGATTCTCTGCAAGTATTTGTCTTTGAAGTAGGCTGTAGTTTTAAAGAATAAATCTCTTTTACTTCTTATTGAACTTAAACCTTATACTTTCCCCCACCACACTAATTGATGCTACTCTAGAGTACAACCTAGCCTGTTCTCCGAACTCTTCCTACGTTTTTCATAGTGCTCTATTTATTTGTGAAATTCTGAATTCTATTTCACGTTTGAAATATTTCGATTTTGAAATATTTCTGTTGGCAGCGGAATGAACCTACCGAACAACAAAAATTTTATATTTCAAAGGGCTGCTAATTTTGCGCGTGTAGGGCCACAGGGTCATAGGAATGAAAACGTAGGACAGCTACGTTGGGAGATATTGTCAGAAAGGATGGAGAAAGCAAGGCTGCATTTTATATTCAAAGTTTATACGTGGCGAAAACAATGGATTGGAATCAGCTCAAAAATGCAAAAGCCCAGTTATATAGGTAGATGGGATCAGCAATTCAGAGTGTAATGTAGAAAGCAAAAAAAAGAGATGTTGGCAAATTCTCATTCCTAAACAGGACCATCAATGACTGGAATAATTTACCTGTGGCAGGAGTGTTTGGAGGAAATCCTCTTCAGGAAAATAAATTCAGGACAAATCTAAAAAACAAACGTGTGAAGTGAAGCGGGTATTTTGAATAATATAAATATATATTTGAATTTATAAAACTTAAGTGAAATGAAGTGTTAGGATTATAAAATTCTTGTAGTGTTTCTCTTTTTTCTTTCAGGGCTATAGAAATTTTAAAGGACTGTGATTGTTTTTCTTTAGATTAGGAGTATTATAATTATTATTAGTATTATTCAATCCATTAGTCCTCGGTTGAGGAAATAGAATACGTCAAATATAATTTTACAAGAAATATCCAAAATTTTACAACTAAGAATTGACAAGAAAGGAAAGAAAATTTAATCTTCAATTTTCAGTCGACGGAGAAGACAGCAGAAGATCGTGCGTAGGTTTCCGTCGAACATGAAAAATAAAATAAGTCAGCAGTTAAATTCTAGTAGAGTATAGTTGTAAAATAATAGAAGAATTTGATAAGACACAAGCAAGCTGTTTTAGTCCTTCCTATCTACCAAACTCTTTAATACGCTCCATTCATTAACAAAGATTTACAACTCTTTATAAATGATTTTTGAACCTTTAAAGCTTTTATTTCTTCCGGGAGAGTATTGCATAGATATATACCGGAATAGTGAAGGCTTGTTTTAAAAAGACTTAGACGATGTTTTTCAACACGGAGCTGAGAGAGATTTCTAGTGACTTGAACCGATTACAGCAAATAGATTGATGTTGCTCCATACACATTATAAAATTTCTAGAATATACGTACAAGGCAAGGTTAAAATTCCAAGTTTGCAAAACAAAGGCTTGCAAGTGGTATTCCATCCACTATATGCTAGATACTTAGTATTCGTATGGCCCGCTTTTGTAGTTTAAAGATGTGAAGGTAATGACCCCAGTTTGCAATACCGTGAATAACACATGACAGGAAGAAAATATGCATGGTAAATCATATAGCTGTGTCGATTTCCCGAGCTAACACTCGTAATGTAAAGCAAATTTTCCCGAGTTTTCCTGATATTTTTTTTAATGTGGTGATTGATTCCATTTTAAATTATTCTCAATCAGCAGACCAAGAAAAAAAGAGGCGCGAGCTCTGAAATGTTTTACAAGGTAGGAGACAAACTATTTGTGTTTGCTGTGAAGTTAACGATTTTGGTTTCCTCTAGGTTAAGAGAAAATTTGTTTGCATCGAACGAAAGATTGAGACGGCGCATCGCAGGATCAACCTCACTGGCTGTCCGTGATAACCAAATTTCTGTCGTCAGCCCCATGTAGAGGGCTGATTTTAAGGGATCTAAATAATTAGGTAAATCGTTAATGTAAATGATGAAAAGTAAAGGTCCCAAAATTGAGCCCTGTGGGACACCGAAGGCACGTAATTGTTTCCCCTTCTGATAGATACTCATTTTGAATAGAAACTTTTTGGCGTCTGTTTTGTAAGTACACCAATAAAGAATGGGAAACTCCTCTGATTCCGTAGAAGTCTAATTTTTTGAGTATTTGTGTTTTCTTTGTATACAGCTGCACTGAGGAAATAGAAGCTAAGTAATAATTAAATAAACATACTGTTTCCGTCAACATTTCGCAGGCATGAATGCGCATTGAATGAGGTGAAGCGTATCAATATTTGCTTTGTTACAAGTTTCCCAGGAACTCCGTCGACCTCAAACTAACAATTTGCACCATCCGTGTTTTGAATAGAAACTTTTTGGCGTCCGTTTTGCAAGTACGACGCTAATAAAGAATGGGGAACTCCTCTGATTCCGTAGAAGTCTAATTTTTTGAGTAGAATATTATGATCCACTAAATCAAACGCTTTCGAGAGGTCAGCAAAAATGCCAGTATTTATGTTAAAGGAATTTCATTTCGTATCTGCCACCGGGTAACTTTAGACTACCAATAAATACAAATACAACTCCAGGGTTGACCCTTTCCCAAGACTACCGCAGATCTTTTCCTTTTCCTATCGAGAGAAATCGTTTCCTATTTCCTGTGATGGAGCCACGCGACGGGGTGTTACAAGTGCTAATAGTGAAGTGCAGTGAAGTGATTTCGGTGTGACTCCTGACTTTTCTTTTTCAGAAATCAACTTTAAAATTGTTCCTTAGTGTTAATTATATTTTCCTTTTGTAATTGTATTCGCGTTTTCTTTTGTAGACAGCTGCCACCGGACAAATAGCAACTAAGTAATAATTATAAAATATACTGTTTCCGTCAATATTTCGCAGGCATGAGTGCACATTGAATGATGTGAAGCGTGTCAATATTCGCTTTGTTACAACTTTCCAGGAACTCCGTCGACCTCAAACTAACAATTTGCACCGAGACGGAATTAACAACTGTTGAATACAACTCAACGCCTTGTTAGGAGGCGGTGAAACGAACGTGTTAATTAGATTCCGTCTGCATGGTGTGAATTCTCAGGGGTTACCTGTTTGTCATATACATATATATGAATGTATTGTAACTGATGCCCCACTTGCGGTGACAATGTGTGACGTGTAAAATGTGTTCGGGTAAATGTGCATCGTATTTTCTCGCTCTGCTTCGTCGGCTGAACTCTGCCGTAAATTAGTTAGCCTCTAATCGTTCACCGCTAGGTACATTACCTTAAATAAAAATTATGAAAGTGATTAAACAAACCTAAATTTGATTAAAAAGCATTGAAGGATTTCCCTGGGTATGGTTGAGCTCTACTGTTCCTTTCTCCTCGCTACGTACACACTATGACTCGACCTACCGTCGTCACTGTCAAAATAGTGGAGCCCTGAGTTTGAAGCCTCACTGTGCCCATTCAGAATGACCTACGTTATTGTAAATCGACTCATTTTACGCAAAATTTAAAGATATTTTATAATGTGTAATTAATATAGTGAAAGCATTTTATACAATAGTTTTGACGACAAAAACTAAACAGCTCAGTTTTTTTGTCTATTTTATATAGCTTGACTTTGACAACTCATATAGTTCAGACTGTTGCTCTTAATGGTCTGAAAGTTTCCTGATTAACAGTGTAAATCCGTCCAAACCTATCTGAAGTTTTGAATCATCTGTGTGTCTTGTGTGATTTTAAAAATTAATTAATTAGTGGAACTCTGCTAACTCATGGACAGCGCATCGCAGAAGAGTGGGACAAAGGTTTTATTGTAGCGGTTGAAAGTCATAAATATGAAATATAACCTACAGTGATGTAGCAACTCTACAAAATTTAGTAGGATTTTATAGAAAGCGCTAGGAGAAAGCTAAAGTATATTGGAGGGGGAGGGTAAAGTAGGGTGGCACCCCTTCCTGTTCGCTACCTTTCTCCACCGCTTTTCCTGGTTGATTTCCTTTAAAATGACATTACTTATACTGTTCCTGTCTACGTTTAGTGTTCGCACACATGTCCCAAAAATAAATCAAAATAGTGATCGCGGAAAGCTGCGGTGAATGGTCGGGGCCAAGTCAGGGGCAGGGCTGCCACCCTACTTTAGTCTCCCGCTGCAATAAACCTTTCGTTATCGACAGCACTTTTCAAAAAATTGTACAAAATTTTGTACTATTGGAAAATAGTAGCTACAAAAGCTTCGTGAAGCAGAGTAAAACTATTGTTTTAAATTCTCTGCTGCTGTTTTACTCGGAACAGGATTTTCTTTAATCATCCTTCTAGTATTTAAAATCAAGGTTCCTGCTGCAAGTGTTGAATGAGCTGCTGCCAACCTTGTAAAATAGCACATCGCATATCTTTAAAACTTCTATTCAGTTTTTTCTGCTTTGTTGTTTGTTTCATGTATGGCGCTGCTGCTGCTGGAGCAAGGACAGTTTCCTTCCTGGTCCAAGTAGTTCAATACTCCTCCATTGCGTGTTCCTCAGTGTGTGCTTGTTTGTGTTTCCCAATGTGTGTGTGCGTGTGACATCGTCTGTCCGTGTTATGTTTACATTGACTTTTGTCTATATACATTTTCTTTTATTAATTTATTTAAATATTATTTGTATTTAATTATGTATCATATTTTGTACATTTTTAATGTATGACGTGTCCTATTTCCTCAATCGAGGACTAATGGAAACAACAATAAATATAAATCTCTATCACTGAAACATATTTTATATTCATGACTTTCAACCACACTAGAAAATCTTTGTGCTACGCTTCTGCGATGCGATCTTCAAAAAGTTCATAAGCGTCTTCTAGTTAATTAATTTATAAACTTAATACACACTGATGACTTGGCAGATAGGTTTGAAAGTGTTTTCATTGTTATCATCATTCAGTTTCAAGTAACAGTTTGAAAATATGCGTTGTCAAAGTCGATCTATATGAAAGAGAGACAAAAAGAAACTGAAGTTTTTTATTTTTTCGCCAGAATGCAAGTATAATAACGTAGGTCAATCCAAATAGGCACAGTGAGGCTTCGAACTCAGTGTTCTACTATTCTGACCACGACAGTAATTACTGTTCTTTCCACTCATTCCCTTGGAGGAGTAATGTACGAGTGTAGATAGGAGGCGACAAGCCGCAACATAGGCAATGTGGTGCAAGACGGTGAGAAGGAGACGAGGTAGAGTAAGGAAATGGTTCTAGACGTTTAGAGGGCAAGAAAGTAGAGATAAGGGTTGATCAAGACGTTGATAAGGCGACTAGGCTGTGGATGTGTGAATTGTTGCTCTTAAAGAATCCAGTGTTGATAACAAGGATGGCAAGAGAGAAGAAGGAGGAAAAACTGGGTTTCCCTCAATCGCCGGCAGTACCAGGCTCATCCCACTTTCCGCCGCCAGAGGGAAAACCTACCATTCAGCCCGAAGGTAAAGGAAAGCTCCAGTCACTTATTTATCTGTTCCAAGACACAAATTAAGATTAAACGAGTTTGGCAAGTGAAATAAATCTCTGCTGAACGTGGTTACCTCAATGAGTAATTAATTCTGATGTTTAAAATTCGTCCTCTTGAATTAATTAATTTATTTTTACTTGGTTCGCAGGACCTTTCTTTAAAGTGATTGTTGTTTTAAATGTAAATAAAATTATTAAATCATACCCTTAAAGTTATTTCATTTAATAGTTCAAGTAAACCATCATAATTATTTACAGGTTCTTTTCTATTTTTTTTAAAAAAAATATTATATTACATCATAAAGCACAAATAATTTAATTAGAAATTTTAAATAAAAATCCCCTTTAATCATTTTGCATTATATTCACGTCGGTACATTGGATAAGCAGTCGAAAACCCTCATCAAAATGTTTTTGTCGGCATCAGTTACGTCATCGTGACGTCATGCTAAGATTATTAATGTAACTATGGAAACGTTTGCTTCGTAAGGGAAATAGTTCCCAACCTTACTGGGACAGTCTTCGACGCCATGTTTACTGGCATAGTTTCATATTTCCCTTGGCGACCGCTCTACATGGCCGCTGGACCAAAAACTGGTAATTTATTCGTCGCCAGGTGATCAAATTAAATTGACGGCGATGCATTTTTGTCTGTTTATATGTTTTCCGCAAGAGCGGCAGTCATGGCCGTTGTTGTTGTTTTGCAAATTCTCGCCTTGTTAGGCTAATCGGATTTGTCTGTGCAGCTGAAAACTGCACCAGAATAATCGTCCTCATCGTCCATGTTGTGTGTAGAATCAGCTAAATAATTCATATTTGCACGCGCTCATAAACAAATAGGTATTATTTGATCCTGTTCGTGCGACTGTGAAATGGCGGACGCTAATTTGGTTTAATTGACGTCAGGTCAGTATTGAAACTCACCTTCATGGATATTAGTAATTAAACCTTATTTGTTCCCGATTTAACAATAATTAAAACTCAAAAAAAAAATTGGTTGTTACGGCAAACAGTCAGTTTATATTTCCGACTTCATGTCATCGCCGATCTGGATAGGGGAATAATTTCATTTAAAACATGGCCTATTAATATGTCTTTTCAAAGTCATCCATATCGTTCGCTCTTTACCACTTTATGCAAGACCTTCCTCGTTAGTAATTCTATCCACTCACCTGATTCTCCTATAACATCACATTTAAAAGGCTTCTATTCTTCTCCTTTCCCCAACTCCTATCGTCCGCGTCTCGCACCCGTATCACGCCACAATCGATACCAACGTTTTAAGAACGATTTTCTTATATTCACACTTATATTAGCCGTAAGTAAATTCCCCTTCCTTATCTGTGCTATCCTGCTCTAGTTATTACGCATCCCAAGAAAGCAGAATTATATAACTTAAGTCCAAATATCCCTTGCCAATCTAACAGCCTTTGTTATTCCACTGTTTCTCATACTACACTCTATTACCTTGGTTCACCCTCTAATAATCCTGATATTGGACTCTATCTCTAAGACAACGTTCATGCCATTTATTATGGTTTCTATGTTTTCTCCTGTCTCTCATAATACTAAAATATCATCGGCGAAGCGTAAAGTTTTTATTTCCTCTCCTTGCAGAATGATTGCTTTTCCATATTCTTTATTAACTTTCTTCATCTCCTGTCCTATATATAAGTCTAACAGCATCGGCGACATACTGCATCCTTGTCTTACTTTTTTTATAGATTCCTGGTTGCTTTTCATGATCTTCTGTTTTAATAACAGCTGCCTGCCTACATCGGTAGTTGTTATGTATAAGCCTCATTTCTCGACATTTTATTCCTGTGCTCTCCAAAATACTTAATAGTGTAATTCATCCAGTTCACGTTATCAAACGTTTTTCCTCAATCTACAAATGTCATAAAAGTAGACCGTTTTTTTCCTATCCTGTTTTCTAAAATTATACGAAAAATCCATATTGCATCTCTTATTCCTACATTATTCCTAAAACCAAACTGATCTTTTCCTAACCTGCATTCTATTTGACGGTCCATTCTCTTATATAATATTTTCTTTAATATTTTTTTATTCATGGTATACTAAACTAATTGTCCTGCAGCTATCAGTCCCAGTCTTCTTCTAGTATTTTCGCAAACTATCCTGAACAGCCATGATATTGTTTGTTATCAACTACGCTGGAATGTTATCAATTCCTGGCGCTTTACAATTACTGAGGTCTGTCAGCCATGGCCCTGGCAAACTCTGACCTTAAAATTTTGTCCCTCAACTCTTCATCTTCCACCTCAGCTTCTTCTTATTCTATTACCGAATGATCTAGATTTCCTTGATACAGCTCTTCTAGATATTCCTTCCCTCTTTCTGCCGTTTCTTTTTTTTTATCCAAAATTATCTTTCCATTCGTTCTCTTGATGTTATTGAGAATATTCTTCCTTTCTCAGAATTATTGTTTGATTTTTTCTATAAGCTGAGTTTATTTTCCCTTTCACCATGAAATCTTCAACCGGTTTGCATTTCTCTTGGAGCCATTTCTTTTTGGGTGTCATGCACTTCCTATCTCATTCTTCAAGCGTCTGTACTTTTCTTTACTATTTTCGTCTTTCGCGTTTTTATATTTACGCCTTTCATCAATAATTTTTATTATTTGGTGTGTTATACATGCTTTCCTATTGGTTTGATCTATTCTTCCTATATTATTTTTCGTCTGATGCTTACTTATTTCTTCCTTCAAGAACACCCATTTCTTTTTTATATTACTTCTTTCTCCTTTCTCTGTTAAACGACTCTCGATATCTTCTTTGTAACTCTGAAGCACCTCCACTTTTTCTCAAGATTTTGTATGACATCCTTTTTAACGTCCTTAATAAGCACCTTAGTTATACATCTTTCTATTTATCGTCTTATTATGATATTTCATAGAATATTTTTTAACTGTTTCATCGAGTTATTAATTAAATAATTTAGAATCGGAGGCAGTGTAAAAGAATTTTTTATTTCCCCTCCTACAGTAATTTGAGGATGTGACGTCACGGTGTTTACGTTACACCTTTTAGAGCCGTATTTTCGCTCTGCTTCTTCTCTCTCTCTCTCTCTCTCTCTCTCTCTCTCTCTCTCTCTCTCTCTCTCTCTCGTAATCGTTTTTTTCCAACTCCACTTCCGAATCGTGAGGAATACGTACGCGCGGTTGCCAAATTGCCTCGAACGATGATGATGTACGAGGTGCACGCCATTAATTTACTGTCACCTTCTCCCTCACTCCTGCATGTGTTCTTTCGTGTCCATGGTATGAATGTGCCTAGGTACACTACACGCTTTAATCAGCAGCCGTCGATGAATTACAGATTTATCACAATTTACGACGGGATTTGCTTGTAACGCCGCGTGTAGAAACTACTAATTTTTTCCCTGTATTTAATCTCACAATCTCCCCCTTTCCCCGTTTCTCCATTTCCTCCCCACCTCCACCACATCAATCCTTCATTACGGTTCCCCCCTCCTTTACCTTCACAGTATGAATTAACGATTTATTGCCTCTCACACAAAACGAACAACATGGACGGTCATCAATCCTTTTATGTATCCGTAATTATTCCCCGGTCCCTGCAAGGTTATTTTCTATGTCTAAACACTAGAGAAATTTAAGGATTATTTTGTTGAAAACGGTGCCAGGAAATCATTATCATAAAGCTGACAAGTTTTCATATAGTTGGAGGATCTTCTAGGGTATTTTGTGATTTGCTTCCATTCTTTCCCCCTTTTATCCTCTATTTATTATCCAAATTCGTCCCTATTTGGCAACTTTTAAATGTACATATTTTTTTTCTCTTCTTCTGTTCAGTCTCTATTTCTGCCATTTAAAGTTTTCCTCTTAGTTTATTTAGCAACTTCCGATCAATTTCAGATACTGATAAACCAAGGGGGAGAAAGAGAATTTACAGATCTGAGCCGGAAATGCAAATAAGAGAGTGAGGTGAGAGTTTACAAACATGAACGGATACTTAGGTATATAAAAAAGAGAGCAGGGAGGAGAGAAGAAAGTTAACTCTCCAATCATTATTATTATTCCCCTTTTATCCGTTTCATCTTACTTTCTATTATTTCTCATCCATTAAAGAGGAGAAATAGGAACATAGGATACATAGGTAGGAAAACAAAAAAAAGAGAGAAAGAAAGCAAGAGAGAGAGAGAGATAAGATAAGATTTATTGGATCCATTAGTCCTCTATTGAGGAAATAGGACAAGTCAAAGAATATGTTACATATCAAACTAAGAATACAAATATAAGAAAAAAAATATGGATACAACATATGAGTATAGAAAACTATGTATACAATGATAAATAAAATAAGACAAAGCAAAGCAAACAAAATATGAATACAACATATCAAGAATATGAGTACAAAACAATAAGAGAGATAGTAAGAGAGAGAGAGAGAGAGAGAGAGAGAGAGAGAGAGAGAGAGAGAGAACATGGACAAGGTTCGGTGGAGATAATAAAGGAATTAATTAAAAACGCGGCAGAATATTAACGAACAAAATATTATAAGATAACTATAATTGACGCAGAAAGGAGGAACACTAAATCAGAAATAAACATATATCTAATAGGACCTAAAGCTATAAGAAAACAAAATAATAAACTGAGAAAGAGAACGAAATAATTATTTTTCAGAAAAAAAATGTAAATGTGGTGAAGAAAACTAAAAATGAATAGATAAAACGGATGATTGGCAGACGAAATGGTATTCATGTGGATAAAAAAAACGAATGTACAAGAATTATGACAGTGTAATGATCGAATGGAAGACAAGATATGATGAAATGGAATCAATAGGAAGAAATAAAACGGTAGACAGAAATGTGAAAGAATAACATTTGAGAATAAACTATAATAACTGTTGAAACACACAAAAAAAAATTACAATGCAGGAACAACAACAAAAAAGAACGCTTGATTGAAAGAGAAGAAATGAAAGACGGAAAAGACAAATATGCTTAAATAACCAATTAGAAATGGAAAAAAATCGATATGACAATAGGAAGAAAAACCATAGTTTCATCGGACGAAGGACTGACTGAAATACGAAACCACAAATAAATAAGAAAAGATGAAGAAGGTAATATTGGAAGATGATGATAAAAATGTAAGAAGGAAACGTTAACGGTAATATTTGGAATAAGTAAAAGTAAATGGACACAAATAAGAATGAGATGGAAATGAGGGCGGAGAAATAATCTGCCGTCCAAAGTAGAAATACAGTAAAAAATTTCGCTTTTTTAAAATACTTCACGAGTAAATGTGTAATATTTAATTTATAAAGTCTAATTTATATTTATTGGTACGGACCAAACTATTTTCAAATGTATAAGGGGTTTATGTAAAAGCTGAAAGAAAATTTATCCCTCGATTTCTGAAAAGTATTTTTTTAGACTTACTGCCCTTCTCCTTTGGACGACAGTAATGTGAGCTACAAAGGAAAAAAGCAAAGATAATTACAAAAACGGAAATTTGAACGGAATCGGGAATAAAATAAACAAACATACAAAGAAATTGAGAAGAGTAAAATAATGGACAGGAAACAAAACAAAATATATTTTAATCAAAACATGAATTATGGGCCCGATCAGAAACAGTCCTCCATATAAAAAAATACGATGTTGTGTGTAATATTTTGGATGGATATTATTTTCTATAATTGGAGATATGAGGGTTTGTTTTTAATTGTCATACACATGTGGCAGACAAAGCGCGTAGAACGGAAGGAGGGAAAAACAAAAAGAAAATATCAGAATAATAGCAGATTGATTGTAATCCCTGGACTTGAGTGGCTTATAGCGACAGAATAGGGGGAAAATACACATGTATATACATAAATGTGCAGGGGGTGGCTTTATTACCCTTTGTAACCCCCTCCCCTCCCACTACCGCCTCCATTCGCCGCCCGCAGCAATGATAAATAATAGATTTGATCTGTACAGATGCGAAATACAACAAATAACGGCGCCGTCCCCCCCTTTCCACCGCCCCCTTGATTAGTCGGGATTGACATACGTACAACAATCGAAGCTTCCATATTTTTTCGTTTTATTTATATGTTGAAACATTTATTGGGGTGGAACAGCTGGGCAAAGCTGGAGTCGGTCGGCAGGGGTTGGCTAATTGAAAATAAATCCAATTAGAGTGTTAAATAAATAGGAGAGGGGACTGGGGTAACGGAGATTGCTAGAGGATGGAAGGGGGTGAGGCTATTTGAAATTTTTATGAAATGTGAGGTGAAGGGGTGGAGAATATGGGTAGGGGGGTTGTGACATCCCTGGGGAAAGAAACGTGAAATAAAACACATCGGGTACATATACTTTACATGTTTTATATAAAGGACTGGATTATTCATGGGCAGGGGAGGGGAGGAAGAGGGGGGTGGAGTTAGGTTAGGAGTCGCACACTAACCAGGCTCACTTAATAAATACTTTCCAAGTTAACGCAAACAGGAAACGTGATTTCTATTATTCTATATATACATGCAAAATATTTACGAAAATAGTATATAGAACAATGAAACGTCAAATAGAATGCGATTTGCTATATTAAAGGAAACCCTCGTAAATACAGCTCTGAAGCAGGTTATATGATTTGTTATTCTTTTACTTCTTTGGAACCACAGGCAATTGAGGGCCTGGATCAGTTGGGTCGACTGCGGACTGTCATCTTCCATGACACGTTCCGAATTTGAAGTGACACGTGGTCAGGTTATCGATTCTCTGGCAGTCTTAACCCCGGTCTTCACGACCATTTTATTAGTATTAATGTCATAATATTGATTATAAATTTATTTAATGAGACCTATTTTTATGAAAATTACTAACTGATGTACCTGGCGTTGCTCGGGTTCACGTAGATATTGAATCAGGGATGTAATTAAAGACAAGTTTATACGGCATTAATAGAGGGATGACTTTTAGCTAGAGGGGCGTGCATACACTCGCTTTATGTTTTATTAATCTAAAACGTTACGCTTTGCCGACGATAATATATTAGGAGAATCAGAAGAAGACTTGGAAACCATAATAAATAGCATGAACGTAGTTCTGGAGAAAGAGTTCAATATGATGATTAATAGAGGGATAAAAAGGTAATGGAGTATAGTATGGGAAACAGTGGAATAACAAAAGCTATTAGACTGGGAAGGGATACTTTTGATGTAGCCTAAGGAATTCTGCTACTTGAGAAGCGTAAAAAGTACAGTAGGATTGCACAAGCAAGGAATGCTTTCGCGAAAAAGAAAGTTTTATTTACAAGTAATCTACCTGTGAATATTAGGAAATCATTGCGATAAGTTTTTGTATGGAGCGTGGCTTTATATGGGTGTGAAACGTGGACGATAGGAGTTGGGGAAAGGAAAAGAATAGAAGCAAATGAAATGTGGTGCTATAGGAGAATGAGATGGATAGTGGAAAGAATAAAAAACCGACGAAGTCCTTAACAGAATAGGGGAAGAGCGAAAAATATGAAGGACGTTGATTACGAGAAGGGATATATTAATTGGACACGTTTAAAGACACGAGGGTCTTGTAAAATTAACATTAGAGCGAAGTGTGTGTGAATGGGGTAAGGAGAGAAGAGGGAGGTTAAGGATGGAATGCGCTAAGCAGATTAGGGAGGATGTCAGATGTGTTAATTATAGGAAAATGAAAAGGTCTGCACAAAGTAGGCTAACATGGAGGATCGCAACAAATTAGTCTTAGGACTGAATACCACAACAACAACATGTATTTAAATTCAACCCAATTTTAATCCTTGGTTGTATAAAATTGAAAATTCGTCAAAACGGCAGTTCTCTCTCTCCTTTTTTTTCTCTCTCTCCTTTTCTCTCTATCTCCCCTTTCTCTATCAGCGTTTGTGACTGTGTGGTTTCCTCCCCAAGAGCGCATTCCTTCACGGACTTTTTCTTTTCCATGTCTCTCTCTCCTTTACAGAACCTCATAGTAAATCTTCTTCACGTCGTTAGTCGTCTTCGTCGTATTTGGTTCGCTTGCGGATGTTTTGACCGCAGATTAGTCCGCATCGTCTATCTCTCTGTCTCTCTTTCCCTCTGTCTCTCTGTATGCGTGTCTTTCGTTCGTCTCGCTTAAAAATAACGCGCCGCCCCACCTCCTGCTCTTTCCGCGGGTGACATCATCACATAAACACAGACGAGAGCGCGGCGCACGTGCACGGTGACGACGACGACGACTGCCCGGCGCTGCTCCGTAATAACAACGGCTGACATCACCCGCGTGACGCGCCTGTGACGTCACGAGCTAGTCGGAGGAGAAACTGGACACCACGCAGCGACCCGGAAGAGAACCGAGGTTAGCTCATCCCGAAGCAGGCCTTCAGAATACGTCTGGAAGCGTTGTTTACGTCATCCTCAAAAGAAAAAAAAGAAAAATTCCATTCCTCAAACTTCGGAAAAAACAAAGGGAAAACACATACGAAGACGATTTACACTGTACAGATCGTCACGTGACGTCATGACAACACTACTAGTAATTTAATTTTGATTGAGATTAATAATACGTACCAAATATATTTATCAGTTCAGAATTTTTCTGAGAACATGGCGTCATCATTTTACTAACGTTGAAATTGATAAAACTGGAGAAAACGTTGCTTAAAATGAAAGGAGCAAAAATGATAAATACTCAACAAGTAGAAACGAGGGGAAGGGGAAATCTTAGGATATAGAAATTAGAAATAAAATATGATAAAAGGGGGAAAATCCTTATTAGTTCTGCCAAAGAAATCCGTCCGTTCTTCAACAACATGAATTCACCAGTGGCCTACGTAGGAATTATGAAAGAACAGAAAAAAGATTGATGATTAGAAACAAAATAAGCAGAAGAATGTATTAATTTAAATATGCAATGAAAAAATATCGAAATGTATCAGATATTGAGTACTTTCAATCGAAAATGTAATTCCTGTAGAAATATGACGTATATCCCTACCTTTCATTAAAATACTGAAATGTCCTTTACACTGTAATACAATGAAATAGCAGAAAGGAAAGGAAACGAAAGCGATTAACAGAGATAAGTTACGGAAAGAAAATTTTCCATAATTTATTAAAAAGTAACTCTAGCTTTCTGTTAGAATGTGACGACCTCAATTGCTTTATATACTACTAAACATAGAAAAGAAAATGGAGGAAGAGTACTGCAATAAAAATAAGCAAAGAAATTTAAATATATTGCCACATTTGTGATAAATCAAAGAGTCGACGCTGTGGCCTACTAATCTATCCCTTCACTTGTCAACGTCCTCTATACTGTTAGCTCTTCCCCTATTCTGTTTATAACGACCTCGTTAGTGATTCTATCCACCCATCGCATTCTCCCATAGCACCACATTGCAAAGGCTTCTATTCTTTCTTTTTCTGAAACTTTTAACGTCCAGGTTTCGCCTCCATATAACGCCACGCTCCTTACGAAAATTTTTAGCGACTGTTTCCTAATATTCACACTTATATTACCCGTAAGTAAATTCCCCGTGTTTTCGCGAAATCTTTCCTTGCCTGTGCTATCCTACTCTAGTTATTACGCTCCCCAAGTAGCAGAATTCCTTAAGTGCCTTCAAAATATCCCTTCCTAACCTAACAGCCTTTGTTATTCCACTGTTTTCCATACTCCAATACATTACCTTGGTTTTCTCTGTAGTCATTCTCATGTAGAATTCTTTCTCCAGGACCACGTTTATGCCATTTCTTATGGTTTCCAAGTCTTCTTCTTACTCCTCAAATACTAGAATATCATCGGCAAAGCGTAGGGTTTTAATTTCTTCTTCTTGCAGTATGATTACTATCCATATTCAGTTTCAACTCTCTTTATATATACGTATATAATGTAACATGAAAAGTTACGATGAACAATGCAGGCCAGCTTGCGAGTTGCAATTGTCGAAACTCGGGTCCAACAATGGAGTCTGGCGAGACTTGAGCAGTCGTCATGGGGTAGTGAAAGGAGAAGGATGTGAATGACCACGCCCTGTAGTGATAATTTTTCTCATGTTCTGAAATGGATTAAAGCTATTATAATCCACTTTTTTGGTATTTTTATTAAAAAATACCTGGCGCCCAAAAAGCATTTAAACCCTCGAATACGGAGGAACGCCGGATCGTCTACAATATATATATATATATATATATATATATATATATATATATATATATATATATGTTAAACAGCATGGGCGACAGACTGCAATCTTGTCTTATTCCTTTCTTGATTACAGCTTTCTTTTCTTGATATTAAATTTTAATTACTGCTACCTGTCTCCTGTAGAGGTTATGTATAAGCCTTCTTTCTAGATATTTTATTCCTATCATCTTCAAAATATCTTATATAATGTTGCAGTTTTTCAAAATCTGCAAATTCCATGAACGTAGGCGGGTCTTTTTCTTATTGTGTCTTATAAAATTAGTCACAAACTCAATATTGCTTCTCTTGTCCTCAGATTCGTCCAGAAACTTGATTGATCTCCTCTTAAGTCGCATTCTACTTTTCGTTCCATCCTCCTATACAGATTCATTTTATGAGACAGATATTATTTTTACAATATATTTTTATTTTTTCTATTACTTTTTGTACTGTGGTGCGCTTTCTATAAATTGGTAGGTGGGGGAGAATGAATTTAAGTTGTTTTATGAATACGGGATAAAAAGAAATTATAAGTTTTAATTTTAACAAATGCTGATTTATTAAATTATATATATTTAAGGGGATCCTCGCTTACTACATCGGGAACATGATTGAATCTTTATCTCAGGGAAAGCTAAACGCTCAGTGGGTAATAAATCGAATATGAGGGAAAACCGAACACTTTATAGACAAACGACCAGAGGCGAGAAACAATAAGGTGGGTGAGTC
This sequence comes from Eucriotettix oculatus, assembly GCA_034510155.1. Taxonomy (NCBI): domain Eukaryota; kingdom Metazoa; phylum Arthropoda; class Insecta; order Orthoptera; family Tetrigidae; genus Eucriotettix; species Eucriotettix oculatus. Next base: position 216,754,517 of record CM067377.1, on the reverse strand, counting down.
CATCACCACGGCGTCCTTGCTTCTTCACTCCAGGGCTGCTCCTAGACTCGATACTTCAGGTTTCTCAAAGATGGACGGATGGTTAGATCAGATTTTACGTCCAGTGAAACTGACGTAACTATTTAAATTTTGCAATGTTGTTTTCTAAAATGTGTCCGAAAATGTTTCTGTAAACTGCTCTTAGTGCACCCTGGTTTTTTTCTTCTCGCCTCGCCCAAATCTCTGTGTGCACTTTCTACTTCCTCCATATGGAGGGTAGGATTCTGGAGATTGTTATTTGGGCAAGTGTCCTTCATAATCTTGGGCACTGCATAACAAATTGTTGTTATGAAGTCACTTGCCTCTATTGTTCCGAGCTTTCGGAGGACTCGGGATAAATACTTGACCTGTTTAGCAGGTCCAGGCGTCAGGTCAATTTTTACTTTTCCCACGGCTGACCAGATGGAAGATTCCTGGTCAATAACAACTGTCGCCCATGTCTTCCACAGGACAGCCTTGACGCTATCTCGTCCAATAATATTTATGGAACCTTAATGTTTCCGTTTTCTGGCTGAGAAGATGACTGTAATTAGTCATTTAATTAACCTATTGCGTTCATTCATGTTCCCGATTCGTCCTGCTGAGATCTAAATATTTATGTACATTAAAATAAGAAATAAAAAAAATACAATTTAATTAATATTATGTGGTACCAGGCAATCGTGTACCACAGTACTTTTACATGGAGTTAGTAATTCGAAGAAAGCCCTTGCCAGGTGGCGTTACCCATAGGATGTTTTTTTTTTAAAAAAAATACAGCGTTATTCTTTCCGCATAGAGGGCTGAACGTCTCTCGTCGCAGATTCGCCACCATCGCCCGCGCCGAGAATTTGCTGGAATTTATCTTTAGTTATTTAGAGACGCCGGAGCGAGAAATATTTTTTAATATGTTTGGAGTCCTTGGGGACAATGACGAGAGGATTTTTGTACGTGAGCGCGCGCCATTCCCGGAATCCAGACGACGGGAAAGAGGAATGAATGCGAGTGACTCTTCTCTCTCCCTCACTCACTCTTCCTATTGTGTGGTTTCCGGTCCCGTCCGTATTATATCGGCTCTCTGCTGTGTCGTCGTCTAGACTTGTCCCACACATCCCGCGCATTCAAAGACACAATACCTTGAATTCTAAAAATTTCCTTTTTTCCAAGCATACGTGTGTACCAAAACAATTTATTTTATTTTCACACCTCTCGAAATCCTGTCTCTGAATCATCACACAAAGTTATTTTCCATTTTAGTTTTACTGACAAGCCTATAACTAAAACCCTCTCCTCTGGAATGTAGACAGTTACAATCCCCTTATTATTCTATAGAACCAAAACTGTTTTATAATACCGTTGACGAAGAATAGCGAACGCTCTTTAGTTTTATAATAGACATAATCTTGCTGGAAAAGAAAGCCGTAATCAAGAAATGAGTAAGACAAGTATGCAGATTCTAGCCCAAGCTGTTTAACTTATATTTATAACAGACTGATGAAGACTGTTAAAACTGAATATGGAAAAAGTCATACTGCAAGGTGAAGAAATTAAAACCATGCGGTTTGCCGACGATATTGTAATATTAGGGGAGTCAGAAGAAGGCTTAGAAAACATTATCCATTGCATGAACGTGGTCCTGGACGAAGAGTTCAATATGAAGATTAATAGAGGGAAAACCAAAGGTAATGGAGTGTAGTATGGGAAACGGTGAAACAGCAAAGGCTGTTAGATTGGGAAGGGATATTTCGAAAGAGGTAAAGGAATTGTACTACTACAATAGAATAGCACAGGCAAGGAAGAGTATTTTACTTACGGCTTATATAAATGCGAATATTATGATATCATTTCAAAGAATGTTGGAAGTGTGCGTGGCGTTATTTGGGTGCGAAACGTGGACGGTAGCAATTTCAGGAAGGAAAAGAAAGGAAGCCTTTGAAATGTTTTGATATAGGAGATGGATAGTGGATAGAATTACTAACGCAGAACTTATAAACAGAATAGGGAAAGAGCGAACAAAGTTGACCAAGGAAAAAAAAGAACAAATTAACAGGCCACGGTTTAAGACACAAGGGCCTTTAAAAATTAAAATTAGAGGAAGTGTTGGGGTAAGAACGAAAAGGGGTGGGGAAGACTGGATTACTCTAGAAAATAAGAGTTGATATGGGGTGTGGTAAATTTGTGGGAAGGAAAAGGCTAGCGCAAAATAGGTTAGCACGAAGGGTTGAATCGGGATTGTCGATTTGTTTTTCTTAATTTTCTTAACAACAAGACGCAATCGGGGAACAAGACTCCGCTGCTCTCCAAACTGACTTAGATCCTCTAAGTACATGGGCTAAGTGAAATAAAATCAAAATCAACAATTGTAAAAGTAAGGCGATTAGTTTTACTAAAATGCGCCTTCTATATGCCTTGATATATAAAATAGATGGGGAAACAGTGATCCAGGAGACAAACTGTAAATACCTAGGCATTTATTTTAACAGTAATCTAGGGGCAGGTAAACTATGCTACAAGGAAAGCGTGGAACACCTTGCACTTTGTCATGAGAACACTCAACAAGGGGAATGCGAAATCTAAAGAGTTGGCATATTTGTCATTAGTACACTTGCCCACTTATGGTGCAGCATGTCCCTGGGATCCGTACAGGATAGGGCAAATAGAATCCTTAGAAAGGGTGGCAAAGAAGGGCCGCAAAATTCGTACAAATAAGACCTGGGCATGGGAACGAAAAGGTAAAGCGACTAGGGTGGGACACGCTACAGACAAGAAGAGAAACAGACACGCTACACATTCTCTACAGAACTTTTGCAGGTCAAAAAACTTGGCAAGGAATCAGAGATAGAATGAAAGAATCGACTCGGAACGGGAGGAGGAGGAGAGATAACCTGTTTAAATTACAAGCAAGGAACCAAAAAACAGACGTTGGAAAATACTCATTCCTAAATAGGGCAATTAATGACTGGAATAGTTGCCTGCAGGAGTGTTTGGGGAACAGAATCTAACAGAAAAAAACTTTCGACTCAATCTAAGTTTAGTGTATTGTAGTGCAGTGACGTCATCAGTGCTGCCAAATCTCTATACTACAGTGAATTATATTTCCAGTTTTTTTAGGGGAAAACAATACTATTTTTTTTTTAATAATTCTTTTTTAATAATATGATTCCACACTTATTTATTTATATTGAATATAATTATATATTCAACTATAGGTTAAATGTGGTCCTTACGACCAGTTTATTAATTTCTATGTATCTGCCACCGGGCATCTGCCCATTTGCAGATTTAATAAATACGTAATACGTAATTTTACATTTCTTAGGTTGAGGACAAAATTAAAAGTCGTAATTTCTCGAAAACTTAACATTATTTGTTTTCCGACTTTGATTTATTATATAGTTATCTAAAAGTGTCAACTTTGTAAGAATTTCTCCGGCAATTATAATTTAATTTCAAGACGTCTGATTGATGAAGTATGACGGCTTAATTTGATGTGAGAGTTAGAGAAAAAAGTAACGAGAAGTAAAAAAAAATGAATTGTCGGAGGATTCTGCTTTTTATCGGCACGTTATTGCGATAACCCATAATTCGTAGGTAAATATTGAAATCGTCTGTGCGCGAATGGGATATTAAAATTCCTTTTGACACAAGGCGATTTGAATAAGCTGTTTCAACCGTTCATTCCGTGTCTAAGATGGTCTAATATATTTAAGGCAACGCCGGGCTCCCAGGCAGTATTTTTACAAGTATAAGATATGGTTATATATGCATGTTTTGTGAGAGTTTGTTTCGTTGTTGGTGATGGTAGTTACGTGTCATCTTGATGACTGTCGAGGGTGGTTTGTGGCGGAGGGGGGGGGGCAGCAGGTGGAGGAACTAATGTCTTTAGGGCGTGTTATTTCACCCCTAAGTTGCGTTAGTCGTTTCCCCCTCCCACCCCCCCGTGTGGCCGCGGCTCGTCTTTCTACCTCACTTTATCTATATTAAAAATTAATTGACGTTGCTTAGTGCGTGTATTGTTGCGAGGATAGCAGAGAGCAGCACAAAAGAACAATGGGGGCGAGTGTTCTCTCTCCCCCTCTTAACAAGGGTGGCCCTCCCCCTGGTTGGTCAGTCCCTGAGCGCAACACTCGCTTGCCTCTAGCCTCATTAGCGGCCACGAGAGGGCGAGCAAAGTCTGTCTATATATGCCTAGTGGGGGCTGGAACCACATGCATGGAGAGACACCAGAGAAGACATACATTATTCAGGAACATTTTTAGCAGGTTACATGGAGAAACGTCTATTGTAACCGCCCGTTTAATATTTGGAAATAATTCTTTAATGATTTCCATATCCGTAATAATTTTTGTGTGTTCCATTCAGCTGCAATACTATATAGATTATACCGCTACATGCTGGGTTAGAAGTTGTATTGATAAGCCAAATTATCGCCGCTAAAACTGATTTCACGAGGGATAAAAGCTAGTTGACCTTTGCAGCGGCGCGTACGAGTTATTCAGGTGACAGACAGACAGCCTGAGACCATTGAAGATGATATTCTAAATACTGAACCAGTGTACAATGAGATTTAATATTTTTCACACTTACAGTTGGCGTCTGGGTTTACTTCCTTACAAAACCTATGAGATTTAGACAGATTCGAGTGCGAGCCATAAGCTGTTATTGATCCCTTTTACTTCATCTTATTTTTCTAGTTGAATTGACTATTATTTCGTGCTGGAGGATAAAGTACAGTGACAAAAAAAATTGTATAAATTCTACTATTAGTGTGTTCATTTATCAATATTATTTTTTCCAATAAAAAATATGTCACTTTAAAACTGAAAATAAATAACTTACGAAGTCTTCTTTTCGTTTGTGTAAAATTTTTCTAAAAAAATTCGATCATTCATTCCGAGGAATATATCTCTGTTCAATGTGTGACACAGAAACGCGCACTCGAATAATGCCACATCATAATGAATGTGATCAAATTTGTAAAAAAAAAATGTTTTAACCACTGTATGGTCAAAATTACTTATAAAATCAGAACATACAGGAGCTTGGAATCTCTAGTGAGATGAAACTAATCGATTCTGCGGATTAAAATCTGAGTAGAGTCATACGTCCGTTTTACTGTCTCACTTTATAAAGATGGATTTCTAATGTACAGCTGGTGCATGACGGAACTCAGCATGAGGATGAATACATATTAATCCAGAGAATCGATTAATATCATCTGAGTAGTGGTCGAAATCTCCACTCTGTTTAAAGTTTAGAAATAATTGGGATTCTGCAAATGTTCACTTATTTTTTGGTTTTACGAAATATTTTCTGTCCTTAATAAATATAAGCAGACAGCGCTGTCAGGATTCATTAAATTTTCCTAGTGGAATTCACATGTTACGACTTCGTTTATTAATCAGAAGAATTGATTTGTATGTATTCAATTTTGTCAGCAATTGTAATATTGATTAGGTCCAGCTGTTTTACAACGGAGATGCCAAACTATTTAAAAGCTCGGAATTAATAATCTAAATCATAACAGCATTACACAATTTAAAAACATAAATAATTTCAGGTATCACCTTTACAGACGACAGCCGTCTACAATTTTCCACATGCCTTTTCTACTATTAAAAGTAAGCATGTTTTTCCTTTCGCCATTATAGATTGCAGCATCGTAGTAAATTTGATCATTTTACAGAGTTCATTAGAAAGACGAAATTCAGGGACTTTGTTCGAGTGACTTGAGGTGAACGGACGTACTTCATGGTGTTTCAGATGAAATTGGGACTTAGAAAATTTTCTCTTCAATTATAATAGTGGTCAGCGAAAGTACGTTGAAACATCGAAATTTTGACCAGAACTCTTCTACATTACAAGGATCTGTGTCTATGTGCGCATCCATCCATTCCATAGACAACTGGTGATTACTGCTTGCCGCGACAGTGACGTCCTCAGGTCCATCCCATGATTCGGACCTGGCCGGCGGATTTTCCGGGGAAATTACGGTTTACATCGCGATCTCCAGCCGCTGCAACACGCTTCTGACGCCACAGACCACACGTGCATAAACAAAGTGAAGGCATGTCTATGTTACTGCATCAATATTTAGACACTATAATACTGTGAAATAAAATTGTTAATCGTTGCTCTAATTGAACTAAATTTGTTTTTAACGAATACCTGAAATGGTGTGAATGCTAGGAAATTGTAGCTAAAAATGTTGATATGGAGTGTGGCGTTATATGGGTGCGAGACGTGGTCAATAGGAGTTGAAGAAATAGAAGCCTGTGAAATATAGTGCTGCAGGAGAATGAAGTGGCTGGATATAACCACTAATGACGAATTTAGAAGCAGAGTAGGGAAAGGGGGAACAATATGGAAGACGTTGACAGAGCCAATGTATAGGTTAATAGGCCACGTTTTTGAGACAAGTGGGTTTTGTAAAATTAGCAACAGAGGGAAGTATGTGTGGGGTAAGAACCGAAGAAGGAAGACAAAAATAGAATACGGTAAGCAGATTAGGGAGGAGGTGTGATGTGGTAGTGGAAAGGATTGTGCAGGAATAAGTGTGTATGGTCTTATGGCTGAAGACCACAACAAAAAACAACAGAAAAATTTCCTGGTGTTTCCTTTCGACTATTAGATAATTGCTTAAGTTTATATTGTAGATTACAACTGGCCTAAGGTTCCGTGAACTTTTTTCGATTTTTTTTAGGGTAGATCCTCCATCCTTATACAAAAATGGTGAACGTGGCAACATAATCTGACTTCTTGGAGAATAATTTAGTTCTCATGGTATGCATCCGAGCGTCAGTAAATATGAAGAAATGCAATTATATTGCTAGGAAAATTAAAAAGCACTTGTCCGTACGTAACTTCGTGTCTGATGAGATGTCGCGGGGGCGGGAGACACTTGAAACATGGCTAATTGGAGCCCTTAAAAGGAAGTGCGCAGAATAGTACATTCTCCAAAAGTGACCTTTTAGATAAGTAAGTGAGTGTTGGCGGCAAGAGAAAATTATTTGCATCATCCAATTAGCTTCAGAGTCCCGAGGAGACGAAACGTATTACGCTCGGAGCAATTTAACAGAGAGGAGCTCAAACTTGTCAGTAAATTAAGTGGATTTTTCTTTTCACTTCCTACATTTCGACACATTTTTTACGTGTTTCTCATTAGACTATATTATGACGTTACATGTACTTTATTTAATAGATTATTAGTGTCAACTTGCCTTCTCATTTAGTGATTCTCTCTCTCTCTCTCTCTCTCTCTCTCTCTCTCTCTCTCTCTCTCTCTCTCTCTCTCTCTCTCTGTTGTATCCGAGTCTGACGGTCTTGACTTTTATACCAGAAGTAAAAACAATTTATACAAGGAAGGGAAGTCTCTAACCGTAATACAAAAGGCTGTACATTACAATGCCATCTATTAGCATATTTAATAAACTTCCCACCTCCATTAAACAATTAAAAATAAATCCAAACAAGTTCAAATATGAACTAACTAAGTTCTTACTAAGGCCACTCCTTCTACTCTGTTGAAGAATTTATGAAGCTGTATCATAGGGTAGATATTTATAATTATGAAAGAACATTAGTAGTATAGAATGTAAAAATATTTATCAATTTTATATATAAGGTACAAATTGTATGTCTTCTGTATAGAACTTAAGAAAATCTTATTATAAGTTAAAAATTAATGAATAGTTACAGTATATTCTAATATTAATAAAGCAACCTAACTATGTGTGTAAAATCTCTGACTCGTTCCACATCCTTGAAGCTTGTGCTTCTCTATAGGAGGATCTATGGAATATGATTTTATACTTATACTTGACCTCCCCTCCACCCTTTCACTATCGCTGCCTCCAATCTCTCTCTCTCTCTATCTCATTCTAACCGTCTCAATCTCTCCATCTCTCTCGATTTCTGTCTCTATCTCACTATAACCCTTTCTACATCTGTATCAATCTCCGTCTATCTCACTATAATTCTTTCTACATCTGTATCAATCTCCGTCTATCTGTCTCAATCTCTCCGTCTCTCTCTATCTCTATCAATCTTTCTCTATATATCTCTCCCTATCTCTGTCTCTATCTCTCTATCTCTTTCAATCTCCCCCCCCCCCTCTCTCTCTCTCTCTCTTTCAATCTCTCTCTCTCTCTCTCTCTCTATCTCTCTATCTATTTCTATCTCACTCTATCTGTCTAATTATTCCTGTCTTTCTCTATCTCCCTCTATATCTCTCTCTGTCTCTATGCCTGTCTATATTTCTCTATCTTTCTCTGTATCTGGCTTCACTCTCTCTCTCTCTCTCTCTCTCTCTCTCTATATATATATATATATATATATATATATATATATATATATAGCTGGAGACAGATAGAGAGAAAAAAGCAGAGATAGGAAGATATATATATATATTTTGTAATGAAGTGCACGTGTTGTTGGGTGTTCTGGACTGGAGCAACAGCATCTTAAAACTGTCAGGCCCTGAATGATGCGAGGGTCTGTTGTTGTAGGATCTGCTGTCAGGGGTGAGCTCAGTAGCGAACCCATAATTTACGACGGTCATTGTCGCGGATGAAACAAAAGCGCGTCAGTGATTGGTTGGAATTCTGCTGAACAGTTTTATTTTAAGAAATACGATTGGTTTAAGAGAGTACTTGCGGGGTAGGAATATCTAAAAAGCCCAGAAGAACGGACACTAAGAACGATACAGCAAAAGGGATAAGACGTGCCAGCGGTTTTGCTGCTCAACCAACTGGAGCTGCGACCATCACCATCACCATCGCCATCACACATCGCCACGGCCGTGCATCAACCAGCGAAACGTCCACAGTAAGACACGACACGCATGTAAAGTGATTCCAACATCTTTTTAAATATTACAATTGATCAAATTTTTACTGTAAATAAACTCTACCCATTTTAACTCCCTGATGAGAAGGACCCTCATGAAAGCCGTAGAAATGAGCTGTAAATAAACTTACTTTAATTTGTTTTATAACAGTCCCTTTTATTTCAAAAGTCCCCGTCTATCAATTTATATTATTAAGAATAGAGTATTACAATATATATATATATATATATATATATATATATATATATATATAGAGAGAGAGAGAGAGAGAGAGAGAAGATAGAGTGAGATAGAGGGAGATAGAGACAGATATATATATATATATATATATATATTACATTTTGGCAGTTAATAAAATAAGAATAGCAAGGAAAGAATATTATGAACAGATGATAGATACAAATAAACATGATACTAAAATTATATGTTTGGAGGACACTAAAGGAACTTATAAGAGGTGACACTACAAGTAATTGTGAAATTAATGACATAGACTTTGAAATATTCGACAACATCCAATAAAATTATATAGCTGAGAAATTCAATATCTGTAATATTAAGAGTATTGAAGACATAATAGAGTCTATGCAAGTATAAAATAACATAGAAATAAATATGTATGAAATTTACAGCATTCTTGTAAATCTTGAGTTAATGGACCGTAATAAAGTTGAAAATATTATGAAGAACTTAGAGAAAAACAGGGAAAAGTAGCGATATTTTAGAAAGAAGTGTACAGGTAATTAAATTTGAAATAAGTGAAATAATCAATAAATCGTTGGAACAAGATATCTGCTCAGAAGGATGGAAGACTTCAACAATAATACCAATCCCCAAAATCAGAAATCCAGAAAAAGCAAGTCAGATTAGGCCAATAAATGTCTTACCAATTTATGAGAAAATAATGAAGATAGTGGTAAAGGAGGAGAATGAAAAATACCTAGAAAAAATTGTAAAAACTTAACACCAATCTAGTTACACAAACAGACACATCTTGTAAAGTAGCAATTGAAACATGTTTAGATGAGTGGTAATTGATGATAAGTGAAAGACAGGTAATACGAGTACCACTTTCAGATTTAAAAATAACCATTGAAACATTGGATGGAAACAGGTTAATAGATAAACGATACAGATACGGACTGAGTAGTAATGTATCAAAATGTTTTCAATCGTACCAGACGAATAGGGTCAGAAAAGGTGAATTTAACAATAAGTTATCCAAAAAAAAATGCTTATACCCAATATGGAGTACCCCAAGGTTCTGTCTTAGGGCCATTATTATTTATAATATATAAATGATTAAGTGATTAACTGTGTAAATGAATGTACAGTTAAAATGTCTGGAGATGATACTGTTTTATAGACGTGAAGGGATGTGGAGGTCTAGAAATTCAAGACTAAGAAGAAATGAAAAACTGATGGCAATTGATAAACGAAAAATGAATACTGATAAAACCAGAAACATGATTTTCAGAGATATAAGAATAAAAATTAATGAAAATATTGTTATAAGTTTTGCAGACGGATCAATAATAGAGAGAGAGAAAATACGAAGTCAAACATTTAAGAATAATAATAGATAATAAATTTCAATTCGGTGAACACTGTGATTAAGTGATAAAACAAATACGAATAAAAGATAGGTTTTTAAAGCAGGTTGTTGAACATTATTTCAAGCTACGCTTTGTGTATTATTTATAAAACAACAACAGCGCCTCATTGTGCAACGTTGCTGTTAGCAACGGGTGAAATTACAGATAGCCTGAAATCGAGCTACGAGAGCTATACAATAACAAAGGACTCATGATAACCACATTAAATTAAATGTCGAACAGACAAAAACTCATTATACGTTCATATTTTCTTTTTCAAAAATATTATTGGAATGTTGCCCCCCAATATTGTATCGACATACGCAACATGTAGAAAGTAGAACGAGGCAAGCCTACAATATTGATATAATGCTAAGAAAAACAACAAAAAAAATCTCAAATGACTATATTTTACGACGGAATCAAAATGTACAATAACGTGACAAAAAAATTTAAAATAGTACAAAAATATACATACATTCAAAAAAAAATTGAAGAACCACATCATTGTAAATATTAGCCTAATGTAAACAGGGTGAATAGATTGTGTAATTAAATCGAAAAACTGTAAAAAAGTTGTTAATTGTGATATAATTTATTTTTACATTTTCTTATATACTATAATTATTAAAAAAATAAATAAAAATTAATAGATGAATGTATTTTTTATATAATTCTTCGTATTATTGGTGTTTATTTATACTTTGTTTTTTAAAAAATGTAAATATTTTTAAATAACATGGTATTATAATTTGTTAAAAAAGTAGCCAATAGGCTAATAAAGATCAATCTCTCTATCTCTCTCTTTATGTTTTCCTATCACTCTTTGCCACTCTGTATCTCTATCTCTCGATTTCCCTTTATCTCTCTATCTCTGTCTCTATCTCACTCTATCTGTCTCTATTTCTGTCTCTGTATCGATCGGTCCGTATCTCTCCCTGCCTCCCTAATGGACTACAGGGCTAATGCTCGAACAAGAATTTACATTTCACTCCGCAGTTCCTCCATTGAATTATACAGTTGCACTTCCTGCCTGCTCCTTGGTATCTGGAATCAACTACGTAAACCCCGTCACAAATTGAATCTTTTCTCTCATAGTGTCACTTAAAACCAACTTTGTCCCCCTTCTCTTTCCTTTAAACCCATACCACTCACCTTTCTTCCCCTCTCTACAATGCTTCATCGCAAAATAACGAACAAGAACGAAACAAAACACCAAAATAAACTTCTTGACAAATTTCCTCTGGCTTTAAATCGTAGTATTGTGGCCTTATGTGAAGAAATATTAGAATGTTCCCCGTTGAGGAAAATTCATTAATTGCACAGAAGGTGAATGAGAAGGTTTAAAAATATTATCTTCTCGGCCTTCGTTGTTAAAAAAAACAACTGAAATAATTAAGTATAAACTACAGAGAACTTTTAATATAAATGACTGATTGTAATTTAGATGTATATATAAAGAAAAAGCTCTTCAACTCGGATCAGTAAAATTTGCATTTATTAATTTTGGATTTGCAAAACCTGCGAAAGAGTAATATAGCCAGAATATGTGGGTATTAAGAAAATAGGTAATCTTATACCGAAGGAGACTTGGGCTGATAGATGCGAATAGCAAAACAGAATTAGTTAAGTATCTCAAACGCGCAAAATATTTTTTGGTGGGCTAACAAGCTACATGAGAGTGATCCTGAAACAGGGAACTTCCCTTTAATAGCATAGGAAGGGCATTGAAAGGGGGGGGGGGAATTCGTAGCTAGAGGAAGGTAGACAAGGATTCACTAGGGCCCCCGGGTTATAGTTTAAGGGTCCTACCCTACGTTAGAAAACCTGCAACAGGTAGGTCAAGCATTCGGTACTAATCTCACGCCCTTCCGAATGACGAAAGAAATTGATATACATAGGGGTGCTATGTCAAATAGGATTAGTTTGTTTTAAGGAGTAGCAATATTTATTATGCGTCCAATTTTAAAAGACAGGATAAGATAAAGAACAGGCCCACGTTCATGGCATTAGAAAATGTCTTTGATATTGCTAACTGAAACAAACTAATAAAGATTTTGCAGATGAAGAAGAGTTATGCATAAACTCTACTAAAGGCGGTCGGTAATAATTAGAAAGAAGGAAGACAATGATAACCATGCTCTTTAACTTATATATACAACACTCGATGTAAAAAGTTTAAAAAGGAATATGGAAAAAAGAATAACACTGCAAGTAGAAGAAATAAAAACCGTAGAGGAATCAGAAGGAGACTTGGAAACCAAAATAAATGTCATGAACGTTGTTCCTGGAGGAAGAGTAAAACATGAGGATTAATAGACGGAAAACCAATGTTTATAAGAGTTAAATTTTGAAATTTCACGTTATTCTCTCTCATCGCCTCAATACAAAGCGGAAAAGACTGCAAAGAATCAACAACTTGTCGAGCACAACTCTATTCTGATTTTTCTCTGACCTCAAAATAAATTTGCCCACCTGGTATCGAAACGTATAAGAACAACGTAAGTTCTCTCAGCTGGTTTGTGTACCTCACCGTAACGAGAAACTAAAGCATTGTTTATGAACGCTGAAACAGGGATATAGGGGAAATAATAGGTAAAAAAATACAAGAATTTTTTCATATTTAAAGAAGATCGAAGAACATTACGTCATCAAAATGAAGAATAAAAGTACAGTAAATATATTAAAAAGCGTATTATTACACGTAACACTAGTAATACAAGAACGACCAAATTTTTTATGAAAAATATTTAAATGCTCAGTAGGAATATGACGTAATCGTCTTCAACAGTTTATTAATCACATTTTGACATTGCTTCAATTCTATATTATAGAAAACGAGGAATGTTGTCGAGTAAAACACTAATTTTAATTATAAGAATGGGTGGGAGATTAAAAGGCGCTCTCTCTCTCTCTCTCCCTCTCCCTTTCTCTCTCTCCCTCTCTCTATCGACGCCACAAACGAGTTTTTTTTCTTATTTTAATAAGGTACAGGGCGTGGACATTCTCCGTCCGTAACTGCCGACACATCCTTCTCCTTCCACTACCCCATGACGACTGCTCGAGAATCGCCAGACTCCATTGTTGGCCCGAGTTGCGACAATTGCAACTCGCAAGCTGGCCTGCATTGTTGTGTGTAACTTTTCATGTTACATTATTCCCGCCCCCAATGAATTTAAAAACTTTACAATTTTTTAATGACACTCACTGAAACACAGTGGTAAACAATTTGACTGACCAACGCCCTTAGTCAAAATTACATTAAGTTTTACAAAAATTCACTCATTAACTAGTTACAAATTTTTCTGACGTACCATTCAATCCTTCATCAGCCTAACATCCAGTAAAATACAATTTCATCAATTAAATAAGTCAAAATTATTATAAACCAATCACGGACAAACCCTTAACTTTAATTACAACCACATAACTTCAACCCAAACAACTTCTTTAAGAACTCTGTAATCAGCTGTTTGCTGTCTTTCCAGCTGTTCGCTGTCAAGATCCAAAATTACTTTGGCCATAATTTTTCTATAGTCAACTGTCTCTGCACAACAGCTCTTCAACGCACGTCGCAAATTTTCAACAGAACATCTGTTTCTTATAACTAATTACAATGTTATTACTGAAAATTTTACATCCCATCAGCTGTTTCTGACAGTTCATATGACATTTACTTTAACTGTTGCCAGCTGAATTTGATGTATCATCTGATCTTTATTAGTTTGACATTAACAGAATCCGCATTCAGTTTTTCCACCTGGATTCCAAGGAAATCCACACTCATCGCAACTATTAAACACATACAAATTTTCTTTTACTCTGCTGTTACCATAGGATGCATATTTCTGAGAGATGGAAACAAGTTTTCTGTTAAACATTAAGTCTCGCTTAATTTTATGACAGCCTTTTCTCCCAAGTAATTTTTTCTTGTACATTTTTCGGGAGCTTTTCTTAAATCTATTTGAAAAACATTTAATTACATCATCTTTGTTGAGAACCATGATCAGCTGTTCTCGCTGTCCCTTAATCTCCTTATCCACTGCTTTCACATTACAACCATATCTAACAACTTTCATCTGTCGCATTAAATGTTTACAATTTTTCTTAAACTTATCCGCAGATACACCAATTAATTTTAGCAACCTTCCACCACTCTCAACATTATGATTAACATCCGCTTCACCTTCCTTAACTTTGTACGCACGTATGACAATTTGCAATTTCTTTCGCTTAACCTTTCCTCCCATACATTGTTTCCTCTGTGTTCTTCGGGGGAATTTCTTTCTATTTCGCCGTTTACGGCAATGAGCACAATTTTGCATACAGAAAGGTTTCATTACCAAATCTGTATCCTTTACCTTTTCATTCTCTTTAGCATTCTTAGCACATGAATGCTTAGCTAGCTTAAAATCACTGCGTATTACTTTAACCTTAAAATCTACCGCACTTTTTAATTCTACCATATTTTCTATCTGCTTATCACTACTATTTACACATTCTTCTTTATATACATCTGCATGCATTTCCTTAATACCATTAACCACGTCATCACGAACTTCCTCATTTTTCATATTATTAACCATGCCATCAAGAACTTCCTCATTTTTCATCAAATATCTTATTATGTACCTGAGCATAGCGTCCTCTGCCTTCTCAGCTACTCTTTCACACGTAATAGCCTCCTGCACTTCTTCCATTTAAAAAAAAATACACAACACACACTGTACTCTACTTTTTCAGTCGTCGTATAATTCTAGGGTACCACGTAGTCGTCCTCACCAAACCACGTTGTTCGGGGCCCCAACGCTGCGGCGCCAAATGTAGACGATCCGGCGTTCCTTCGTATTCGAGGATTTAAATGCTTTTTGGGCGCCAGGTATTTTTTTAATAAAAAACCAAAAGTGGATTATAATAGCTTTAATCCATTTCAGAACATAAGAAAAATTATCACTACAGGGCGTGGTCATTCTCCGTCCGTAACTGCCGACACATCCTTCTCCTTCCACTACCCCATGACGACTGCTCAAGTCTCGCCAGACTCCATTGTTGGCCCGAGTTGCGACAATTGCAACTCGCAAGCTGGCCCGCATTGTTCATCGTAACTTTTCATGTTACAATATATATATATATATATATATATATATATATATATATATATATATATATATATGAACAGTCTATTCAATTAGTTAATTGAATAATTTTACTTAAATAATTTTAATCAGTGTTATATTCATATAAGTCCACCAAATTGTTGTTTCCATTGTTATTAATTATATTAATTTCAAATATTACATGTACTTTGTACGTTGAAACGAGTGGTATCAAACTCTCCCGTGGCATATGACGTCACGACGCTTGTATTTTTCCCGAGACGCGAACCAAAGCACTAGATCCTCTCCTCTTTCCAGTCCATCTTACTACTGGTGCAACAGAACCAGCTACAACCATACCATGGTACAGCAATACCGAGGAAAAACTATTGGCAGAAATATTATACCCATTAGGCCTGAGTGCTCGAGCTTTCTGCATGCATTATAAAACGATTTAACCATTTCGTTAAAATATAATTAAAAGTTGTTTGTTTGTTTTGATACGAATATTTATTTTTTGTAATGTCGCTGTAGAGCAAGGTAGCCTAGGCAAGGGTTAACTATGGCAACCGGGCTATGGTTTAAGGATAAAATAAATAACTACTTATTCGGCATATTACTCAAATCGCCTGTAAGGTGGACCGCGCCGCGAAACTCTCCACTCGAAAAGGTTGCGTGTATCTACGTCACTTGTGCATGCATATTTATTCTGCAATAAAAATTTTAAATTCATACTAGTAACGAGAATGTCTGAATATATAAATATTTATGCATAAGTGCTTTCCTTTTTTTTTGTAAAAACCCTAGTAGCAAGGTTAAAGGCGTCGACAATACGAACGAAATTATTTTTTTTAAAAAAATTCCATACTTTACGGAGCAAACGCACAATGAATAATTAAGAAATAAACATAAATAATTATTTATTTTGTGACAAAGTTATGATTAATTTCCTCGGAACAGGAGTTACGGTTTTTTAGTTTGACAGGGGCATTCCGTTTTCACACAAGAAGTAGTTGATACCGTAAGTTTCAAACATATTTACTAATTTCTTTTAAATGGCGCTGCTGCTGTTTTACTCTGTGGTTCAGAATTTTCTTAATCGTCCTTCTAGTATTTAGGTCAAGGTTCCTGCTGCTGCAAGTGTTGAATGAGCTGCTGCCAACCTTGTAAAATAGCACATCACATATCTTTAAAATTTCTATTCAGTTTTTTCTGCTCTTTTGTTTGTTTGTTTCATGTATGGCGCTGCTGCTGCTGGAGCAAGGACAGTTTCCTTCCTGGTCCACGTAGTTCAAAACTCCATTGCGTGTTCCTCAGTGTGTGCTTGTTTGTGTTTACCAGTGTGTTTGTGTGTGTCCGTGTTGTGTTTATATTGACTTTTGTCTATATACATTTTCTTTTATTAATTTATTTTAAGATTATTTGTCTTTAATTCTGTATTTTTTTTAGTTCATTTTTAATTTTTAATGTATGACGTATCCTATTTCCTCAATCGAGGATTAATGGAAACAACAATAAATCTAAATCTATTACGTAATTGACTGTACACTACTTATATTAATATTACATTACACGTTTTCTTTTCATTCGGATTAGAAGTCACAGTAAAATAAATACATTTGCTCAGGTCTGTTAAAGTCTGACCTTAAAATTTTCTCCCCAACTTTTCATCATCCACCTCCTCTTGTTCTTCTGTTACTGACTGATCCATATTTCAGCTCTTGTAGATATTCCTTCCATCTTTCTGCTTTTTTCTTTATCCAGAATTGGCTTCCCATCCGCTCTCCTGATTTTCACGCAAATATTTTTCTCTTGTTGAATGTTTCTTTTATTTTCCTATTATCTGCGTCTATTTTCCGTTTCACTATAAAATCTTCAATCGCTTTGCATTTGTCTTGTAGCCTAGCCTATTTGGCCGCCTTTCAGTTAATATTTATCGCATTCTCCAAGTGTCTGTACTTCTCGTTGCCGTTTACATTTGTCAAGTTTTTATATTTACTCCTTTTATCTGTTATTTTTATTATTTCATTTGTTATACATGCTTTTTTGTTGGTACTGACCTATTCTTTCAATTTTTAATCTGCTTCTGTATTAATTTCTTCCTTCAAGACTGCCCATTTCTCTTATGAATTGTTTTCTTTCTCCTTTGCCTATTATTCTACTCTTGATATCTTCTTTGAGACAGTGAATTACCATTTTGTAGTCTTATACATTGTTAATAATTTTAATATGAAGAATCTTACAACACATTCACTCGTTCTCAACCTTTATGTAATTACATCGTTAAAGTCGTCAAATGACGTCACTCGAAGGTGAATGCTTCCTTTTTCAGACACCACAAAATTAATCTTTAGAATTATTTGGTTCCTATATTTATATTAACTCGATCGACGCCCACGTGGCCCGGGTTTTTCCCGACTACACGTAAACAGAACTATCGACGACTGGGAATGTCCATCAAATATTCTCCTAAACTCGTAAAGAAATGTAATTTTCACTTACGGATATTTAAAACAATTAATTAATTCTGAAGATCTTTAATTTTGAGTAAAACTAGTAAATGTTGACCGAATGCGTTGAATGGACGTTTAACTCTTTTTTGCAACCAACAGCGTATTAGAATATAAAATTTCTACTTAAACATCTGTTGTAAATTAACAAAAAATAATTCTTGACCCTTTTCACAGACGAATATATTTATCCAATTCAAACATAAACGACGTTTTGTATTGCCATACTATAGGTATAGAAAATTTTTAAAAAAATTTCAGTGTTGATATTCCTGCCACTTTAAAAATTAGTGATAGCCGCAACAAGTTTTTAAGGCAATTTTTTAAGGCAAAATAGAAAACACATCTCTACATAATTTCATATATAAGATACACTGCAGAGAACCTAATTGCGAAAATTGTTACATTGGACAAACAATTCACGCTTTAGGAACTCGCTTAAAAATACAAAAGAAAAACTATTACAAAAATACTAACCACAACGTGGTCAGTAGCCATCGATTAGATAAGGACCATGAGTTTTATTGGTAGATATTAGGAGTGGGGAAAAATTTACAATAATCAGAATCAATCAGAAATGATTCATATCAAACCTATCAAGCATAACACTAAATCCGCAACATACGCAACATGTAGAAAGTAGAAAGAGGCAACCCTACAATGTAAATATGATTCTCAGAAAAACAAATAATTCTCAAATGACTATACTTTACGACGGACTGAAAATGTACAATATAGTGACAAAAAAAATTTAAAACAGTACAAGAATATACAAACATTCAAAAAAATTGAAGAACCACATCATTGAAAATATTAACCCAATGTAAATAGGGTGAATAGATTATGTAATTAAATCGAAAAACTATAAGAAAATTGTTAATTGTGATATAATTTATTTTTTCATTTCCTTATGTACCATAATTCTTAAAAAATATTAATAAAAATTAGTAGATGAAAGTATTTTTAATATAATTTTTATTATTATTGGTGTCTAATAATACTTTGTTTTTTTTTAAATCCATTTGTTGTTTATCCAAAATGTTCATGTCGACGGTTGTACTACTGCCCTCAATATAATACAGTCCTGAGTTTGAAGCTTCGCTGTGTCGATTTGGATTGATCTACGTTTTCGAAAATAATCTCTTTTCAAACAATATGTAATTCAATGTTTTGATATGTAAATTAAGTGATTTAAAATCAGTTTATGCATGCGTTTTGGCAAAAGAAAACTGAGAAACGGGGCGGGGATTTTTTTTTGTGTTTGTTTCATATAGGTCGTCTTTGGCAACTCATAGATTTCAAACTGTTGCTTCAAATGGTCTGAACATTTAACGGGATACAGTGAAAACCCTTCCAAATCTATCCGCAAAGTTTTAATAAACTGTTTCCTTATAGTTTTTATATTAATTAATTATTGGACCTCTGCTAACTCTCGGACAGGGCATCGCAGGAGAGTGAGACAATGCTTTTCTTGTATAGTTGTTGAAAGTCATAAACATGGAATGTAAGCTTGATTGATGAAGCAACACTCCAAAATTTTGTACGGAGAGAGGAAAAGTTTATTGGAGCGGGAGGGTAAAGTAGGGTGGCACCCCTACATTCTGACCTGGCCGTGTACAATACGAAGTTACAAAACACTCAACTATGGCACGGAAGAAACAAATTTTGGAATGGTGTCAGTCAAAAGCTGTGCCCTACTCAGAGAAATTTTCAGAACTGATTGCGCTGACAAAATCAGAAAAGTTTTTCTTTCCAACACGGTTTTGGATTAAAGTGTAATGTGTTGCCTGGGACAACCGTTTTTTTCATTTTTTTGTGCTTTTAACTCAATATATGTTATCTATGTTTAGACATTACAATTACTTGGTAAGTTTGGTCTTATCAAAACTCGTTCAACTTTAATTTCACGCCCATATTCAAGTCTAATTTAATTGTATGTGAATCTAACTGTATGTATGTAGGTATGTCTTTTACAGTAACAGAAACTATAAGAAGGTGTGAATATAAACCAAGACTTTTTTTACCTTTAAATTTGATAAAATTGTCAGTACAAAGTTAAGAATTATTTTTATTACAATAGAATGTATACAAGGGTGGAGGGAAAAGTTTCCAAATGTTACATGGACAAGGAAACGGAACATAAGAAATACACTCGGTAAGGCTAGGTTTACAAGTAGGCGGGGGCAGTGATGACTGCCAGAAAACGAGGGGCAGTGATGTCAGTGGCGTGTCAACATACGTCAGTGCTGCACTGACAACTGCCAATCCATCGCTGACACGAGAGCACTGCCTCACTTTTCTTGGAGCGTGTCAACAGTATGTCAGTCATGACTGACGTTCCCCCTCCACCGACCTAGACTAAGCTGCCCACATAGGAGGCTAGTTAGTGGCAGTTACGGTTGTCAATTATCGATTGTGAACATCGGTGTGTCAGGGGCTGACTATCGATTGCGCGATGGTAAACAGTTTGTATTTTGCGTTTTCAATACGCGTGCAGTTTGGTTTAGTGTGCGATTGGAGTAAGTGAATATTTATTGTGAACAAAGGCTAGAATTTTGGTTCAGAAAGCATTTAGGATAGAATTCGTTTGTTGCACATATGAGACTATAAATTTTTAGGTTAACTTTCTAAAAAGAATTATTGTCCAGCCTCCAACGGCACAAACTTTAACTGGAAAAAAAATACGCAAAAGAATGATGTATAGCTATAAACATACTACTATCACACGTAATGAAAAATAATTAATTTTTTTGTTCAGTAATTGACACCTTTAAGGGGAATAAAACAACAAGTAATAGAAACCGACCCAATTAAACACTGAAAACCAGCTTCAAAGTACAGGCGCTGTTTTTATTATTGCTTGATTTCTGTAGTAATAATAAAAGCAATATTACTGAACAACTGTTTTCAATTTCATGTATCTATAGTACAGTAGCGTAATACTTTGACTTTTTCGTGAGAATCTCAGGAACCCTTCCTCGTTACGTCTATTCTATCACAAATACAAAGTGATTAGTTCCTGTTTATGGACATTATGCGTACGCGAAAACACAAAGGGGAAAAATATTCAACTTGATATAAACAATATATCGACACTATGCAACATCAACATTCCAACCGGTCGTAGTTGCCAAAAAATAGCAGAGAAGTATAAACGTGCATCAGAGTTCTCTGCCCGTTCTGTAGTGAGGGCAGCACTTGCACACAGTGAAGAAGTGGGGCAGTTATCTGCCCAATATGTAAACGGTAGGCAGTGCACAGCCAACCCAACTTCGACGAACATCACTGCCCTGTGTAAACCTAGCTTAAGTCATAAGACGGTTAGTACCCACATTATTGCATATAAAATAAATTCTGTTTCTAAGTGTGAAGTACGGTGTGAATGTCAAGTAGATTACTGTAAAAGCCCCGCAGCCAAGGCGACGCCGTGTAAGGAAGACGCCATCTTACCTAAAAGAAAGAGAAAAACTCCGGTTGTAAACCTTCATTGAAATAGAATCTTAATTCTTTTAACAGTATAATACCGTAAAATATCATGCCAGGCGAATGAACATTGGGTTTTAAAGAACGGAAAATGAATAAATGGCTATTATCTTATTCTTACAGAGGCAAAGTCGAATTTAATGAACTTAAAAATTCCGATACAGCCCCAGATACTTAGACGACTTACGTATAAGAGGATTTCTCTACGAGCATAGCTCGTTAAAAATAATGTCTATACTTATATTATGTATCCTAAGTTGATTTGAGTATTACTGCATGGGAAATATTAACGAAAATAGTCTATAGGAGGATGGAAAAACAAAGAAAATTCTGCTTGATTAAGTCAACAAGAGGTCTTGAAAATTATGATACGTTATAAATACTACATAAAGGGATGGAAGGTTAAATAGAATATAAGTCAGGAGTCAGTTTGCGTTTAGGTAAAATGTAGGGACAAGAGAACTAATATTGACTTTACGTTTAATTTCAGAAAGCAGGATAAGAATAAACAGTCATACGTTCATGCACTTGTATACTTAAAAAAAGTCTTCGAAAATGAGAACTGTAGCACACTAGTAAGAACTTTTAAGATGACAAGAATAGAATATTCAGAAAGGAGGCTTATACATAACCTCTACAGAAGACACTCAGCAGTAATTAAAATTAAATGGAAAGATAAAAATGTAGAAATCGATAAAGGAGTAAGACAAGGATGCAGTTTTTCGTCCGTGCTGTTAAGCTTATTTGTAGGACAAACGATGAATAATGTTAAAACGGAAAATGGAAAACGAATAAATCTGCAAGGTGAGAAAATAAAAACCCTACGTTTTGCTAATGATATTGTAGTATTATGGAAGTCAGAAGAAGACTTAATAAAAGCATTAACGTGGTCCTGGAGAAAGAGTACGATACGAGGATTAATAGAACGATGTAGTCGGATGTTTTACTTATATATAGAACAGACGATGGAAAAAGTTAAAAAATATATGAAAAATGAATCATACTGCAAAGAGAGAAACAAAAAACCCTACTCATTGCTTAGGGGAGTCAAAAGAAGACTTGGAAATCATTATAAATGACTTGAACGTGGTCCTGGAGAAATATATCAATTTGATGATTAATACTGCGAAAACCAAAATAATGGGAAAGTATGGGAAATGGTTGAATAACGAAGGCTGTTACATTGTGAAGGCATATTTTGAAGGAAGTTAGAGGAATTCCTTTTTCTCGGGCATCATAATAACTAGAGTAGGATAGCACAGGCAATAAAAAAGATTTACGTACGACTAATATAAGTATGAAAATCATTACTGAAAATGTTGGTATGGAGCGTGGCGTTATGTGGGTGCGAAACGTAAACGGTAGCAGTTGTAGAAGGGAAAAGAAAAGAATGTGGTGCAGTAGGAGAATGAGATGGGAGGATAGAATCACTAACGAGGAAGTTCCCAAACAGAATAGGGGAAGAGTGAACAATATGGAGGACGTTGGCCAAAAGTAGAGATAGATTAATAGGCCAAGTATTGAGACACGAGGGTCTTGATAAATTAATTTAATAGGGTAGTGTGTGGGGTAAGAACAGAAGAGCGAGGCAAGAAAAGAATACGCTAAGTAGATTATGGAGGATGTGGGTTGTGATAGTTATGTAGAAATGAAAATTCTTTCGTAGGATATTTACCTTGTAGGGTTGCTTCAGACCAGTCTTAGGGCTGATTAGGGCTAAAATAATTAACCCGGTTAATATAATTTAAAAACAGTAATTTAATTCGGGGAAAAATATTTACCATCCGTTTGTTGCGTAGAAAAATTGTTTAAAAACTTAAGTTGGTAATATAAAATTAATTTTACTTCATGTTAATTCCGTTCAATGATTTCGGCTCCATCGATGATAAGATTCGTTTTTATTAGATGTTTTACTTGCATACTTGTTTCACATTCTGTATTACTGCGCGTTACTATAATATTTTACGATATTCTACGTTTGTTTCGCTCTTATATGAAGGATTTTCTTAAAGAAAGATTTCTAGTTGATATCACGTAATGGGGACTAAACTTCAACGTGCAGGACGTCGTGATTTTCAGGTGCATACTATTTTTATCTTTATAAATTTTGTAGTCACAAAGCTAAATGTTATCGCTAGATTTAAAAAAAAATTATACTACCAACGACTGAAAAGTTATTTTCTCGCTATTTTACAGCAAAAACCATTTTCCCGGTAACAGCGAGTTGTGTTTTGTGAACTTAATGAAATTTGCACGGCGGGGATAAACAAACACGTACCTTTACTGTCAGCTGAAAAAAGAAGATAATTAAAGCCTTTTCACCTATGAAGTTCTTTTTATATAGTGCGAGGCCTTTTTACAACACCTAGCGAATTCTCTTCATTACCGTGTTTACCTAACTCCTCGGTGCCGCTTTACAAAACTGCGAGAGTTTTCGGAAAAATTTATCCACACGTCATAAACAATTACTTTTACTTCCACGAAACGGATGGAACGCAACGATGGCTCAGAGGACTAACCAGAAAGAAAAATTTCCCCACTTAACACTGTAATCAACTAATTGTAAGAGTGTACTAAGTTCGTTATTAAATTTGAGTAATCTCATCGTTAATTGCGCCCAACGGATTCAACCTATCTTTTAACTAAGGAAGAAGCAAATTTGTAAGTAAGTTAAAACAGAATATGGGAAAGGACTCATACTCCAAGGTTGAGAAATAAAAACCCCTACTTTTAGTCGATAATATTGTACTCTAACGGGAATTAGAAGAAATCTTGGAAACCATAATATACGACATGAACGTGGTCCTGAAGAACGAGTTCATATGATTATTAATAGAGGAAAATCAAAGGTGATAGAGTTTAGTATCGGAAACAGTGGAATAAAAAGGCTGTTAGATTCAGAGTAGGTATTTTCTCGGAAGTTACGGAATTCTACACCACGGGAAGCGTAATAACTTGAGTAGGATAAAACAGCCAAGGAAGGATTTCAATAGAAAGAAGAATTTCCTTACGGGTAATATAAATGTGAATATAAGATAATCGTTTCCAAAATTGTTGGTATGGAGCGTGACGTTATATGGGTTGCGAGGCGTAGAAGAAAAATAATAAAAGAATTTGTAATTTGGTGATGTAGGAGAATGAGATGGGTGGATAGAAACACTAACGAGGAAATTTTGAGGAGAATAGGGGAAGAGAGAAGAATGTAGAGAACATTGACCAAGAGAAGGGATAGATTAATCAGCCACGTTTTTAAGAAATGATGATTTTTAAAATTAGTGGGAAGGAAACTGAAGACGGGGGGGGGGGGGGGGGTGTTAAAGGATGGAATGTTGTAAGGAGGTTAAAATAGATGTAGTAGTTATAAGGAAATGAAAAGGTATCGCAAGATAGGATAGAATGGAGGATTTTATCCGAATAGTCTGAGGACTGAATACCACAACAACAAGCAAATTTTCATTCTTAAAAAACTCCATGAAGACATCATCTATTTAAAGACGGGTTTTATGTTGTTGTATATATATATATATTAGAATCAGTGAAGGAGCAGAGTGCCTGTGGGAGTTTTCTCTCGCAGGTATTTCCTCCCGGAGTGTCTGCGGGTCTCACCTGATTATGACGGGAATGCCTCGTTCTCTCATGCCGAAACAACTTGACCTATTTTAGGACGTATATGTACTAAAGCATAAGGCAAGAGTTGTCCGCTGATCCCATTGGATCAGTCGGCCAAGTGCCTCCTAAAACGGAGAAGGGAATGCTGCGACCCCACAGCAAACTCGTCTCTCGTCATTTGGAAGGGCGTGAGAATAGTAGCCAATGCCCGACCTACCATATTCACGTTTTTTACGATTTTCACGACTTCTCTTTACGTGAAACACCGAGTAGGATCCTCAAACTATAGTCCAAGGGCCCTAGTTAACCCTTGGCTACCTTGCTCTACCTTCCTCATCATCTCTTTTCAATTGCCTTCCTACGCTATTAAAGGGGAGTTGGTTGTATCTGGATTACCCTCATGTAGCCTGTTAATCCCCCCCCCCCGCAAAAAAAATTTGAATCAGTGACGTACAAAATTATTTCCTAAACGAAGCGTTAAAATAGTGAGGTGAATTTTGTTTGGTTTCTCACTTATCTTTTCCCTTGCAGTTTAAAATCCCTTAAGACACTATGAAATTCTCTCTGAGTTTCAGTCGTATTAGTAATTTATTGTATTTGTAATATATTTTGCTTATTTTGTTTTAAGCTGCCACAAGGAAATTGCCCAATAGCAGGTAATTTATAATAAGTAAGTAAATAATATTAGGTTTTAAGTGTAATTTTGCGTTAAAGGCAAGATTGGATGTTGTTTGTGGTGGCGGAGGATCGACTATCTATTGGAAGAGAGGCTCAGGGTGTAAATTAATATTGACAAGAGTTTATTAAAAAATGTGTTGAATATTTTTCCATTGAAAAAAACAGATTGGCTTCCACCCGGGCCAATATCGGCCGAGGCTTCTCTTATAAAGAGACTGATGATGGGAACTCTTGCAGGGAAACATATTATGAATATATTTTTTTGTAAACTTCCCGTACTTTATTTATACTTAATCTTTCCTTTCCGTTTTAAGAAACCAACAAGGCTCCCGCTTTTTTATCATTCCAATGTCACAAACGGATGACGTCATCTTTCTGCTGACCAAAATGACGCCGTAAGTTATCGGCTCATAAAAAATAATAACGTAACAACTGAAACTAGGAGTACCACGAATTAGCTGAAGTGCCCGGCGTTGCTAGAGATTATGTAAAAAATATGAAAGCAGGAACGTAATTTGATATAATTGAACTTAGGAGCACACTACGTTCACATAGGGATTCATTTCCAGCTATGGGGGAGAATTTGACACGCGTGTCTCTCAGGGACTGAAGGAGATCACCATTTTTAAAAATTCTTCAAAATGTACTGGAGTCATATATGCCGAAATAATTGAAAGAAAGTACAAAGCATTCAAAGAAACGATTGACAAACGTACCTGAAATTCTGTTAAAACGTGTAGAGAATTAAGAAGAAGTGAAAAACAGATACACAAAAATAAAAGAGAAGCAAGACTCAAAGAAATGGGACAACCTACGTACTGAGAAGGGAGAAAAATAGTAATATCAACTAATCATCAGTATTTACACCAGGAATGATAAATTCTAGACAAACGTACGAAGAAATAACGAGCGATATAGAAGAAACATTGGAAAGATGCAACCAAAAAGGATTGATAAATGAAGAAAAGACAAAATATATGGATGGATAGAGCTGTCGGTAACTATAACTTTGGAAAAGTTATAGAATTCAAGTCTCGAGGCACACTGATGACATCTGACAAGAAAGGCAGCACAGACAACTAACAGTTAACAGTTGCTATTATGGAATAATATTAAAAATAACCTGACTCTACATAAGTCATCGTTCCATGTATAAAGTATACAAGACACTTACTATTCCAGTGTGCTAATATATGGATCTGAAACGTAGTCCTTTCGGATCACCGTAATAAAAAAAAGATTGGGAATATTCAAGAGGAAAATTTTTACGGAATATCTACGGAGCAGTCATCGATAATAATAACTAATTGTCGAATAAGATTCAACCATGAGCAATATAATCTCTTTAATTAGAGTGATGTTAGCAAAATCAAAGCAAGAAGAGTGATCAGGCTAGGATACGTATATAAGGAGGAGGACAAATGATCCTAGCAGAAAGGTAACATTTAATAACCCTTATGCCAATAGAAAAATAGAATATGGCTGGACGAAGTAGGAAAGCATGTACAGGATGTAGAAGCCAGGGGACGCCGAAAAAAATCAGAAGACCGTAAAATCTGGCAGAACGGTCAAGACAGGAACCACCCGGCTGTGGAACTAAAGAAGAAGAAAAAAAATCTATAATTGTTCTGACTGTACTTCGTTTAATGAAGGTGAAAAATTTACCGCCAAAAATGGTCAGAATTAAATTATTTTTTTCTGTATGCACATATTTTTTCATTTATATATAAGCATACTTAGCGATTTATATATTTTTCATCTTATTACTCAAATTATTATTATTTTTGTAGAACACCTGTGGAGGTTCCGAGTAATGGAACGAAACGTATATAGTAATTTAATTAATAACCGTAGTGAAGTAATTTAATATTTAAACAATTTTAATTCTGACAATTTTTGCCTGTAATTTTTTCAGTTTCATTAAAGAAGAAGAACATTAAACTCAGATATGAGATATTAGTGAAAAATTTAACTAACCTTCGGTTTTTTCCAATTTATTTCGGTGGTTTTCCAGCAGTCTGCACCTGTTTCTGTTGTCAAATCCAACTTATCTTAAGTAAATGGCTTAAATGTCGTCATATTGGTGTGGGTTGCTTAACACTTTAACTCATTTCCGTTGGTCTGAGAAGAAAAGGTCAGACGAAAACAAAATTGCACAGAATCAAAATTTTATTCCACGTTCTTCAGCATCAGTCTACATTCCACAGTTTTTTATTTACAGGGGGCATAAAAATAGAAGGGTTCCGAAATTTAGTTTTCTTTTATTCTGTTGTAACTGAGGAGGGGTTTCGTTCACTCTGATATCTCCTGATGGCGGAGAACGTGAATAAGCTCTTCCTCGATCCTTACAGTCATGATGGACTTCAGTTGAAGCAGAAAAGCGCAGAATAAAAGAGAAAAAATTGAGGTTTGTAGAAATTTTCACTTTTTTTCATATGTGTAATTTCAGTATATTTAAAGATTATGGGCGCTTCGGGCCCTGAGGAAGACGTGTGCCAAATTCAAGCTCGTAGCCAATGGCTTCTGCGCACATCCTGACGGAATACCGTTTTCACCATCAGGAATTAAAATTTTCTTACATCCGTAATCAATAGACTAAGTAACTTATTCTTCTTCGCCCAACGTAATGGAGTGTAGTATGGGAAACAGTGGCATAACAAAAAGGCTGTTAGGTAGGGAAGGGATTTTTTGATTTTATTTAAGTAATTCTCTTGAATTTATTGATTGAATTGAGTTTATTAATACTGCAATTGAGTATCACTATGCGGTGGCAGTTACAAAAAAAATAAACTTAAAAATAAAATATGTTACAAATAATAATTACACTAATATAATATAAATTAAATTAAATCCTAACAAAAAAAGATAAAAAGTACCCATTATTCATATATTGTTTCGTCGCACTTCACTACACTTCCTAATTCTTCCCTGAAACACGTTGCTATTGGCAGGGAATGTTTCGAAAACTTCTGCAGGTAAATTGTTCCAATCCCTTACAGTCCGATTTAAAAATGAAAATTTCCCAACGTCAGTTTTAAAGCTCCACTGCCCAATTTTACACTGATGATCCCCTCTACTGAAATAATTTACTTCTAATAACTTTGATGCAATATCTTCCCAGGATTGTCACTCTGCCTGCGTACGCTTCCAAAAGAGCCCCGAGACGTAACTTTTGTCGTAGTTTTTCTAACATATCCCACCCTAATTGAGGAACCTTCTCGTTTCCGTGCCCAGGACACCACAGCTTAACCCCTCTGTGCCTCGACCTGATCCCAACAAGTACAGCCGTATTCTAGTCCTGGACTATGCATTTCCTAGTCACGTGGTCTATCTGATATTCCCAACCCGTGTATACCCAAACACTTACAGTTACTTTCTTGTACTATTTCATTACCGCTGAGCTTATAATCAAGTACTATTTCTACGCGACGCCTACAAAAGCTTATATTGCCTTGCTCTTGTTACAATTTATTTTCATTTTATTAACAAGTGTCCAATCTGTTATTGTGTCTAAATCTTTTTGTAGAAGTTCTTCATCGATCACGGTTTTTATTTTCCGATATACTACCGCGGCAGTCGTCAGCAAAAAGACGCACCTGAGAATTAATGCCTGATGCTAAGTCAGTCACGTAGACTAGAAATAATAAGGGACCAATAACGGAACCCTGCGGCACACCCGATTTAGCTTTCGCAACTGAGGATAGTTCGTTCCCTACTTTAACCATTTGCTGTCGGTCTCCGTAAAAATTCTCTAATCCGTAAAACTACTCGTCTATCAATCCCAATTTTGGACATTTTTTGTAATAAGATGTCATGAGGTACAAGATTGAAAGCCTTTGCAAAATCTATGATGACCGCATTCACTGTTCCTTCTCTGTTACTAGAGTAGGATAGCACAGGCGAGGAAGGGGAATTTACTTACGGGTAATGTAAGTTGTAACTTGTTCATATGGAGCGTGTCGTAATAATATGGGTGCGAAACGAGGACGATAAGGGTTGCGGAAAGTAAAAGAATAGAGGTATTTGAAATGTGGTGCTATAGGAGAATGAGATGGGAAGTGAATAGAATCACTAACGAGGAAATTCTAAATAGAATAGGGGAAGAGTGAACAATATTGTGGCCTTGACCAAGGGAAGGGATACACTAATGACCCACGTTTTAAGAAATGACAGTCTTGAAAAATTAGCATTAGAGTGAAGCATGTGTGTGGTAAAAACAGAAGAGGGAGTACAAGAATGGAAGATGCTAAGCAGATTAATAAGGAAGTGGGATTTACTAGTTTTTCGGAAATTAAAAGTCTTGCGCTAGATAGGTTATCTTGGATGGTTGAATCAGACCGGTCTTAGGAATGTATACCACTACAACAACAAATAATTCCCACTTTGCCAAGTTATGACGTCACCGACTCGAGTATCATATTCGATATTGCACAATTAATGGCGATCAATCCATGACGGAAATTAACCAAGAATTAAACTAAATTAGTAATCCGTAGAAGATTATATTCAGTTTCTGAATTATTATTATTTTTTGATTAGTAATTATCTAAATCATAGGCTTTATTAACAGTCCCTTAAAATCCACATATCGAAATCAAGTATCCCCGTGAAATAAATTAAATATCTCCTCATTTTATTAGCAGAAATAACGTCACTGCCAACAAAGACGTTTTTATCTTCCCACATATGCAACCCGAAAAAGGCAATATGACCACTAATCGCAACTAGCCTGAAAAATTAGATAAACAGTTTTAAGAGAGTTTTCACGATTATTTGCAAACATGTTTTTCGTTCCGATGGAGTTAAATTAAGGAAAGTAAAGTTTCGCGGAGGTAAAATGTACGGTGGAAAATAAAAGAAGATTTTCCGCTCTTTCCGCCGCCGCAGCTGCTGCTGCATTGTTCAACTAACATATAAAGGTTATTTGCACAGAGTTTCCCCACGTGTGCGCAAAATTTCCAGCGCGTTATAACAGAGTGTAAAATATTGTCATTGGATAAATCTCTCACCTTCTCTCCCTCTCTCTCGTTTTTATAATCTCTCTCCCGCCCTGCCTTTTTTTTGTACCCTTTTACACGCTCCAGTTGCATGTCTGGAAAGTTTATAACCAACCCAACCCCCTGACGCTTAGAATATTTTCTACCCCCCTCCACCCATCCTCCTCAACTCCTCACCTGGCTGGCTTCGCCGCCTCCCCCTCCCCCCCAGGAAGGCGCCGCCGGAGTCTTTTCAATATGCATAACTTTACCTTAAGGGGCGTCACGAAAGGCCAAACAAGAGGCAGATACACAAGGTTTGAGTATATATATATATATATATATATTTTTTTCTCTCCGTCCAACCGCCATCGCCGCCTCTCTCCCTCCCCCCTTCCCGTCGCCACCCACCCGCTTCGTAAACACTCACACGACACGATATGCATTTCCGCGAAATCCTTTTCCAAGCGAGGCTACAAATTTTTTGCCATAAATGAGAGGGTGATCCGCTCCGTGCGTGCGTGCCTCTTCCTCGACCAGATCAGATATCGATCCCCTCAAAAATAGAATTCTCTCTCTCTCTCTCTCTCTCTCCATCTTCCTGTCTCTAATACATGCTACGCAAATTTGAAACACAAACACAGAGACTCTATGAAGTACAGTGATATGAAACATGGCTGCCGTAAATTTCCAGGGGATTACGTTCCGCAATAAAGACAAATTAATAAACGCTCCACGCAAATAAATCATTTCTCCCCCCATCTCAGCTGGTATGAAACATCAGTAATATATATATATATATATATATATATATATGAAGGAGGAATGATTTAAATAAATAATTTTAAAGGTAATGACGACTTATTTTATTTTATTTTTTGCCCATTAATTGTTTTTTCTCCTTTGTAGGTGGGAAAACGCCTGCAGGTTATGCAATCAAAAACACAATCACGTCGAATGGTTTGCCGAACTCGTAGGTGTCTTAGAATCCATTAAC
This sequence comes from Eucriotettix oculatus, assembly GCA_034510155.1. Taxonomy (NCBI): domain Eukaryota; kingdom Metazoa; phylum Arthropoda; class Insecta; order Orthoptera; family Tetrigidae; genus Eucriotettix; species Eucriotettix oculatus. The sequence goes on along the minus strand of CM067377.1, from coordinate 216,722,707 downwards.
GTTATTTCCTCCCACAACAAAATTACCAACTTTACTCTTTCTCTTTTTTAAAAATGTCTTCTATATTAAATCGTTAACAAATTCTTTTATTTACAATTACACAATATTCTGATCACTAAAGAAGTTTAAATATGAACTGAAAACATTTAAACCAGTCCAGAATATATCAAAACAGATATTTATTTGTTTTTTGTTTAATACAGGAGCATTGAAGTTGCTTGTCCCAATATAATATAATTTTGTTCTTCTTACAATTACTTCTTCGGAAATATTTTAATTTAAATATCAAAATAATTAGCTGTATTAGCTGTTAATAAACCTTTATGCACTAGTAACAATCTATTAGTCAAACATCGTATACAACCATTTTGTTTACTTTCCGTATCTGCTGTTTATTAACAACTAGCGGGTTTTTATTTTCAAAATACAATTTTAACAACTTTATTTATTAATATTATTGTTGAAAGACAATTCTTCCAATATTATTTAAAGACTTATCTTTCTGTTATTAGCAAAATCGTTTTAAATACATAACATTTCATTATGAGCAATATCATTTTTACATGAATAACATTCCGTTTTCCCAAAATTTACTTTACAGACATATAAAAACGATTTCACTTTACAAACATAACATTCCATTTATTAGCAATAATATATATAACATTCCGCTATTAGCGATTTTTTTTTCACAAACAACATTACAATATTAATAATTTTTATCTTTCAGACATAAAAATTATTTCATTTTAAAGGCATAACATTTCACTATTAGTAACTAATTTTTAAAAAAAGTAACCTTAGATTACTTAATCTGTAAGATATCCAACAAGATCAGTTTTAAGACACCACATTCCTTTCTTCGAAAATTTAATTTTTATTTTCATGGATATAACATTTCTTTTATCAGAAAATCCATTTTTATTTTTATCTGCAAAATCGTAATTATAAAGATAATATCACAATTATACAAGTTTGTTTACTAATTTTTTACAATATATTAGCATAAATTATAGATAAAAATAAACAGCCTCCTGTTTATCATTCATGATTAGATTTTGATTTATTTTTGTTTCCATTAATCCTCGATTGAGAAGTTAGGATACGTCATAAATTAAAAATTAAAAATGAACAAAATAAAGTACATAATTAAAGACACATAAACCTAAAATAATTTAATAAAAGAAAATAAATATAGGCAAAAGTCAATATAAACACAACACGGACAGACGATGTCACACACACTGAGGAACACGCAATGGAGTTTTAACTACTTGGATCAGGAAACTGTCCTTGCTCCAGCAGCAGCAGCGCCATACATGAAACAAACAAACAAAAATTAATCAGGAATTTTATAGATATGTGATGTGCTATTTTACACGGTAGACAGCAGCTCATTCAACACTTTTTTCCGGAGGAAACTTGATTTAAATACTAGAATTACGATTAAGAAAATCCTGTACTGAGTAAAACGCGCCATTTAAAAGAATAGTTTTACTCTGCTTCACGAAGCTTTTGTAGTTACTATTTTTAACGTCTGGCGGAAGGCTGTTGTATAAAATTATCCCGGGGGTATTGTGAATACTTTTCTGGTGTAGAGCAAGGCGATGATTGACCGACCTTAGAGCTGAACTATTCCTAGTCATTGTGTCCTACGGTACACTACAAAAAATTCTTTTTGTTCGGTGGCAGCCAATATGTTTGACTTACGATGTCAATTCAGAATAAGAGAAAATACTGAAGTTATCAGTTTGCAGCAATTTACAGACGCGGTCTACGGATTCTGAACAATATTTTGCCATCGAAAGGCGCCATCTTGTGAACTGCGGTACAGAAGATCTTTTTTGATGACCACAGTTATTTTTTACAAACTTTAATATTTCATAAATATATACGCTTGGTGAAGTAAGCATTTGAAAACTTTTGAAGAAAGGTTTGCAGCAACTCCTTGATTTATAATTCGTGCTAGAAAGTATTTTAATTGCACGGTCTTGGAACTTAAAGATTCATTACTCCTGGAGCAGTTAGATACGCCATAGATTTATAAGTGAATGAAAATACACGAAATAAACCATTTTGACGCAGTTTTTGTCAGCCAACGTGTTGCATTAGTGTTCTGAGAGAATAACAAGCTGAACTCCAGCAAGCAGATCTCCCATGGTTGGTCATTCCACTTTAATGTATCGTCAATCCGAAGGCCGAGGAAAGGCTCAAGCATTAGCTCAGAAGTTGTCTACGGGTCTGTCTATTCCTAGCATCAGCACTAAACTCAACTATCTTACTCTTATCTAGGTTGAGGGATAATTAATTCACGTTAAACCAAATATTTAGACCATCCAGATCCTTGCTGTCTACTTTCTTAAACAGATTATCGAAGTTTTTATCTGCAATAACTTTATTTCTGTCATCCGCGTAGAGAATCGATTTTAGAGGATTTACGTATCATGGAAGATCGTTTATGTACAGAATAAAAAGTAAACGCCCAAGAATTGATCCTTGAGGAACTCCACATGTAATAAATTCCCAACCGGATAAGTGAAGTTAACCGTCTTTGGTTTCAAATATTTAAATATGACTTCAAATAATCATATTAAATATGTGTTTACAGAATTGGTACCCGTTAAATTTGTTGTGCTAGTTGTAGGAAAAGTTTAATAGCAAGTATGTAATTGACTATGAATTAAACAATGACGTAAATATGAATTTAAGCTGTGTAATATAAAATTAAATAGGGTGAATATCGGTTGTATAAATGAGAAATGACAATGGGAATAAATATGAAAATATTGTAAATACAATTAGAAAACATGGTTTCAAACTGTAAAATTTACATATAAACCAAGATTTTAACTGTTAAATGTAACCCACAGAATGAAATATTAAAGAGATGATTATGTAATAAAAATATAATTTTCCAAATGTAGTGTAAGAACTGTAACAAAAGTTTCGATCGGTCACATCTCAATGCTACTTATGAAACAGAATATATCATCACATATATCGAATAAAAAGATAAAATAGAAGACAAATACGGCGTAGAAAAAAAAACATGTGGCATCAGTTATACTGGGAAGAAGTTAGTATTTTGCAACGTTTATATGCCATTTTTAGCTCTTTGAAAACACGTGTCCTAATTTACCAAAATATTCAATACACTTGTGCATATATTTTACTTTATTTGCACTTACACTCTCATTATTATTGATTCAATTGGTTATTTACCCTGCTGTCATTTACTGTTACATTACTTAAATTCATATTTACGTCATTATTTACTTCATGGTCATTTGCACGCTCGCTTGTTATTAATCTTCTTCCCTAAATCCTTAAGGGATGCTAGTTCTCTAAACATATATTCTATAAGATTACTTGAAGGAATATGATAAAACAAGAGGCTGGTTGTTGTATCTAAAATGTATTCTTGGAAAAACGTAAGAAACGACATTGTAATAATGTGATGTAATCTCTCTAAGTGATTTTTCTGATAAACATTAATGTTATGTAGTATAAAAGTTTTTTTCTCATAAAAGGGATGTTATATTTCCATAAAAATAAAAATAATTTTTCCAGCTACATAAAAGAATACAAAAGAAAACCTGCCTTTTCCATATATATTTTTTTCACCAAAACGCTAGTATAAAATGTTTTAAAAAACAATTTCTTTACATATCATAAAATGGCATTATCTTCTGCAAAACAAAATATGGTATTTTCAGGGTTTTTTTCGTGAATATGGTATTATTAAAATTATTTCAATACATTTTATTTACAAAATCAAGAAATTGAATAAAATTTGAGAAAAAGTAGGCCTTTCACTATAAAGTAGGTCATTCGGAATGTGCACAGTAATTATTTACCATAGACGAGGACAGTAGTTGTTTATTGAAAATGTAAATTTCACTATGGGCGGTAAATTAACTGCAAACTAGCTAAACTTAATAATAAGTTGAATTATTCTTATGTCTCTTTTGTTCTTAATCACACGAATAAACTTTATAAGCCTGGTGGCAAAAAATGTTGTTAAAATACTTCTATTTAACACTTAATTTTGTCTCTGTTTTACCTTCTCGTCTTAATTTATATATATATATATATTAAGAAAAAAATACGATAAATAAATTACAATATTATTACCAGTAGTTAGAATTTTATTTCCTTAATTTGCTTCAAATATTTCTGTCTGTAATAGTTTTCATAATTTTACCTTTTTATTAATAATGTATGTAACCACGCTTCATTGAATTTATTTGCGTTTTGTTTGAAAATAACTACGTCTACAAATATATATATATATATTTATAATCAATTTTTTTTGTAATATTGAGTCCTTAGTCGAATCTGATTCATGCTTACCTATACCGTGCAATTCTTTTCATTTTTCACATGAGTATCACATCCCATATATTTCTTAGAGTACTCCATCCTTGGTCTTCTTCTTCTTCTGTTCATTTTCCTCTAATACTAAGCCAATACTACCTCAAAACATGGCCTTAAAATCTATCTTTAAAACTCCTCCATATCGTTCTCCTTTCTCCTTTTTCCTTACAACTTTCTGACAAGTTTCCCTACCCAACATTCTTCTTATAGCACCACCTTTCTGAAAATTCTATTCGTTTCCTGTCTGCAGATACTACAGGTCTACGTTTCGCTCCCATACAACGCCACACTCCATTCGGACATTTTTAGTAATTATTTCCTGTTTCCCATACTTATATTAGCCGTAAGTAAATTCCACTTTCCTACTAAAGCCTTCCCTGCCTCTGCTATCCTACTCTAGTTGTTATGCTGCAGAATACCTTTACATTCGTCAAAATATCCCTTCTAAATCTGACATCCTTTGTTGTTCCACTGTTTCCCATACTACACTCTATTGTTAGGTTCTTTTCTCTATTGTTCCTCATGTTGAACTCTTTCTCCTCGACCACGTTCATTTATTATGGTTTCCAAGTCTTATTCTTACTCCCCTAAGTCTATAATATCGCGTAAAAAACGAAGGTATGAGGTATATATTCCCCCCATATTTATTTTAAACTTTCTTTGCCATGCATATACGTCTAACAATTTTGTCATCCTTTCTTGATTTCTCCTTTCATCCCATTCCCTTCCATTCTAAATTATACTCACTGTCATCTGTAGTGGTTATCTATATCTTATTTTAAAACTATTCTTTAAAAATTTTGAGTGCCTGTAGTCAAATAAATAATCCTTGATTTGTACCTGGACTAATTAATTCCTAATTGAACCGAAAGCATTAAAATGTTTCTTTTTAGAAGTAAAATTTCTTCATTAGAATTTATTCCGGAACACGATTCTATTTTTTATATTTTTAGGTTACTGCTGCAGGGCAAGTTTTTTACTTTAAAGAGAAACTGTAACGCTAATACAGCTTACCTTTTCTTCGCCATTACAAAACCTTCTTTTAACTTCTTTCTTTTATCCCTCTGTATTATGGCGATGTTTAATGGAAAGTAGATACTGAATAAAATATTAAAAGAAACTGACTTACGTGTACCTTAAATTATTTATTTATTAAAAGCAGGATTAATAGAGGGAAAACCCAGGTAATGGAGTGTGGTATGGGAAACAGTGGAATAACAAAGACATTTAGACTAGGAAGGGATATTTTAACGGAAGTTAAAGAACTCTGCTACTTGGGAAGCGTAATAACTGGAGTTGGATAGCACAGGCAGGGAACAGGAATTTAATTACGGGTAATATAAGTGTGAATATTAGGAAATTGTTGCTAAAAATTTTCGTATAGAGCGTGGCGTTATATGAGTGCGAAACGAGGACGATAAGAGTTGTAGAAAGGGAAGGAATAGAAGCCTTTGATATACGGTGCTGTAGGAGAATGAGGAACTTCTAAACAGAATAGGGGAAGAGCAAACAATATGGAGGACGTCGACCAATAGAAGGGGATAGAATAATAGGCCACGTTTTAGGGCACGAGGTTCTTGTAAAATTAGCTTTAGAGGGTAGTGTGTGGGGTAATAACTGAAGAGGGAGGTTAAGGAAGGAATACGCAAAGGAGATTAGGGAGAACATCTGGGATGCGCTAGATATGTAGAAATGAGGAGGCTTGCGCAAGATTGGGTAGCAAGAAGGGTTTCATCGAAACCATTCATAGGTCTTGATACCACAACATTAAAAAGTAACACTGAATTTCGTCTGATTCAATCCCAAATTGTCTTATAAAAGTTATGAGGTTCATCAAGGTTAATCCAGAAACCCATTTTTTTTTCTTCCTACAATTAACAACAAAGGAGAATAACAAAACTGCAATTAGAATTGAAACTTGTTATTACTTCCATCTCGTTCCTGTAGAGTTATTAACTAAACCAGAAATAATAATGATTATAGATTTTCCTTGAGCGATAAGAAGGTATACGGAGGAATGCAGGAAAAAAGACGGGAAAAGGAAAACGTGAGAGACTGAAAAAGGCGGGTTTCCAAAACACGTCAATGGTCAAGCACCGGCCCTGGAAATTACGTACAAGTCGACATTAGAAAGGAAAAGCAAAGGAAATAACATGAGGCAACAGAAATATATTAGCGTGAGGGGTGAAAACCCTGGTGGGTGTATTAACAAATTTAAATTAGGCAATATCCTCTGAATTATTATTTTTGAGGTTATAAAATTGGTAATGAAGTTCTTGGACTTCATTTTCCTTTTCCTCTCTCTCCTCTCATTCCCCACCCCCTTTCTCTCTCTCTCTCTCTCTCCCCATTTCGCCGCCTCCCCTCTCTTTCTCTGTAACTCTCTCTTTAAAAAATTATCTGTATAATTATCTACATAATTATTTACCTGAGACAAAAAAATAATTTCTAGGCTTAAATCACAAAACAAGAATCGAGAAAATATTTTAATGAAAGAAAATTAACTTCGACGACTCCAAAAGAAAAATACTATGACACTAAAATGTCATAAACTAATATTAATACAACAAAAATGCCTTAATAATAGTCAGAGGAGCTCATGAAACCACAAAATTTTGCGTGGATGAACAACGGATAAGCTAAGAATAGAAATGGGAATACTTTAAGTATAAAGTGCAAGGGCAGTAGCTGACAATTCTCAGAAGAAGACAGGTAAGAGAACGAATGCCAAGTATTAGAAACGGGATTTGGAGAAAGAGGAATGAATTACTCAGAAAGAGGGTGAAAAGCAGAAAGTGAATACGAATACGGGAAGAGGCTGAGAAACGATTTATCTAAGAGTAATGGTAGTACAAAAAACTCAGGACGAGTGAGTTGAAACCACAAAGTACGGGAATGACGACGTATTATAAAAAAAACATATGGTACGAAAATTTCGATAGAGAAGAGAGAAAGGTAAGAATAAAAATGGAACAGAATTTTAAAAAAGATATATTGCACTAAAATATAAAAGAAAAATTTGATCCACCGAATTGAGAGTGCGGAAAGGACGAAAAGAAATTCACAGAAAATATAGTCAGAAAATAAAAGAGGAAACAACCGAATAATAATTGGAAAATTTGAATCTAATAAGAAATGAACAAACAAAAAAAGAGGGCCTGTAGTAATATCCAATAAGAGAGCTTAAACGAAAATGAGGAATTGGAATTAAAAGAAAACATCTAACTGGTAGATAAGAAATAATGGAGAAAATGCAGAATAGAAAGACGTAGAGTAAAGCAAAGAATAAATTAAAAAACAACGAACTGTAAGAAAGGACAAGGCAATTAAAACTAGATTAACACAATCGGAAGGAAGAATATAAAGGTTAATCAATCAAAAGCATGCAATGAAATATAAAAAGATGGTGTGAGGTGTAAAAATTCATAAAGAGGAGTTGTGAAAGAAAGGAAAAAAGAAGAAGAAGGAATGGAAAAAGGAGGAACGTAGATGGCGTATGAGAGTATTATTTGATACACTTTGGGAAAAGTCAACAGTGGAAAATTAACGCGTCAATTGATGACGTTTCGAGGCTCCCCAACGCTGTCGCGTCATCGTGACGTCAGGTGATGACACGTGTGACGTCACAGCTGGCCGCATTTCTCAGTAAACGTATTCTACTCAACGTAAATCGTAAATAGACTAATTAAAAAGAAATAAATGGGTAACGATGAAACTTTATAAGGAGAAATGAGAAACTATGCAGCAGAGACGAAGGAAAATAGTGAAGAGGGCAAAAGAGGAGGAATTTAGACGATAAAAAGAGGTAAACAATACTAAACAGAAGGTATAAATATCACATGAGAAGGGACACATAATAGAAATATTAACTTAGAAGCCACTGAAAGGGATAGAAAAATGCTGAGAAAGTCATATAGGAAACACGGCGGAAGAAGAATGAAAATGGGGAAAAGAAAAGACTAACACACGAACCATTACAAGACGGAAACGTAAAAGAAGTAAAGGCCTAAATATGGAAAGGTCTCTATGTATAAAAAAAAATTAAGCACAACAATAAGAGAGGGGAGGAAAGACGAGATGAGAGCAAGGCCACCGTCGACCACTTTTACAATGGCGCGCTCAGTGAAATGCAAAGACACTTAAAATGGAGGGCGTTTGTTGAGTGCAAGGCGTGGCAAATGGAATAAATAAATTACGGGCATTTCATTGGAAACGGATTTCGCCAGAAATAAATCAGAAAAAAAGAGGGAGGCGAATGAGGTTTTTTAAAAAAAACAGTGCCATGGATGACAAATGAGTGAGTGGGAGAGAGGGGTGAAGGTAAAATAATTTATATACAGGGGCAAAAAACGAAGGTTGGGAAGTTGTGAGAGGAAAGGAATGATGGCAGCGATTTAGTTGAACGCCGGGGAAGTTATATCCGCATGTTATACGGTAAATGATTCGAGGAGGGAGAGAGAGAGGCAGAGAGGGAGAGAGAGAGAGAGGGAGAGAGAGAGAGAAGGCGAAAACCTTTCGGGCATCCAGCCAATAAGAGAGGGAAGGGGAAGTAATAAAATAAAAGGAATCGATGATGATTCAGTCTGCATTAAAGAGCGAAGAGGAATAACAAGAGGTTAGGGCAATCCCATCAGGCATTTTCAGAGACCGATAAGAAAGAATTTAGGTTAATTATCTGATTTTTTTTTGGGTAACAGGCTACATGAGGGTGATCCTGAAACAGGCAACTCCCCTTTACTAGCATAGGAAGGGAATTGAAAAGGGGGGATGCGGAAGGTAGAGCAAGGTAGCCTAGCAAGGGTTAACTAGGGCCCCCGGGCTATGGTTTAAGGATCCTACCCGGTGTTTCACCTAAAGAGAATCAGGGAAAACCCTAGAAAACCTGCATCAGGTAGGTTGGGCATTGGGTACTATTCTCACGCCCTTCCGAATGACGGGAGACGAGTTTGCTGTGGGGACGCAGCATTCCCTTCTCCGTGTCCCCACCAATTTCAGGAGGCAATTGGCCGACTGATCCAATGGGATCAGCGGACAACTCTTGCCATATGCCCAAGGTCTTTGACCCCGGGACATATACCTCCTAAAATAGGTGAAGGTGTCTCGGCATATGAGAACTTTGATAAAAAATACCCAGAGAGAGAGCAAGAGGCATCCCCGACATGATCAGGTAAGCCCCGCAGTCACTCTGGGCTGAAGCGTCTACGAGAAACTCCCGCAGCGCCTTCATATCTCTTAATTATCTGAGAGAATTGACAATATAAAATATTTAGATTTATAAACTTAAGAGCGAGAAACGACAATAAAACATAATACAAAAATTATGTTACCAAACAAAAAAGTAATATTAAAGAAACACTAAAAAATTGTAGAGGGCGAACGGTAGTAATAAAATAATAAAACTGTTATTCATGAGCTTATTTAACCTTATTTTTCTAATTTCTTCTTCTCAATACTAGTGATTATCCTTCATTTATTTGCCTTATTTTTAATTACCATTCCCTTTCAATTTTCCCTATGAATGAATTCCTTTTCCCTCGGCATCTAATTTTAAAGTATTTAAATATATAAACCAGCCAAACAATCAAAAGAGGTAAACAAAATGGAATACAAAAAAAAAAAACATTACGTCCCATTCTTAATTTTGGCCTGCATGTTGTGAATTTAAATAAATACATGGAATATTGTCTACCTGATTTCGTTTTAAATCTCCTACACCACCTTCCTCCTTCCCTCCTCTCATTAAATGTCAACAAACCAGGGAGGAAACGTTATCACACTGTTAATTAAATACCTTTTCCTGCCAGATTGATAATTCATTTATTGGTTCCAATTTAATAAGAGAAGGGTCAGGAGGAGGGAAGGGGGAAAATAAAAGGAAATCAGGTGGATTTGATCAAGAGAAGGGATAGATTAAGAGGACACGTTTTCAGATACGAGAAATAGAATTGGAGGGAAGCGTGTGGGGTAAGAACAGAATAGGATGGAATACGCTAAGAATATTTGAAGAGTATGTGGAATGTGCTTGTTATGCGGAAATTAAAAACAGTCGCGCAAGGTGGACTACCACGGAGGGTTGCATCGGACCCAATACCACAACAACACCAATTTCGTAATAATTGTGCAATATCGAGAGCTGAAACGCATTATTTTGAATTTAACCATGGTTTCATTTCTGCCTTTTGACCTTTTAATGATCAATGTTGTTAAATAATTTTTTAACCATGACGGTATGATCAAATACAGTGATGTTTCGTTGGTCTTTCCTATTCTCCTCCTCTGCTGTCTCTTTGCGTGTCCCACAAAGCATCACAAAGCAGTTTCATTAGTCAGATTTTGGACGGTTTATCCTCCGCCTATTCCCTTGATTTTTTTTCATTGACTTCCTGAATTTATTCAGTTTTTGGATGTAACTGGAAGGAGAGGCTTGGGGCTGGGAGTTTTCCACGTTTCTGGTATGTTTGAAAATTGGTCGGGTCTCCCTCCACCACACTTGGCGTACCATTCTTTTGGATCCCAGTTGGGAAGAGGGAAGGGGAGAAAGAGAAAGAAACCGCCGCCCCCCCCTTACTGACGTAGCTGCGATCCTGCGGTTTTTGACTGCGACTCCCTCCTGAAACGTTAGTAAACTCAGTGGCCCACGTCACACCTCCTCACTACGCCCCCTGCACACGCGCATCCCATCCTCTCCCCCAGCAATCCACCCCGCGGCGGGTTGAAACTACTTGCAGTATATCGCCGCGGTATTGAACAGTAATTCCAGGAATGCCAACTGTACGCGGTGAGGATTTTATAGAATTCAACGTACGTCTAAAATAGCGAGCATTAACTGTTAAGCCCCCCCATTACTCGGAAAGGAGAGGTCACAGAGCGCGAGAGAGAGAGAGAGATGTGTATATATATATATAGCGATAGAGATTGATTGATATATATATATATAGAGAGAGAGAGAGAGAGAGAGACATAAATAGACATATATATATATATATATATATATATAGAGAGAGAGAGAGAGAGAGAGAGAGAGAGAGAGAGAAAGATAGACATATATAGAGACAGTTTGAGATATATATAGAGATAGAGATAGATTGATATATATATATATATATATATATATATATATACATATAGAGATAGAGATATATTTAGAGAGAGATAGAGATTAAGATTGATATATATATATAGAGAGAGAGAGAGAGAGAGAGAGAGGAGAGAGAGAGAGAGAGAGAGAGAGAGAGAGAGAGAGAGAGAGAGAGAGAGAGAGAGAGAGAGAGAGAGAGGAGCCAAGGGTGGTATAGGCTAAGGTGATTAGGGAGGATGTGGTAGCTACGTAGAAACTAAAATGATTGCACATGATATGCGTCAGACCCGTGTTAAGACTGAATACGAACACACAAACACATTGAGGTTAACAGTGACTCCCTCTCATTCGGTGTTATTCTATTCTTATATTACTGTACACTTAATTAAGTTACCTGTAGTAGATCAAGGTGGTGAAGTGATGTAGTGGAGAAGTTAATTTAGCTGATTCTGCCGACCAGAATATCGACACTGACCTTACTGACCTTTCCACTTGTCTTGCCGCCGATTGTCCTCCTCTCCGCCATCTTCACGTTTTCAGTGCAAAGCCCTCATCAGAGGACAGCAAATTCCATTGCTCAGCAGAATATCCTTTGCCGAGGCTTGCAGGTACGGTATAATCACTGCAACCAAAAAAAAAACAGACGTTGGAAAAAACTCATTCCTAAATAGAACAATTAATAATGACTGGAACAATCTGCCTGCAGGAGTGTTTTAGCGGAACTTCCTCTAACAGAAACGAAAATGTCGACTCAATCTAAGTTTAGCGTAGTGCAGTGACGTCATCAGTGCTGCCAAATCTCTAAAAATATACTACAGTGAATTATATTTGTAGTTTGTTTTTCAGGCATGAACAATACGATTCTTTTTTTTAAAAAAATCATTTCCAATAATATGGTTTTTTTTTGGGTAACAGGCTACATGAGTGTGATCCTGAAACAGGCAACTCCCCTTTAATAGCATAGGAAGGGAATTGAAAATGGGGGGATGCGGAAGGTAGAGCAAGGTAGCTAAGGGTTAACTAGGGCCCCCGGGCTATGGTTTAAGGATCCTACCCGACGTTACACCTAAAGAGATGCAGGGTAAACCCTAGAAAACCAGCATCAGGTAGGTCGGGCATTGGCTACTATTCTCACGCCCTTCCCTGTGAATGACGGGAGACGAGTCTGCTGTGGGGACGCAGCATTCCCTACTCCGTGTCTCCACCAGTCTCAGGAGGCAGTTGGCCGACTGATCCAATGGGACGAGCGGACAGCTCTTGCCATATGCCCAAGGTCTTTGACCCCAGTACTACATATACCTCCTAAAATAGGTGAAGGTGTCTCTGCATATGAGAACTTTGATAAAAAATACCCAGAGAGAGTGTGAGGCATTCCCGACATGATCAGGTAAGCCCCGCAGTCAGTCTGGGTTGAAGCGTCTACGAGAAAACTCCCGCAGCGCTGTCCTTAATAATATGATTCCACACTTATTTATTTATATTGAATATAATTATACTTTCAACTATGGGTTAAATATGGTCCTTACGACCAGTTTATTAATTATTGTTTAAGTTCTATGTTTCTGCCACCAGGGGGGCGGGCATCTGACAATTTGTATAATTAATAAATACAATACTATACAAAATATGTTTAATAAAGGCGCCAGAATCTTAAAAATGTTTGGTTTTCCTCCCCACAATGGGTGTAAAATTAATCTCTTTCTCTTGAGAACAAAGCCAAAGTAAATTAACTTTCTCTTTTCTCTCTTGGACTCGTAACTGTTTTCTGGCAACAGCGCAAGTAAATTTATTTTGTTTTCGTAATTACCGTTTGTTTGTTTGTTTGTCTGTCTGTAGGTCCGCGATAACCGAGATAACGCGAGAAATTCGAGGCATTTACATGAAGCGATGCAAGTGCTCTCTGCATATTCTCCCCCCTCTCTCTCTCTCTCTCTCTCTCTCTCTGTGTGTGTGTGTGTGTGTGCGCGCGCGCGCTCCCCTGAGTGCGTCTGTAGGTATTTGTGTAATTTTTAATTATTGAGTGATGTACGATTGTTGCGGATTCCGGCTCATGTACAACATTCCATAAATCTCGTGGAGTAATTATTTCCTTCGTGTATAATATCCAGTTTTTGCCAATCGAAATTGTGATTTTCTAATTTGCATGTGTTTGACCACACTCGTCCGCGTCCTTTTGAGTGTCTACTTTGATGTTGATTTTATGTTCTTTAATACGAATTCTTTAAACTCTGTTCGTTTGTCCGATAATCAATGAACTACAGGATAAAAATAAAATTAATCTTGTAGATAACAATATGTCTTTCCAGATAGTTTATTTTAATCTTTAAATTTTTCAAAAGAAATTAATATTATTTATTCATATATTTATTTTATTCTGACTTCTAATCCGAATGAAAAGAAAACGTGTGATGTAATATTAATATAAGTAGTGTAGAGTCAATTACGTAATAGATTTAGATTTATTGTTGTTTCCATTAATCCGCAATTGTGGAAATAGGATACGTCATACATTGGAAATTAAAAATGAACAAAATGAAATACATAATTAAAGACAAATAAACTTGAAATAAATTAGTAAAAGAAAATGTATATAGACAAAAGTCAATATAAACACAACACGGACACACGATGTCACACACACACACTGGGAAACACAAACAAGCACACACTGAGGAACACGCAATGGTGGAGTTTTGAACTACTTGGACCAGGAAGGAAACTGTCCTTGCTCCAGCAGCAGCAGCGCCATACATGAAACAAACAAACAAAAGAGCAGAAAAAACTGAATAGAAATTTTAAAGATATGTGATGTGTGTTATTTTACAAGGTTGGCAGCAGCAGCTCATTAAACACTTGCAGCAGCACGAACCTTGATTTAAAATACTAGAAGGACGATTAAGAAAATCCTGTACCACAGAGTAAAACAGCAGCAGCGGCGCCATTTAAAAGAATAGTTTTACTCTGCTTCACGAAGCTTTTTGTAGTTACTATTTTTAACCTCTGGAGGAAGGCTGATGTATAAAATTATTCCCGGGGGAATTGTGAATACTTTTCTGGTGTAGAGCAAGGCGATGCTTGTCCGACCTTAGAGCTGAACGATTTCTAGTCGCGTATTCATGAAACTCGACATTTTTTAAAAACAAATTAGTGTTTCGCTTTACAAACTTTAATATTTCATTAATATATTTGCTTGGTAAAGTAATTATTTGAAAACTTTTGAAGAAACGTTTGCAACTCCTTGATCTAGAATTCGTTCTGGAAAGTATTCTAATTGCACCCTTTTGCAACTTAAATATTTCATTGCTCCTGGAGCAGTTAGAGACGCCATAGATCATAATTTAATGAAAATACGTGAAATTAACCATTTTGACGTACTTTTTGTCGACGTGTTGCATTTGTGTTCTGAGAAGGAACGCAATGGATACGAGTCGACGGTATTCGGGCAAAGAGAGAACAGAATTATTTTGCAGAATTACGCTACTACTGAGGATTACGGGAAAAAAACACTAAAGGATAAAATGGAGATAGCTTCGTGTTGAATATAATATTATTGATATTTCTATTACTTAGCTGTTATTTGCCCCGTGGCAGAGATATATACATATATACACAAAGTAAGCACATTATGATACAATTACAAATAAAAAATACAATTAACACAGAGGAACAATTATCAAGGGTCTTATGAGGTTTTGACTTGAAAAAGAAAAGAGGAATCAGGAGTCACACAGAAATCACTTCACTATTAGAAAATTCACTGATTCTAAATATTTCTCGTTTCAATTTCCTTAGCCTGTTCCTAAACTGATTTACGCTATCCGGAAAAGTCGTTAGTATTTCAGCAGACAATGAAATCACAATGGCGTGTTGAACATTTTACAAATTAAAAATTGCGTAGGGGAGAAAACAAAAACCTGAAGGACAGGCAAATGCTTTAAAATTTTTTTTTAGGAGGGACTGTTGTTTGTTGTAGCGTTGTTCAATCCTAAGAATGGTCTGATTCAACCATCCATCCTAGCCAATCTTGCGCAAGCCATTTCATTGCCGCATATGTAACACACACACACACACACCCAACACACATAAACCGAAATTCTATCTGCTTAGCGTAAGATAAATAGGTCGGGGACACAGAGGTAGGGAATGCTGCGACCCCACAGGAGACTCGTCTCCCGTCATTCTGTAGGGCGTGCACAATACCTGTTGCGTGTTTTCTAGGGTTTTCCCTGCATCAGTATTAGGTGAAACACCGGGAAGGATCCTTAAACTCTAACCCGGGAGCCGTAAGTAAACCGTTAGCTCCTTTAATCTACCTTGCACTTCTCCACCCCTTCTTCGATTCCCTTCCTATACTATTAAAAGGGAGTTGCCTGTTACCCCAAAAAAAGTACACATTGCCGATACAGGGCAATTATGCAGGATAGGGAAATGAGCAAAGCCTGGTGGAGTTCTGGTAAGTGCGTCAGGGCTTCATTGTTTTCCTCTTTCCCTTCCCCACCCATTGGTCCGTGGCCATGGTATTTAAATTAAGACTCCTGCAAGCTGAGGCGACCTTGAGCAGTTGGAGAGTTGTATACCGTGAGAATTGTTCACTGATTGTTGACTAGTCGGCCAACTGCCCCTCAATACTGATCGAGGAATGGAGGCGGACAGAAATCCTGTCTCTCGTTATCAGAAGGACATAGGAGAAGTAGCTCGACATACCTGATGCAGGTTTTCTAGGGTTTTCCCCATGTGAAAAACCGGGAATGATACGTACAATACAGTCAATCCTCGGCTACCTTGCTCTACCTTCCACATCCACCCTTTTCAGCTCCCTTTCCCTATGATATTAAAGGGGAGTTGCTTTCTTCAGGTCACCCTTATGTAGCCTGTTACTCAATAAATTATAACATAAGATTTTTCTCTTTGTGGGTTTCTAATTTTTCTCACTCAACAACGCGTCTCTTATTTTGCAAAGACAATCTCCTTCTTCCCTCGTATTTCAACTCTACACTACAGCCAAGATTATTTATGCTTCCAAAACAGGGACTGTGTAACCGAACGTAGATAAATTCCAAACGAAACATACCAGGCGAGGTTTTCCTCCTCCAGGTCGACGTCGCATTGATGATTAATGGAGCCGTGTTTTGCAAAAATTTCTTCCCCGTCCCAGTTTCCCCGCACGATTCCGCGAACGAAGGAAGAAAGGAAAATCCTCATAAATCAAATCCGTTAAGGCGGGAAACGGGAATTATTAGATTTAACGTCCGTAACCCCTAATTAAGAAGACTTCCACTAATTTCTTCCCCGGAAGACACGTTCCATTGCGCAAAACAGTTGAGGAAAAAATTAACTAAAATAGGAACAGTATAAACCTCCCTATTACTTCTCAACCAGCAATAAAATGACTCTAGAAGAGAATTTAATTATAATTAGTCTGTAAGAATAATAAAACAAGATGTTTAAGGCAACGGAATTTTTTTTTTGGAGGAGCCGCGTGGGGCCACGATGAAGTGCTACAGAGTCACCCGGAAGATAAGCAAAACACTCTGCAGAGTGGAAAAATATTTCAGGGCAACGCTGACGATGATGTGACGCGCGTCAACACAAGGAAAAAATATCACTACGGTGTTTTCTGTGGTATCTAGAAATCACAATTACGGCGCGTGGTGACGTCACCAGGAAAGAGAAGGATGACGTAGAACAGCGTCAACATAGCAAAATAGAAACACTAATGACGTATCAATACGTTGTAATTGTGATATTCAGACTGGTCTATTTCAACCCTTTATGCTAACCTACATTGCGCAAGACTTTCAATTTCCACATAGCTATCACATCCTCCCTAATTTGCTTAGCGTATTCAATCCTTCGCCTCCCTCTTGTTCACATTTCTCTTATTCTAATTTTTACAAGACCGTTATGTATCAAAACGAAGCCTATTAATCTATCTTCGGCAACGTCCTCAGTCTTTTATCATTATATCCACCCATCTGATTTTCAGCATTATCCAACACAACCACCTTCCAAAGGCTTCTATTCTTCTCTTTTCCGCAACTCCTATCGTCCACGTTTCGCATGCATATAACGCCACACTACGTACAACAATTTTAGCTACGAATGTCTGATATTCATACTTAAATTACCCGTAAGTAAATTCATTCTCTTTCGCGCAAGCCTTCCTTGCCTGTGCTATCCTACTCCAGTTATTACGCTCCTTAATTTTTGTCAAAATAGCCCTTCCTATCCCTTGTTATTCCAGTTTCCCATTCTACAATCCATCATCTTGGCATTTGCTCTACTGAACCTCATATTAATCTTTTTTCTCGAGGACTAGGCTCATCTAATTTAATGTATGCTTTCCCTGTTTTATTTTTCTGTGTAATATAAGTGTGCATATTAGATAATAGTGGCTAAAAATGAATGTATGGAGCGTGGCGGCGTTATATGGGGTGCGAAACGAGGACGATAGGAGTTGCGGAAAGGAAAAGAATAGAAGCATTCGAAATGTGCTGCTGTAGGCGTATGAGACGAGATGGATAGAATCACTACGTGAAAATTCTAAACATAATAGGGGGAAGACCGGATAATATGGAGGACTTTGAAGGAATGGATTAATAGACCACGTTTTGAGACATTAGGCTCTTGTAAAGTTAGCATTCGACGGAAGAGTGTGGGGTGAGAACAGAAGAGTGAGGCTTAGGTTGGAATACGCTAAGCAGATTAGGGAACATGACGGATTTTATAGTTATGCGGGAATGTAAAATCTTGCGCAAGTTATGTTAGAATACCGCAACAACATAGATTAGCCTTTTACTGAAACAAAATTAAAAACTAAGATAAGGCAGCAGCGATGTCATAAGAAAAGGTTTAAAAATATTCCAACATCGAAGATTAATTTTCATGTGGTGAAATAAGAAACCTGTAGACGTAGCGCAATGTCAGAATGATAATTTAGGACAATTGAACTTAAATAACGTAGAAACGCAGCTTTTGTCGCGCGACATCACGAAGAATATAATAAATTCACCCCTAAACTTAGCACGATTTCAAGAGAAACGATCCCTGATGGAGTAAGGCGATGAGATGCAAAGAAAAACGAAAACTCAATTGTGTAACAAGGCGTTTAAATAAATAATGTAAAACTCTTTGACGTAGCACTTCGCCAATAGAAAAAAGAAAATAACCTCTGTGAATTAATGGACCAGCAACAACAAAAAAAGTCAGGGTAAATAAAACCATAGCTAAGTATCCCAAAATTTCCATCAGTAAATAAATGATATGTCTGATGACGTAGTGCTACATCTGAAGGATAAGAATAAGAAACACTGAAGAAATACAGACCATTAGAGAGTGATTTGGAAAGGAGGAGTAATCGTGATAATCAGATTCAAAAACTTCCCGTTGATAGATGGAGAAGGCAGAAAAAGAAAATTCAGGGCTAAATCTAACCCTGATTACGTAGCACAATTTTTTCAGGAATAAAGAAATATAATAAAATGCCCGCTGACGTAGGGCTACATCGGCAGGAAATTGGATAAGATACTCTGAAGAACTAAGGACTACTAGAGTGTAATTTGGAAAGGAGGTGAATTCGTGAGGATCAAGTTCCGAAAATTCCCATGGATAGATGAAGAAAACACCAAATGAAAAGTCAAGGCTAAATAAAACACCCTGATTACGTAGCGCAAATGATCCAGGAATAAATAAATAAAATAAAAATTCCCGATGACGAAGAGCTACATCGGTAGGAAAAGAATGAAGTACTCTGAAGAGTTTAAAACCATTAGGGTGTAATTAGGAAACGAGGTGCAGTCGTGAGAATCAGGTTCAAAAAAATTCCCATGGATAGATGAAGACGGCGGATTATTCGCCATTGATTAAGAAGGTGAAAATAAAATAGGAAAGTAACTTATGATACAATGTGAAATATAATTGGGGGCGGGTGAATTACGCAAATGAGAAAGTGGATAGGAAATATCAAAATAAATATCTAATAGTTGTTTGGTATAATAATTCTGTTTTTCCGTTCATCTTCCTCCGTTGTGCGTTAATTTATCATAACCCTGTTTCTTCCCCCCCCTCTTTAGCAGCCAGATGACGTCACGCGACGTCATCTAGCTGAAATGAACGTGAAACAAAGATAGAACGACGCAGACGTCGAGAGCCTAGGATTGGCTGCTACAGGGGGTTGATTTCGCTGTTTCTGCGTAAAGCACTCCCCGGTACATGGGGGTTTATAGGGGAGTGAGTGAGGGAGGCGGGAGAGCTAGAGCTGAATAAATTACCTGGAGCCCAGATAAATTCTGCAGCCTGTTGCATTAATTTAACTTTGCCTTCCTTCCTCCGTTCCTCGCTATCGCGCTGCCAACCCTTAGCGAATTAATTTCGTGCAGACGAGATATAGATACAGGTCGAATTAATGTTTTTTTTCCACTCCACCTTCTTCCTCTGATTTTATTTTTATTTCTGAGGCCTCCGCAAGCGCGTCTTCTATCCCACCAACATGCCAAAAACTTCTTTAATTACAAAACTACCCTCATCCCGTTGCTGCTGCTGCTGCTGCTGCGTCTGGAAAGTTTTGCCTTCCATTCTTCCAAAGAGCTCATTTCGATACCAATGTTGAAGTGGTTTTTGAATTATTTCCTTCCCCACCCAATCCTAATCTCCAAGCCGTAATTGGTAACAAATTAAACTCACGCAAATAAAAATGTGAAAACTTTCCTTCCCAGAATCAGAATGTGACCTACCTGTTGATATATATTTCTCCGTATAATCTGAAATCGAGGGATGATCAAATACGGTCCAGTGGATGCAGCGCCTGGTAATTACTTGATCGAGAGACAAGAGGAGAAATGTTTTCTACGTTCGATTGAGATAACTTACAATATTCCTCGGCAAAAAGTGTACTTGAAAGATTAACCGAAAATTTTCCAGCCAATTATTATACTAATAATTTTAGTTTTTGCCTTTGAAGGAATTCGAAAAATGTCTCCAAAGTTTCATTGGTGTCCACGATGGTCGTTCAGCCTTTCCCACGTAAATAATCCAAGATATTTTACTGATAAAAAATTTAAAATTACCCAAAAAGTTACGTTATTAGTCCAGACGTGTTTTCTTGAACTTTGAGTTGGTGATAAACCACGATTTATCCATATGAAAATATCGGAAAATTGCTCCATAGTTCCAACCGTAAGTGGGACGGTCGTTCATGCTCCCGAAAATGGTGTGAAACGTAATATTTGACCTTGGAAGGAAATCAAACAGTTCGTCTAAAGTTAAGTTGGTAATGAAGAAGGTTTCGCCCGGGTCTTCCTGGTCCTGATAAATTAAGATTTCTCCATTAAGGTAAATCCTCCAGCAGTTCAACTTGTGAACAAAACAGTCACTGAGTTTTCCTGGTTGTGGATTATTGTATCATTTTGTAACAGAGAACAATGTGGGAAAAAAAATCTTCTAAAATACATTTAATAGTCCGTTCATTCTCTTTGGTGGAGATTTTATTAGCAGCCGACGTTAGATCTGAACATGATAGAAAAGGGTGGATTTTTAAAGGTCATCAAGATTTTCAGGAAGGGTTCTCTGGCGAAATTCAAATGATAAATGTACATTAGGAGTTAGATGAAGTACATGATGTGGGGGTAGAATAGATGGGGTTATAACAGTCTTTGATGCAGTGCCTCATGATATCCTGTTGGATAAACTGAATAAAACAGGTATAGATAAAAGAGTGGTATTATGGATAGAAAATATTTTAAGCGACAGATCGCAAAAAGTAAAAAATCGGAGTCTAAATTTCGGATTGAGGCATTGTAACGTCTGGAGTTCCTCAAGGCTCTGTAATTGGACCATTACTGTTTTTAATATTCATTAATAACGTACCAAAGTCTTGGGGTGAGGCATTTTGCTGACGACTGCAGTGACATCTGCAGAAAGAAAAAGGAACGAGCAAGACGCGATGGGATAACCAGAAGACCTAGATAAAGTTACCAGCTGAGCGCAGGAAAATAAAATGAAAATTAATGGAAAGAAAATAAGTTCAATCTCACTTACAAAACGCAACTTGTTAAATGAGACAGAATATAGAATAGGCGAAGGTAACGATCTGGGAATATATATTTTAACAACAGACTCGGGTGGAAGGAACAGCGCGGAATTCCTTAGATTTCGTAATGGGGAACTTCATAAAGGGAAGTTCAAAATCTAATGAGGTGGCATATTTATCCTTAGTTAAACCAATTTTGGAATTTGGGGCGGCCTTTTGGGGTCGCTACAGAAAGAAATCAAATAGAGTCGTTAGAGAAAGTTGAGAATAGGGCTGCGAGTAGGCCCAAAGATTCAGAGGAACGGAATAGTAGAACAACTAGGTTGGGGGATATTGTCCTAACGGAAGCAGAGAGCAAGGCTGAATTTGCTATTCAAAGCTTAAACCAATGATTGTAATTAGTAACAACAGTTATTATCAGGTAGTATGGGACTCCATCCAATTCAAAGTAAAGACGTAGCTGAGAATCTAAATTAACAGGAGGCCTGATTTGTTTCTTAAACAATGGAAATGGATAAGATTCAAGTTTATATATAATACAAAGCGAACGGGATGAAATTAGTAAATAAATATATTTATAATAAGTTTTCCTGCAAGACTTTCCCATCATCCGTCTCTTTATAGGAGAGACCTCGGCCGATATTGGCCCGGGTGGAAGCCAATCAGTTTTATACACCCGCAAAATATTCAACACATTTTTTAATAAACTCTTGTCAATATTAATTTACTCCCTGAGCCTCTCTTCCAATAGATAGTCGATCCTCCGCCACCACAAACAACATCCAATCTTGCCTTTAACGCAAAATTACACTTAAAACCTAATATTATTTACTTACTTATTATAAATTACCTGCTATTGGGCAATTTCCCTGCGGCAACTTTAAACAATATAAGCACAAAAGATTACAAATACAATAAATTACTAATGCGGCTGAAATTCATAAACAATTTCGTACTGTCTTAAGGAATTTTAAACTGGAAGGGTAAAGAGAAATCAAAAACCAAATGAATTCCCCTCACTACTTTAATAGATAGATAGATAGATTTATTACGTCACAATGGTTTGAGCCCTGGTGGTGGCAACATACATTTAATATTAAAATAAAGGAATATAAGTTAAAGAAATAAAAAATAAAATAATACTGATATTAACATTAATATACAAATACTTTAACACTAATTCTAGGCCTGAATAAATTATGTTAAACCATTTCCCTAATTCTATCCCCAATTAATTTTACACTTAAATAATTTTACACTCGCTTTGTGTAGGAAATAATTTTGTACGTCACAGATTCTATTTATATTTGGGGTAGATAACAGGCTACATGAGGGTGATCCGGAAACAAGCAAGTCCCCTTTAACAGCATAGGAAGGGAATCGAAAAGAGAGGTGATGCGGAAGGTAGATCAAGGGTTGACTAGGGTCCCCGGGCTATATTTTAAGGATCCTACTCAGTGTTTCACCTAAAGAGTTGCACGGAAAACCGCAGAAAACGTGAATTAGGTAGGTCGGGCATTGGGCACTACTCCCACGGACTTCCGAATGACGGGATACGAGTTTGCTGTGGGGTCGCAGCATTCCCTTCTCCGTGCCTCCATCAGTTTTAGAGAGGCAGTCGCCCGACTGATCTAGTAGGATCAACGGACAACTCTTGCCATATGCCCAAGGTCTTCGACCCCAGTACATGTACCTACTAAAATAGGTGAATGTGTCTCTGCATGGGAGAACTTTGATAAAAACCCAGAGAGAGTGCGAGAGGCATTCCCGACATAATCAAGTGAGCCCCGCATGTGGATGGCCACTCACACAAAATATTTCCCTTTCCCCTTATTTGTGTGCGAGAGGAGCCCATTGATAAAAAGGGTCGCCGTAGAAAATTAAGAAATGACGGGCTACCGGAAATATCCGTAGATAATTAGAACAACTGCTGCAAAACGGAAGTACTGTGGAGAATTTGGAATGTTACGGAAGGATGTGTAACATATGCAGTATTTAAGGCCCTGCAAACTGATATTTTCCAACTGGCTGTAATTGTCCAACTGCAAGCCAATAGATGACTTTGGTGGACACAACATTTGATTTGTGGCTCGGGATCGTGTATTTTCCGACCGAGGTGACGAAGGAACAGGATTTTTTTGAAGAAAGGAGGGATGTTGCCGGGTGACCGCAGAGAGCAGGTGTTAAGAGATTGGGAGACACGTGATCGGGAGAGCGGAGGGAGAAGTTTTTGGGAAACAGGAAGGAGACGAAGTTGGGAGTCGGAACTTATGATATGCCGATTGGAAACTGTCCCGGAAGGAGAATACGGGAGATGATCTTGTCGCAGCCACCATCATACGACGAAGCACTAAGAAAAAGATGTTTTTTTAGGTATCGTGCCTATTTTTTTGATTTTAAAAGTTCACTTGCCATAATGAGAACCAAATAAGCTTTTTCTAAATGCAATCAATTGCCCTTTTCTTAAGAAATCTAAAACTTTGTAAATCCCTTTGATGTTTTATTAAGATTAAAACTTCGGATTTATAAAATTAAACTTTTTATTCAACTATCACATCAGTACCATATTTCATATAATCAAATTAATAACTTCAATTAACCCCAGCCAATAAGGAATCGTTACAAGGGTTTCGATACGAGCCACTTTATGTCGGTGGTGCAGTCATTCAGCCTTTACGCTGCTGATAAATGTACATTTTCCCAGCATACGTCCATCAACCAGTCTCTCCCTCCACCTCTGGAAGGAGAGTTGTTATAATTAATGTGATTTCATCAATTAAAAAAAGAAGAAAAGTCCGGACGAACGAAACCTGGATTTTTGGACCGGCATGTTGACTGTCGCTCAACGGGTTTCCAGGGAGGATTCTGTTTAGTAATTCTGCTCTGAAAGGGCAGCGGACAACTTTAATTAGTGACTGGCCGTGGTAGCTTGTCTCCCAATCACTGTATCCTGTTTTTAGAATAAAAACCCGTCCCAGCAACACACAGTGTTTATTTGTCCATACCCTAACACTCCGAAAAACGATTCCACCCCCTCCCCCGGGTATGATTGAAGTTAGAATTGTATAGTCTCGTGAGATTGGTTAATTATTTCCTCTAAATCCTCCCCCCTTCCGTAGCCAACTGGTGGGTTAAATAGACATCGGATTCCGGTTGGTGCCGTGAGTGTGTTCGCAGGTGAAACCAGCTTCAGCGTCCATCACTGCAAGGATGAAGAACAAAACACTGGTTAAAAGGGTGTCACAAAGGGAGACAGAGAAAGAGAGAGAGAGAGAGAGGTTGCCTGCCTGCTTTTGACAAGAGCCGATTCATTTGCGTCGTGACGTACGTAGTCTGTTCCGCTTGCTATTCAACTGGCACCAGAGCGTCGTAGGTTCTCTCGCTATTCATCCAGTATTGAGCTTTTCACATCGTCGCTGCATCTGGTTGTATTCCCTCCATAATGGAACAGACGAGCATTTAAACCCGGTCCCGTGGAAAACTGCGCCGAATGTAAAAAAAGAAAAATAAATAAATATAAAGGACCACGGGAAGCTTAACAGACGATGAAGTAGGAGCGACTGTGTTTTATTCAGAGAGTTAATTGAGAAATAGATACGAACGTACAAAGCGACAAAACGAAAATAAAAGAGTTAAATTAATCCTAAACACGCTTTGACGACGCAGCTACATTTATTTTCCAGTTTCCAGGAAAAGAGAGATAATTTTTTCTGATTGATTAAAGATAAACTACAAGTAAAATATGTTTTTTTAAAAAAAATCTGTTAATACCCGACTCAGATGTCGCCCTACAACAGTGAACATCGAATGACGTCGTCGCAGTCGTTTAACGTCAGAAATACTGAATGATGGACAGGAGAAAAAAAACAACCCCTGATACACACACATGGTCCAAGAATGATCGTAAGTCAAACAAGAAGACTACAACCTTACAAAAAAAGCAAATATTTCGCGGTACACATAATACCTATACTACGGTAAAAAATAAAAACAGTATGGCTGCAATCGGCAGAAAATAATCTGTATATGGAAAAAAAATTATTGTACTGTGCGGCAGGACAAAAGGTGGAGCGTTTTCACGCTTAAAAATTATTAAGAAGAATCAAAATTGGACCTGTTGTGGTGACTGGGTGAAAGTTGAATTATTAAAGATAAATTGGGGTTTTATGTAAAAAGTGAACAATTTTATTAAATTAAATGTTAATCATTTTTACATTATTTAACTTTAGGGCCGGCTGCTAAAACTAAAAACTCAACGGAGAGCAAGAAGAGTATAAATGGGCATATGTGGGTTTAAAACAAAAACTGGGCATCGAAAATTTTTAAATTACTCATTCAAGCCAGGGGCGGGAAACATAATCTTGTACATCACCGACTTGTAGATTTTGATCCGGTGATGATGCTGCATCTCTTCTTCGGTCAGGTGGTGCTTCGATGCTCGTGCCGTCTCATCTTCAAGCATAATTTATTTTTTCCTGTTGACGTCCACTATCCCTCAAGAGCGTAATTTAATCTCTAATTTCTCCCAAAACGTAATCTGTTCCGCTCCAGTCAACGCTCTCCTCTTATTAATGATGTCAATGTATACTCCAAAAACCTGTTTTGCCTCTTCTTATGTAATTGTCTGCCCCGCCTTTTTCCTGCCTGTGAACTTTCTCGCCAGGATGGCCTGAGGAGCAGGTCTGTCGTCCCTTATAATTCTTGCGATGGTCTCAGCTTTATTGTAGCAACCGGATGTTTGTCCCAAGGACTGACCTGCCATAAGTGGTACAGATTTTATTCCTCTTTCCTAGCTATCGATATAGTCAATTGGACATTAATTTAATACTAATCAAACGCGATCTTACTTGCTTGTCGTCGGTTTAGTAAACAGCCTAAGCCCCTTCATTATAATTATCTATAAAGATATATGAACAAAAATTAATATAAATAAAGAGAAATTATTCTTGAAATATATGAATATATGTGTGGGGTGCAAACTCACACCACACTGTGAATAGTCACGTGACTGAAAACTCTAAAATTAATCCCAAACTGTTTTATTATTAAAGTACGAGGTCTTTCCCGGTGAATGGCATGTATAAATTCCTCTCGAGTTTCCAACCGGGTCAAAGATTTTAACAGTGACGTTTCGATGGCTTGATCTGCCATCATCTTCAGATGATTTATTATTTATTATTTTTATTATTTTTTATTGCGTCAATAAGTCAAACATAATGCCAACCAACGTACAAAAGAAATTAACAGTCACAAAAGGAGTTATACTGAACCGCGATGCAAAAGATGGGACTGAAAAATCCTCTGAAATTTCAAACCTTGGAGACTGAAACCCCGAAAACTTACACCAGAATTATCTCTTATTTTTAATAGGAACTGGACACACAGTCGCAACGCCCGTCACCGAAAAAATCGGACCACTGGGCAGAAAAAATCTACTGTTCCGCGGTACATAATATAATTTTTCACCAAAAATTTAAAAAAAGGAGAAGTGAATCGACAGGAACCAGACACCCCCTTAAACTAATCCCATAGTGTTCTCTTAATTTTAATTACGAAGGGAAGTAAAACATAATACCTGCTACCGTACCAAAAATGTTCTTGTGGTATTCAATCCTAAGACTGGTTTGATGCAACCCTACATGCTAAACTATCTTGCGCAAGCCTTTTCAATACTTTATAACTATCACACCCAACATCCTCCCTTAATCTGTTTAGCGTGTTCCTTCCTTAGGCACCTTCTTCTGTTCTGTCCCCACACACTTCCATCAAATGCTAAGTTTTCAAGACCTTCGTGTATTAAAACGTGGCCTATTAATTTATCCCTTCAAAGTCCTCCTTATTTTTGACTTTTCCCCTATTCTTTTTAAAATTTCCTCGTTTGTGAATCAATACACCCATCTGATTTTCAGCATTCACCTATAGCACCACACTTCAAAGGCTTCTATTCTTTTCCTTTCCCCAACTCCTATCGTCCACATTTCGCACCCATATAACGCCACGCTTCATAGCAACAATTTTAGCAACGATTTTCTAATATTAACACTGTCATATTACCCGTAAGTAAATTCCTCTTTTTCGTGAAACTTTTCCTTGCCTGAGCTATTCTACTGTAATTATTATTTTTCCCAAGTAGCATAATTCCTTTACTTCCGTCAAAATATCCCTTTCCAATCTAACAGCCTTTGCTATTCCATTATTTCCCATTCTACACCCCATTACCTTGGTTTTCCAACTATTAATCCAAATATTGAACTCTTTCTCCACGACTGAAAAAAAGTTACAGTGTACCGCGGTACAAAAAAATGGCTCCTAAATAGTTGGAGACTGACGTTTAGAAAAATAATTGCAAAATGTTTTCTCAAAATTTTTAATTTGGTTCGTGAGTCAAACATAATGTCTGTCTAGGTACAGGAAAATAAACACTGGGCAGAATAATTCTACTTTACCGCTTCTACACAAGATGTCGCCTAAATACTCTTCAGTAATTTAAAATCTGGATTTGTGAATCGTCTCGAGACTGAACCCTCGAAAAATAGTCCCAGAATTTTCTTTTAATGTAATTTTGATGGGAAGCTGCCACCATGCGAAAAAAGCCTCCAGTAAAAATATGTTCTCCTTTATCGCGTTACACTATGTGGCGCCTTTTCAAAGGCTAAATATTCTTCCGAAACTTCTAGATTTTAGCCAATGATTCGTCAAATCTAAAACCACAGAATTTGAATCGGAAATTTAAAACGTAATGGCTGCCACCCTACAAAAGATAATCTTTTTGAAAAAAATTATACTGTGCTGAAGGAAACAATATGGCGCATTTTGACAGATTAATATTCTTCAGAAAAAACAAGCCTGGATCGTCGCGAGACTGAAATTTTGAAGAAAAAAAAACAATTCCGGAATGTTCTCTTATGTTTCATTAGGAAGGGAAGTCAAACATAATTTCTGCTACAATTCAAAAACAAACTTTGTGCATAAAAAAGGTCTACTGTACCGCGGGAGCTGTGAATATTGGCGAGATTGAAATCTCTAATATAATATCAAAACGTTGTCTCTATTTGAATTGATAACGGAGGACAAAAAATAAAGCCTGCCATCTACCAAATATAATATTTTAGGCAAAAAGATGGTCTACTATTCGGCGGTCCACAAGTTGGCGCCCGAATATTCTTCATAAACCTCAAAGCTAGAACTGAAAACCGTCACGCGACTGAATTCTCGAAAAATAATACTGGTATTTTTAATTAAATTTTAAATTTCGACGTGATGTCACTGTAAAAAAACTCTTGGGCAAAATGAAAGGTATACTGTACCGCGGTACATAAAATGGTGCCTAAAAATTCTTGCATAGGTTTCAAAGCTGAAGATGGAAGTTGTTTCCAAACTGAAATCTTGAAAACTAATCCCAGAATGCTCTCTTATATTTAATCACGAAAAAAAGTGAAACATAATTCCTGCCACCATTTAAAAAAAATAACTATTGGCCAAAGATGTCTGCTGTACTGGAGTAAACAACATGGCGCCTAAATATTCTTCATAAATTTCAAAGAAGGAGATGGAATTCGTCACGAGACTGAAATTTTGAAATCTAATCCCAGAATGTTCTCTTATTGTTAATAAGACCTACCACCATTAAAAAAAACTCGAAGGAAAAAAGTTTTACTGTACCGCAGTACGGAAAATGCCGCTAAAATTTTTCCATATGTATGTATGTATTTATTAAATCTACAAATGGGCAGATGCCCGCCCCCCTGGTGGCAGATACATAGAACTTAAACAATAATTAATAAACTGGTCGTATGGACCATATTTAACCTATAGTTGAATGTATAATTATATTCAATATAAATAAATAATTGTAAAATCATATTATTAGAAATGAATTATTAAAAAAAAGAGTAGTATTGTTTTCCCTGAAAAAAAACTGGAAATATAATTCACTGTAGTATATTTTTAGAGATTTGGCAGCACTGATGACGTCACTGCACTTCGCTTAACGTAGATTGAGTCGAAATTTTCGTTTCTGTTAGAGGAAGTTCCCCAAACACTCCTGCAGGCAGATTGTTCCAGTCATTAATTGTCCTATTTAGCAATGAGTATTTTCCAACGTCTGTTTTTTTAGTTCCTTGCCTCTAATTTCCGTTCCGACTCGATTCTTTTATTCTATCTCTGATTCCCTGCCAAGGTTTTTGACCTGCAAAGGCTCTGTAGAGAATGTGTAGCGTAGCTGTTTCTCTTCTTGTCTGTAGCGTGTCCCACCCTAGTCGCTTTACCTTTTCGTTCCCATCCATGCCCAGGTCCTATTTGTACGAATTTTGCGGCCCTTCTTTGCCACCCTTTCTAAGGATTCTATTTGACGTATCCTGTACGGATCCCAGGGACATGCTGCACCATAAGTGGGCAAGTGTACTAATGACAAATATGCCAACTCTTTAGATTTCATATATCCTTCTTGAGTGTTCTCATGACAAAGTGCAAGGTGTTCCACGCTTTCATATTTCAAATGTGGAGATGGAAATGGTCTCGAGACTGAAATCTGGAAAACTAATAGCAGAATGTCGTCATATATTTTTAATTAGTGAAGGACGTCAAACATAAGGCCTGCCACCAATAAAAAAAATAACTGTGGTCATCAAGAAAGATCTTCTGTACCGCAGTTCACAAGATGGCGCCTTTCGATGGCAAAATACTGTTCACAATCCGTAGACCGCGTCTGTAAATTGCTGCAAACGTATAACTCCAGTATTTTCTCTTATTCTTAATTGACAGCGTAAGTCAAACATAATGGCTGCCACCGAACAAAAAGAATTTTTTTTACTGTACCGTAGGACACATAATGACTAGAAGTCGTTCAGCTCTAAGGTCGGACAAGCATCACCTTGCTCTACACCAGAAAAGTATTCACAATTCCCCGGGATAATTTTATACAACAGCCTTCCTTCCGCCACAAGTTAAAAATAGTACCTACAAAAGTTTCGTGAAGCAGAGTAAAACTATTCTTTTAAATGGCGCGTTTTATTCGGTACAGGATTTTCTTAATCGTCCTTCTAGTATTTAAATCAAGGTTCCTGCTACTGCAAGTGTTGAATGAGCTGCTGCCAACCTTGTAAAATAGCACATCACATATCTTTAAAATTTCTATTCAGTTTCTTCAGCTCTATTGTTTGTTTGTTTGTTTCATGTATGGCGTTGCTGCTGCTGGAGCAAGAACAGTTTCATGGTCCAAGTAGCTAAAACTCCATTGCGTGTTCCTCAGTGTGTGCTTGTTTGTGTTTCCCAGTGTGTGTGTGTGTGTGTGACATCATGTGTCCGTGTTGTGTTTATATTGAATTTTGTCTATATACATTTTCTATTACTAATTTATTTCAAGTTTATTTGTCTTTAAGTATGCACTTTATTTTGTTCATTTTTAACTTTTAATGTATGACGTATCCTATTTCCTCAATCGAGGATTAATGGAAACAACAATAAATCTAAATCTAAATCTGAGACGCTTTTACGGATTATTATTCTCCCGCAGTGCCTCCGCTAGATCTGTGAATCGTCACGAGGCAGAAGTTTTGCGAAGCCTTTTGTCATTTCAAGACGGCGTTCTACAACAACAACTAGAGAGACGGAAAAAAATATGGCGTGGCGGATCGTGCAGGCGATAAGTAAACAAATCAATTGTCACTTTGCAGAATTGACGACACCGTGTTCGTGCGCGAGACGGTGAGACAGGAAATTGGAACGCATCCGGCGGAGAAGTCTCGCTCATTGAATGTGTGACGTGTCGCCTCTGCCAACGTGCCAAATAAAACCTTCCAGGAGGAGATGATGTGCAGCGTAAAGAAAGACATTTATAAATACTTGGGGGGAGGGGAGGAAGGAGGAAACGACCACCTGTGAGGGGAGATTTTATTTGCAAAAGGGGGACTCAATGAAACGACCCTAACAAGGTTCGGAAACTAATTGCCGGGAAACACGAAGTTGACAACGCGGAAAATAGAGTAGAGAGGCTTGTAAAAAGACGGAGATTGTAGAAAAGGGGAGTAACCCACAGCGTGCATTCGTCTAAATATGATGTTGGGAAATTTCTCGACACCGGAAATCAATGGAGGAAACCTAAAATCACGCACCATCCTCGAAGGAGTCGACAACAAACCATAAACAAAAGGGATAAGGAAGAGTCCGAAGAAATTCAAAGGAAGGAGAAAGAAATACCAAAGGAACGTTTATAATGTTTGAGCTGTGGTGTTGTACAACACAACGTCACTGCCTTCTCATCACTTAGGTTTCCGGACTTAAATTACGGCGAGGGCATGAGATTACTGTGGTCGTCAAAATAATAGAGCCCGGAGTTTGAAGCCTCACTGAGCCCATTCGGATTGACCTACAATATTGTGAAAGGACTCAGGTTTTGCAGAATTTAATTCCATTTTAAAATAAGTAAATAATATAAAAAATACGCAATTTTTAAAAATCGATTATCGAAAAAAATTCGAAAAGGTGCGCAGAAAGGTCGGAGCCAGGCCAGCGGGCAAGGCTGCCACCCTACTTCACCCTGCAGCTCCAATATACCTTCCATTTTTCCCTACACTTTTTAAAAATTTGTAGCGTAATTCATCAATGAATCTTATATTTTATATTTTTGACTTTCAGCCGCTACAAGAAAAGCTTTGGCCCACTCTTGAGTAATGCGCTGTCCAAAAATGTTAGTAGAGCTCCACTAATTAATAATTTTTTTAAAAAAAACATTAGACACACACATCATTAAAATTTGCGGATAGGTTTGAAAGGGTGATCATAGAATTTTGCTAAATTTTCATATTATTTAAAGCGATAGTTTGAAATCTATAAGTTGTAAAATTGGGGCTATATGAAAGATACGCAAAAAAACCCTGACATACTTAATTTTTTTCCTAAAAAACCCGCTAGTACAAAATGATTAATAAATATTTATTTAGTTATTATAAAATTGTATTCTGCGTAAAATGAGACCTTTTACAATAACGTAGGTCAATCCGAATGGGTACAGTGAGGCTACAAACTCATGGGTCTACTATTTTGATGACGACAGTAGAGTTGTGTGTTAGAGAGAGAGAGAGAGAGATTCAATTTGAATACTGATTACCCCTTTATTTGTTCTAATTCTGGCATGGGCTTGCATGTTTGTGTTGGATGAGAAATTATACGACGATACTCCTAATCGTGCACAGTCGCCAATAACCTAGCTGTTGAAGTGACTATACACAAAAAAAAATTTTAAACTTTTGCAGATAGAAAAAATAAATGTAGAAAATCGCAAGTGACATTATCAGGTGACGCGATAATAAACAATAGGAGTAAATGTTTCGGGGACGTTAAAAGGTGAAATAAACACTCCCACAAAATAGGCTTTCCGTAGACAGTAGAAACGAATAAAATCTACGATGTGAACGAAAATACTTCCAAGTATTTAATGAACGTAGACTTTCCCGGTGAATAATTCGGATGAAATCTTCACGGTTAACGAACCGGGTCAGGTCTTCTGGCGCCGTCGTCTCCAGGCAGGATCTATATGTCGTCATGAGTTGAATACGCCGTGTTTCATTCCATGCGGCGATCCGATTGGTTCTCGTGCGTCACCTGTGTAAGGTCAACTGACCTTGTATATCACGTATTTTCGTGATAATGGGATTCCATGCAATACAGAGTCTCTGTTTATGAGATTATCATGTGTCTTAATTCGATGGCTTCCAATATCACGCCATTTAAGAGCGTGTTTTAATTTTATGTCCCGTTGTCAAAACATTGCTCAGCAACAGCAGATTTGTCAAGTTGGGTGCCTTTGGTGTTGAGTGCAATGTTGCTCTATCGTCCTCAGGGTTTGACCAAAATATAGTCGGCCGCAGTCACATGGAATTTGGAACTCTCCGGCAGTTTTCAAACCAATGTCACCTTTAACGGAGCCCAGAAGCTGTTCTATTTTCTTTTGTGGACGAAAAACTGTTCTTACGTTACGTTTGGCCAATATTCTACTGATTTTTTCATGATATTTTTCCTGCATACGGAAGAAATGCCAGGGCTAATTAATGTTCTCCTTTCTGTTCAGAGCCCTGTTACTTTCCATTCTCGAGTAACCATTATTGATAAATGTTTGCCGCAAATCAGCAATTTCAGAGGCCAGATTTTGTTCATCTGCAACAGTAAAAGCTCTACGTATCAACGTATGCAATACCGCTTTCTTAAGTACAGGATGGTGAAAACTATTGGCCATTTAAATTTAAATCTGTATTTGTAGGTTTCCTGTACACTGAATTCCCTAATTTTCCTCCAGGTTTCTTGTAAATGAGGGATGTCTAATCGTGAAGATTTCGTCTGTACTTCCAAGTAGAATTTAAGAGATGTGAAAGAATAGCAAATGGCTGTATTAAACATACAAAACTTGAATTAAAAAGAGATAAGAGGCTAAAAAGAATTGGACGAAACGAAGGCAGCCTTACATATGACTCTTAAAGGTAATACTTTACTGACGTCATCAAAATAGTAGAGCTCCGAGTTTGAAGCCTCACAGTGCCCAGTCGGAATGACCTACGTTATGGTGAAAGGTCTCTTTTTATGCAGAATTCAATGCCATTCTACAATATGTAAATAAATTTTAAATACATTTTATTCGTGTGGCTTGGCGAAAAAACTAAAACGAATTGTGTTTTTTATGTCCATATAGCTTTATTTTAAGAACTCTTAGATTTCAATATGTTTTGGTGACTCATGGCCCCTACATTCAAAAATAATTAAGTTTTTGTAATTTGCGTACAGCAGGACAAAAATAACGTGAATGGTTTGGTGAGGCCGAGGCGGGAAACGTCGCCGTTTACAACATTATTTATTGCCTGGGGTGCATTGTATTCGACACTTGGTCCCAGGAGCTGTCCTGAGAGAGCTGTGGCGCAACATGTGTAAAAGTTAAATTCGGCATGTTCGAGAATGAAGATTCATTTGATTGGAGTACGGAAAACAAAAAGATAACATTTTATGGAGATTTAATCTGAATAATAATTTGAAACAGCATTGTGGTGTTAGGTCTTTGCTTACACCGCAAAAAATATTATTATAACGTGGAGTTGTTAAATAATAATAAAAAGTATATTTAATTTGAATATATTCCATTTAATTATGATGATATTATATTATAAAATTGCCAATAGAAATATAACTCAAACTAAGTTTTAGTAAAAATATAAATTTACGAATATCAAATTGGCTCAGTCGGTAAAGCAAAAAAGAATCTATGCAGCTCCTAAACGGCTGCTCCCGGGAACGCGGGTGACGAACGACATAATTGTAATAAAAATCGCGAATCAACGAGAATGGTTTAAGTGTGTTAACCGGGTAAAAATGCCGTTACCAGATGTTCTGCCTGATGATGTCGTTCTTGGTTTGCCTTTGCCGGTGGTTCCTTTGCTGGATCACGTCTCCTCTAGCGCCTCTTCTTCAATTAAATCTCCATCAAATGTTATCTTTCTGTTTTCCGAACTACCATCAAATGAATCTTCGTTCTCGAACATGCAGAATTTAACTTTTACGCATGTTGTTTCCTCAGCCACTGCTCTCTCTCTCTCTCTCTCTCTCTCACCCCGTCTTTCTCAGGACAGCTCCCCGGACCAACTGTCCAAATATAATGCACTCCAGGCAATAAATAATGTTGTAAACGGCGACGTTTCCCGCCTACTCCGCCTTGACCAAAACCACCTTCCCTCGCTTTTCGTCCTGCTGTACGGGAATACCAAAAACTCAATTATTTTTGCTTTACCGCTTCAATGTAGGGGCCATGAGTCACCACAGTCCTTACAAGACCGTAGTGCCAGGGGAAGAAAAAGAAGATTATTTAGTATGTAATATGTTGATGATTGCAATATCTGATTGATGTTTAATTATTTTCTTAATACATGTCGGACTAATTTAAAGATTGATAGGGGGAAAAATATATATATCACAGGTTTTTACTTTCCTGGAAAGGCGTGATTAAGACTAAAATTTAATTCATTGCTATTTAGAAAAAGGAATTAAGAATTTCCTGATTTTAAGCGTCACGTAATTCCTATTTGTCTGTCTGTGAAGGGATTTACCCGGGCCAGCAAGCAGCTCGGGGCTGTGGGAACAATGGGGTGACTGACATGAGATTTGCCGTCACCGTCGTCGCTGTCTGCGTTTTGCTGACAAGGGAGATAATTCCGCCTGCACTGCTGCTCTAATCTGCTTTCCTCTCCCATCCCCACTTCAGCTCCACAGCTTGAGCAAAGTGCTTCATAAGCACGGGTTACATACCCAAACAATTGCGGCGCCGCTCTGTTTATCCTGTTACTGTCTTTCACGTCACCTTAACCATAATAATACTCAACACTCCTGGCGCGTCTATGACCGTTGTCGGGCATTTACGCTCAACAGAGCATTATCATCTCTGGTTGTTCCGCGCACAGCATCTGTGCCTCATAGTCTTGTTAAGGTCATTGAGGTGCAGCGCAGTGTTAACTCTACACGTCAGTGTTTTTCCTCTGTCAATCCAACATACTCCCCCTTATAAATAAAATAATTCAACTAAACCAACTTAATATTATAAATAAAATACAAAGAATGGACAACGGTCAAAAAAAGAAGAATTTAACTGGAATTAAAATGTTTCGTCCACTGCTTTCGGGACCTCAACAGTTCATTCTACTAAATAGTTACATATAAACACGCGTTTTAAATTCAATTCTGCTTTTCCTGATTTATGGCCATTATCTGTATTTTCAATTTTGATTACTGCCTTCTGTACAGATATTTTATTCCTGTATTCTTCAAGATCCTTATTACTGTGTCCCACTTCACATAATCAAACGTTTTTTTTCTAAATTTACAAATGCCACGAACGTAGGCCGGTTTTTTTATCTGAAAATGAACGAATGAATGAATGAAAATAACCTTATGTTGTCCCGTTCAGGACAAAGGCCTCTTACAAGTAGGGGTAGCTTTTAGTAGTCTCACGCGGTAAGATATCTTATTAGTTCACTACACTACACTGTCACTTAGTTGTAGTTCTAGTTCTTTCCACTTATTTCAGTCTCTGACTATTCTGATCCATTGTCCTCCTGCTTGTTTTTTGAATAGGTCCGTCCACTTGCGTCTTGGTCTCTTGTCTATGTAGGGGTCCCATGTGGTAGCTTGTAACGTCCATCTTTCGTCTTGTAGCCTCCTCACAACGTGTCCTCCCCATTTCCATTTGGTCTATGTAGCCGGTTGAGCAACGTCTATTGTTGCTGACATCCTATGTATCAAGATGTTCGATACTCTATCTTTCAGAGAAATGCCAAGGATCTTCCCCTGGCATAATTGTAGAGTGTTTCTCTCTCTTACTCTGAGAAGAGGCCATGTTTGACACCCATACAACAATACTGGGATAACGCAGTTTTCTAGTGTCTCCATTTTGAGCCTCCTATTTAGGATTCTGTCCAACAATATAAACTTAAGGGACCAGAAAGTTTTCAAAGCTGATGAAACTCTTCTTTTTACTTCTTCTTCCATTTTGTTGCTAAAGGAAATTATTTGTCCTAGTTATATATATTGTGATGTATACAGCAGCTCTGTTCCTTCAAGATACATTGGAGTTTGTACTCATCACTTGTGTTTCAGATTTATTCATTGACAGTCCTGCCAACTTCCTGTGTGAATTTAACTCTTGAAGCATTGATTGTACCTTCCTTGGAGTTTTGCCGAATAGAAGAAGTATGTCGTGGCAAACCTCAAGTTTGTTAGTCTTTTTTTTGTCTTATAAAAATACACGCAAAGTCAATCTTGCTACCCTTGTCCGTACATTCTTCAAAAATTCAAACTGATTTCCTCCTAACTCGAATTCTATTTAACGTTGCATCCTCCTATATACTACTTTCGTTAATATTCATGAGACACTTAACTAATTATCCTGCATCGATCTGCTACAGACTTCTTCGGTATGCGTATAATTAGCATCAAGAAAAGAAAGCAGAAATCAAGAAAGCAGTAAGATAAGGGTGCAGTCTATCCCCATGCTGTTTAACTAATATATTGTAACATGAAAAGTTACATTGAACAATTCAGGCCAGCTTGCGAGTTGCAATTGTTGAGGAACTGACGCAACCCGGGCCAACAATGTGGTCGAGGCAGTCGTCATGGGGTTATGAGAGAAGCAGGTTGTGTCGGCGGGACGACGAGAGAATGACCACGCCCTGCAGATATAATTTTTTTTCATGCTCTGATTGGAATTAAAACTACTAAAATCAACTTTTGGTGTTTTTATGAAAAATACCTGGCGCCCTAAAGGAATGGAGAAATCCTCGAATACGGAGGAACGACGGATCTGCTACAATATAGAACAATCGACGACGACATTAAAAACAGAAAATTGAAAATGAACCATACTGCAAGGAGAGTAGATAAAAACCCTACACTTTGCCGTTGATACTGTCGTAAAAGGGAAATCAGAAGAAGACTATGGTAAGAAGAGTGTACTGGTAAGAGAATTAAAAGAGAGAAAACCAAGCTAATGGAGTGTTGTATGGGCAACAATAGTGGAATAACAAAGGCTGTTAGATTAGGAAGGATTTTAAAGAATTCTGCTACTTGAGAAGCGTAATAACTAGAGTAGGATAGCACAGGCAAGGGAGGATTTCGCGAAAAAGTGGAATTTACTTACGGGTAATATAAGTGTGATTATTAGGAAGTCGTTGCTAAATATGTTTTTTATGAAGCGTGGCGTTATATGTGTACGAAACGAGGACGATAGGAGTTGAAGAAAGGAAAAGAATAGAAGCCTTTGAAATTTTCGGATTGAGGCATAGTAACGTCGGCAGTTCCACAAAGCTCTGTAATCGGACTATTACTGTTTCTTTTCACAAACGAGGAAGTTCTAAACAGATTAGGGGAAAATCTAATAATATGGAAGACGTTGACTAAGAGATGGGATTGATTAATAGGCCACATTTTAAAGAGGGAAGTGTGTGGGCTAAGAACAGAAGAGGGAGGGCGTGGATGAAATTCGCTAAGAAGATTAGGAAGGACAAGGGATGTGCTAATTTCGAGGAAATGGTCAGTCTTGGGCAAGGTAGATTAGCATGGAGGGTTGCATCAGGCCATTCTTAGGAAAGAATACCACAAAACCATTAAATTTGAGTGCCTGATGTAGTTCTTTCCCTTACTTTCCTTCCTTTCTTGGTCCACTTGCTGATATCAGGTCATCAACTGCTATCACGTTGGCCTTTCCGTTGATCGACGACTTAATTACACTTATCGGAAAAACCTTCAAACTTGGTTGGCGAAGCGAAAATATCAAGGTCACCCAAGCAGGCTGCCTATAAAACCCAAGTGATTGCAACTGACAGTCGACGGTGAGTATCGCCGCCATGAAGCTGCACCACTTTACCCTAGGTGAGACTCTTGACCCTGACGCGTCAGCCGAGTGAGTCGTGACGATGATGATAATGATGATGACTTTGCGCGTTCCAGCCGTGACCTTGTCTCTTCTATCGGCATCATGCTGCTGGGCCACCATCTTGGGCCACAAGGGGTGCGATTTCTTTTGCCCATTGGACATTGCAGAGCTTTGCGCCCGCAACAGCCAGGGTCAGAACAAATCCTTCTGGGACGAGTGTGACGCGGAGAGGTTCAACTGCCTCAATAAGGAAGGTGAGAATGACGTCACCACATCTCCCTAGCCTCTCAGCTTGGATCATTCCTGTGACATGCTCACACTTGACTCTCTAGTGTGGCGGCGGTATAGTTTTGCTAGAGTTGGGTGTCCGACGGTGTCCGGGAGTTCATTTCGATCAGACCGGGGCTCATTTCAACAGATCAAATAACCATCTGCGAGAGATGCTCATTCTCTCTCTCTCTCTCTCTCTCTCTCTCTCTCTATATATATATATATATATATATATATATCCCCTTCTCTATCGCTTTCTCTCCTTCTATATCTTCCACTCTCTATCCCTATCTTCATTTCTCGCACTACTTCTATCTGCCTCTCTCTCTAAATATATATATATATAACTATATATAAATATATATATATATGTATATATATATAACTATCTATCTGTCTATCTATCTATCTCTATTTTTTACTGTCTCTATCTCTATATATACCCCCCTCTATCGCCTTCTCTCCTTCTATATCTTCCACTCTCTATCCCTATCTTCATTTCTCGCACTACTTCTATCTGCCTATCTGCCTTTCTCTCGGATTCCGCGTTCCTCCGTATTCGAGGATTTATAATTCTTTTAGGGCGCCAGGTATTTTTCATAAAAAATACCAAAAATTGATTTTAGTAGCTTTAATTCCAATCAGAGAATGAGAAAAAATTATATCTGCAAGGCGTGGTCATTCTCTCGTCATCCTGCCGACACAACCTGCTCCTTTCACTACCGCATGACGATCTGCCCCTAGCCAGACTACATTGTTGGCCCCAGTTGCGACAGTTCCTCAACAATTGCAACTCGCAAGCTGGCCTGCATTGTTAAGTGTAACTTTTCATGTCACAATATATATATTTATATATATCTCTTTCTGTATCTTCATTTCTCTCACTACCTCCGTCTCTCTATCTTCCTCTCTTTCTATATCCCTACCTCTCAACCTTTCTGTTTCTCTCTGTCTCCGTCTCTCCAGCCCTACCTATTTATCTCTCTATCTGTATTTCTGTAACTACCTCTATCCCTCTCCCCTCTCCCCCCTCTCTCGTTTGGCACTACAGCCCTTTGTGAGCCTTGGTCTTTTCTACATTCAGCCTCTAATTTCTTAGATAATGAGCAGTTCTCTTCCATCCTCTTATTACCATCTTTTACAAGTCTGAAATTACAGTATCCATTAGCCCAGATCATGGTCTTCCCTTTGCCCTTGTGCATTTCTTTCACTATTGTCTATGCATTTATATGATTCAAAACACCCACTTCACTCTTTTTGTTTTTTATTAGATTCGCCTTGAATTTATTTTCCTGAAGAGTATTTCCTTATTCCAAACACTCCTGCCACAGGTAAATTGTTTCAGTCGTTGATGGTCCTATTTAGGAATGTGAATTTGTTAACATCTGTCTTTTTTTTTGCTTTCTTCATTTTACTTTGAATTGATGGTCCCGTATACCTACGTAACTGTTAGAGCTAATTTCAATCCATTGTTCAAGCCTTTCTTTCTCCCTCCTATGTGACAATATCTCCCAACCTAATCCCATTATCGTTCTTATGACCCTGTGGCCCTACTCAAAGCCGTTTTTCAACTTTCTGTAATG
Source organism: Eucriotettix oculatus (assembly GCA_034510155.1). Taxonomy (NCBI): domain Eukaryota; kingdom Metazoa; phylum Arthropoda; class Insecta; order Orthoptera; family Tetrigidae; genus Eucriotettix; species Eucriotettix oculatus. The sequence goes on along the minus strand of CM067377.1, from coordinate 216,681,971 downwards.
ATTCTATTCGATTTTTTCTATAGGGATCCCAAAAAACCGCCCCTGTAATCCAAAATAGGTCTAACTAAGGATAAGTATACCACCTCTAATTTTGAATTTCCCTTCTTTAAGTTCCTCATTATGAAATGTAAGGAATTCCACGCTGTTTCTGCCACCCAAGCCTGATCCTCAGATATTTGCAGGTCGTAACCCTTGTAATTAGTTCCCCACTCGCCGATTCTGTATTTCTGTCTCAATTAACAAGGTGCGTCTTGTAAACGGGATTGAGCTGCTCTTTTCTTTTCCAATTATTTTCCAATTTATTTTCCTAAGCCCAGCTATTGTGATCTTCTTGTATTCCTATCGCGTCTTGCTCGTCACTTATCTTTCTGCAGATGTCGCTACAGTCGTCAGCGAAAAGCGTGAATCCTGACTTTAAATAATTAGTTGCCATTAATAAATATGAGAAGCAGTTATTATATTCAGTCCTAAAATCTGTTTTGATGGAACCATAAATGCTAGCCTATCTTGCGCAAGTCTTTTCATTTCCTTATAACTAGAACATCCTCTCTAATCTGCTCAGCGTATTTCAACCCTTGGCATCCCTCTTCTATTCTCACCACACACACTTCCCTCTAACGCTAATTTTACAAGACCCTCAAAACATGGCCTATTAATCTATCCCTTCTCTTAGCCAACGTCCGCCATGTTGTTCCCTTTTCTCCTTTTCTGTTTAGAAGTTCCTCGTTTGTGAAAAGAATCAGTAATGGTCGGATTACAGATCCTTGAGGAACTGCCGACGTTACAATGCTTCAATCCGAAAATTTCTTTTTCCGATTTTTAGTTTTCGCGATCTGTCGCTTAAAACGTTTTCTACCCATAGTAACACTCTTATACCTATACCTGTTTTGATTTTAAAAAATTCTACCCATAGTAATACTCTTATATCTATACCAGTTTTATTTAAAAAAATTCTACCCATAGTAACACTCTTATATCTATACCTTGTAAATGATTGGGGGTTATTAATTAATTAATTTAATAACTGGGTTTAAAAATATACATTTATTAATTTTAAACACAATAATTTTAATATGGGTGGTGCGTGTATATATTATGCACAAGAATAATTAATTAAAATCGGATTGTATTAATGATCTCAGGGTATTAATGGTTTGGGTGTTGACCACATGTAGCAGATCTGTTCGTTGACAAACCTGAGCTGTTGTCATAGGTGTCTCGCTGAAATTTCCGTGTTGACAATAGTACGAAGTCGTGCTGCCAAATTGAGGAAACTCCGCTTTTTCCTCTTCCTTCCCTTGTTGTTAAGACCTTTCTTCCCTGCTTCCTGGACTGATCAAAGCATGGTCTCCGCTGCCACCTCACCAATCTCCTCTCTCCACCACTCTGCTGCCAATCTCCTTTCGCTAACACCTTGTATCATCAGCCAAAAATCTTTCTCCATCACTCTCCTTCAATATCCTTTCACCATCACCTTGCAAAAATCTCCTTTAAAAATCTGTCCTCCATCACTCTCCTTCAATCTCCTCTCTCCATCCCCTGCAAAAATCTCTCTAAAATTGTCTCCGCCAGTATCTTTTTTAAAACCATGTCCCCACTTATCCGACACCTATCACCAAGGTGGCAGGGATGGATATTCTCCAATCATATCCCTTGTTTCATTTGGGAAACACACGTCAACCGATCACCAAATTCCCAGGCAGATTAGGACATTCCGAAACTGGCGACGAGGAGTCCGAGCTTTATGGTCCAGGTGTCAGCCGCAGTCCCTTTGATATTACTCCGAGCCGCCAAGACGGCGCGTGGAAAAACCCCTTCTTCCTGGCTCATTCCGGAATATTTCTTATTTACGTTTCCGTAAATAATATAAAAAAAATTGGACGCGGGTTCTACTGCGCTACAACCTGTTTTATTTATAAAAAATTCTACCCGTTGTAACACTCTTATATCTATACCTGTTTTATTTAATTTAATTTCCATAATAGGATATTATGAGGTACTCCATCAAAGGCTGTGATAAACCCATCTATTCTAATCCCATTTTCTACTAACTCCTGCAATCCCATTTTCTGCTAACTCCTGCAAAAGATTTTCCATTAGGCTTTCGCAAGAGAAACCTCCCCGTAAGCCATGGTGACCATTTAAAAACCACCAAGATAAGACCTTCAGTCGGCTGCTAATTAGTGATCCATAATCTTACACACTGGCGAAGTAAGACTGATGGGTCTATTCGTCGTGGACACTAAAACTGGGGTTTCAACGTTGATCACGAAGCACTTTTACTTCCGAAGATATCCTCGGCGGACTTCGGAGACTATGAGAAAGAAAGGATAGAAAAATCTTCCAATCTTCGTAGCCTGCCAAATACGAGGATCACTGAGTCAATGGCTAACTTATCATCACGAACGATATACAGCCACCCCCCGTCCTTCTTCCTCTTCTTCTTCTCCTTCTCCTCCGTCAACATGTCACTACTATCGTATTATTATTATTACGATACTTTAGCGGAAGAGTTACGATAGAGGTAAAGTTTCCATTTAAGGTTTAAAACTTATTTTCCTCCCTCCTCCTTTTTAGACTACAAGAAGGTGCACGACGGCTTCTGCCCAGGTGAAAGTCCGTTCGAAGATAATACCGAGCTTCCGGAGGGTGTCGTACCTTTTCCAGATGATTTTTCCGTGGACCCAGAGGATGTCTTAAATTCGACTGTTTTACCAGAAGATACTTCCGAGACGCCGGAGGAAGCCGTAACTTCAACTGCTTTACCGCCAGATACAACCAAGGCACCGGAAGACGTCGTAAAGTCGCCTACTATACCAGAAAATGGTACCGAGGTGCCAAAGGATGTCGATACTTCACCTAATGTACACACAAAATAATTCTAAGGTGCCGGAGGATGTCGAAACAGCAACTGCTTTACCACCGAATTGAATTTTTCTATAGACAACCTTTTATAAAATCTTGGGTGTGAACCTTTTTTATGTGTTTGTAGAATAAAATTATTTACGAAAATTCAGTGGTTTTTTTTTCTAAGAAATTTACTGTCGTCGTCAAAATAGTAGACCCCTGAGTTTGAGTTTTATATTTCACCTTACTCATTCAACCGACCTGTATTCCTATGTTACAGCTTTGTCACCTTCTGTGACGCGGTCTGGTGGTCACTCAGTGTATTACCATCTCACGTTGCTGCATCGTCGATACGTCACGCCGTATTTTCGGGAACTGTCACCCTCGTTGCGTATTAACGGTACCAATCCCGTTCATTTCCAGAGAATATTTTACAGAGAAACTTCGTAAGGTGAACTTCGGATCAATAAAAAAATAAATACGTATTTATGAAAAGATAAAGGGGAAGAGGGAATAAACACGAGAGGAAATAAAGGAAAACACAATTGATGAAACCTTAAAAAAATGCTTGCCCTAATCATGTCACACTTTATTAATATGTTGCCTTGATGCCAATTTGAGTTACAAAATATATAAACGTCTTTCATTCACCAGTTTTTCTATAAGTCCTCGCACTCATTTTCTAGAAATACTACCAAATCTGAAATGGTAACAAAAGAAAATGAAGTATAAGACAAATCGGTACCTTATCTTAAAAGAGGTTGGTCAGTTACGACATATTCAATGTTTAGTAGTCGCTCTCTTTAGTGACACTGAAAGTCGGAGTTTATGAAAGGGAAACTTGGTACAGTCAGTGAAGCTGAGTTTCCATTGGCCTTTAGGCGATTAGTTTTACTAAAATTCGCCTTCAATATGCCTCGATATATAAAATAGATGGGGAAACAGTGATCGAGGAAACAAAATTTCAATAGCTAGGCATTTATTTTATGAGTAATCTGGGGGCAGGTAAACTATGATACAAGGAGAGCGTGGAACACCTTGCACTTTGTCATGAGAACACTCAACAAGGGGAATGCTTTTGAGATGTGGTGCTATAGGGACATGAGATGGGTGGACAGAAACACTAACGAGGAAGAAATGTGAACTGAAACACACTATTAAGGCATTTGAAGTACACTGCACAAACATATCGATCAATGAGGCTTGTAATAACCTCTACAGAAGGCAGTCATCTGTAATTATTATGAAAGATCAAGTAAAGAAAGCCGTAATCAATAAAGGAGTAAGACAAGAATGCAGTATGTCGCCCATGCTGTTCTAACATATATACATAACAAGCGACGAAGAAAGTGAAAAAAAGGAATAGGGAAAATATTACTGCAAGGAGAAAAAGTAAAAACCCTACGATCTGTTGAAGATATTTTAGTATTAGGGGAGTCAGAGGAAGACTTGGAAACCATAATATATGGCATGAACCTGATCCTGGAGAAAGAGTTCTATATGAAAATTTACAGAAGAAAAACCAAGGTGATGAAGTGCAGTATGAAAAACAGTGGATTAGCAAACGCTGTCCGATTGGAATTGATGTTTTGGAGGAACGTAATGAATTTTGCTTCTTTCTCATCAAAATTACAAGGGACGGTGTAAACGTAGTAGAAAAAGTCTAGGATGGAACAGGTGAGGAATGATTTCGTCGAAAAGAGAAATTTTACTTTCATTAATGTAATTATTGGGAAAATTTCTCAAATTTATCGTATGTAGAGTTGGCGTTCAAAAGGTGAGAATCGTGGACAGTAGACGATGAGCTGGGAAAAGAATAGAAGCTTTTTAAATATGGAACTATAGGAGAATGAGAATTTGATAGAATCACTAACGAGAAAGGTCTAAACAGAAGAGGGGAAGAAGGAACAATGTGGAGAATGTTAACCACGGCAAGGGATAGGTTTATAGACCATGTTTTACAACATGAAGGTTTTCTGGAATTATCAGTGTGGGGCAAAGTACACGAGACAGAGGTAATGAATGAGCAGATTATGGAGAATATGGGATGTGGTAGTTATGTAGTAACCTTTTCAAGATCGGTTATCATCATGGAGTGTTACATGAAACGAGTCTCAGGACTGAACAACACAACAACGACATGTCTTGCGATTGTCGTCCATTGTATGAACTAACTTAAAAGCAAAGTAATTACTAACCTTCATTATGTAAGCAGTTGTAGATCTGCATGTGGCATGCGGTTTCAAACGTTTGGTCCGCAATATAAGCGAACTGGTGTCTTGAACACACAGGTTTGTGCTCTAGCTTGCAGTTGATGTGGCAAGAAGGAACGGAGGAACCGAGGCTCGGAGAAGGGAAGACGAGGAAGGCCAACAACATCAGCAACAGGGCTGCCGCTCGAGCACGATGAAGAGAACCTTGAGCGGAGTCTCTAGAGGAGGAATGGAAGGGAAGGGAAGGGAAAGGCTGGATCATCACCTGGGGTGAAGCTGAGCGCTGCCATGGTTCCTCTGTCTCAGGGACTAACTGCGATGTCTCCTCGTACCTACTTATAACACGTCGCAGCGTCGCTGACCTTTGGTTAACGCCAAGGTGACAATTAGCGACGCTTGGATTACAGGAAAGCGAATACCTTTACTGCGCCATTAGCTTGACAGGGGAATACAAATTGAGAAGTTATCGGCCCAAAGTTAAAAATTTTGCGTTATTAAAAAAAATACACTTGACGAAGCCAGCTTAAACCCTCATATCCTGGACGCCGGAAAATGAGGGAAACCGGAATTTCGGAGCTGGAAGTACAACCTGTGCTAGAGGAATGGAGATGCAGGAAGGAGGGAGGAGGAAGCGAATATGTAAAGACTGTCTCCTCCTGCCTCCAAAAGGAAGCCCAGGAGACAAGAATAGAGCAATGGCTGACCTCATGCGTCTCCACGCATCTTTACTGGTAGAGCTTATGCAGGGAGAGCGTCTGCATAATACACAGTCTGCTCTACAGACTTCCTGTAAATATATACTTCCATATTTGATGTATATATATATAAAAGTATTATCAAAAAGTGTTAAAAAATTTCAGTCTGTAATGTAATGTAAAAGAAGGATGGTAGCAGCTAAGACTTAACATAGTTTTCCTCTCCCTTCTCTTTCTTCCCTTCCATATTCCGCCAGCTGTGATCTCACAGCACTTTCCCTTCAATCCTCCCACTCCCATTCACCCTTCTCCCTATACCCTTCTGTCTTTAGTTTTAGTTTATTAGTCTTATTATTGTTAAAAAGTAAATATTTATAAAAGAAAATAGAATACATCTGTACCACAAATATTGTAAAAAATGAAAATAAGGCCTGATATAGATATTAAAGAAAACAGGCTATTAGTGTAATTAGTGTAATAAAACAAAAAGTATCTGGAGCAGGAAGAGGGAGGGAAGAAAAGGTTGGACCATCACCTGGGTTGAAGCTGAGCGCTGCCATGGTTCCTGTGCCTCAGTGGACTGACTGCGCTGTTTCCTCGTACCTCCTCAGCGTCGCTGACCTTTGGCTAATGCCAAGACGTCAATTAGCGACGCTTTGGTTACAGCACAGCAAATAATTTTACTGCCATGTCTAAAGGAGAATATAAATTGGCTCATAGTTAAAACTTTTGCGTATTTTTAGTTTGTAAAAATTTATTCTCTCCATTCGTAGATTATTAGCATCGTCATACCGGACCGAGTTGTCAATTAATATATTACTATCACTACGCAGAGACCATCGGGTACTTATCTAATCTCCCAGCAGGGTCTCCTAACCCCATGATCTCTTATTGTATTATTTTTGACTATTAAAAGCACCTCACTTAGAAATATATGATCCGGGGGGTAATCTCCACCTTCATAACTGGCGCAGCAGCCCTCAGCCTCCTTCAGAATTCTCCTCCAGACATTTCTGTCTTCGGTCAACATCCAACCGATCCTTGATTTTCAAACTCCTGTTATCCTGCAGTATCCCATCCATCTATTTTTCGTTTTTCCTTTTTTTTCTTCCTTCAGTTATACTTTCCATTACTCTTCTTAACTATTTCTGTCTTACTTATTACAGTCAACGTCACACAGTAATAGGATTATTTTCCCAATCATTATATTTCCTCTCAGACAGCCACATCCGCCTCAAAAATATAAGCAGAGCTTTTAATAGGAGTTTATTTAACAGATATCTCGGGTTTAGTTTCATTAAATATATTAATTATAACCTCTACAGATTAATTTTACCCTTAAAAGTACGTACATTAATGATTGATTGTTGTTGTTGTTGTGGTATTCAGTCCTAAGACTGGTCTGATGCAACCCACCATTCTAACCTATCTTGAGCAAGACTTTTAATTTATAGCTAGCACCACCCATATCATCCTTAATCTGCTTATCGTATTTCATCCCTTTCCCTCACTCTTCTATTTTTACCCCACACACATCCCTCTAATGCTAATCCTGCAAGACCCTAGTATCGTAAAACGTAGCCTATTAATATATCCCTTCTCTTAGTGAACGTCTCCATATTTTTCGCTTTTCCCCTTTTCCTTTTTAGAACTTTCTCCTTTATGATTATTTCCACCCTTATAATTTTCAGCATTTGCATATAGCACCCCGTTTTAATGGTTTCTATAGTTTTCCTTTCCCCAACTCCTATCGTCCACGTTCTGTACACAATTTTTAGTAATGATTTCCTAATATTCACACTCATATTACCCGTAAATTAATCTCTCTTTTTCACAAAAGTCTTCCTTGCTTGTGCTATCCTACTCTTTACGTCTACTATACTTCTACCATCCCTAGTTATTACGCTTCCCAAGAAGCAGAATTTCTAACTTTCGTCAAAATATACCTAACAGCCTTTGTTATTCCAGTGTTTCTCATACAACACTGCATTACCTTGGTTTTCCCTCTATTATTCCACACATTTAATTATTTCTCCAGGACTAGGTTCATGCGATTTATTGCCGTTTCCAAGTCTCCTTCTGACTCCCCTAATACTACAATATCGTCGGCAAAGCGGAAGGTTCTTATTTTTTCTCCTTTCAGTATGATTTATTTTCCACGTTCTGTTTTAACCTTCTTCATCGCCTTTTCTATTTTTAAGTTAAACAGCAAGGGTGACTGACTGCATCCTTTTCTTACTCCTTTCTTGATTTCTGCTTTCTTTTCTTGCTCTTCAATACTATTTACTGCTGCCTGCCTTCTGTAGAGTGTATATACTAGCCTCCTTTCTCGATATTTTATTCTAGTGGTATTCAAAACACTCAATAGTGTGTTTCCGTTCGCATTATCAAATGCTTTCTCTGAATCTACAAATACAATGACCGTAGGCCGGTTTTTACGTATTCTGCCTTCTAAAACTAAACGCAAAGTGAAAATTGCTTCTCTTGTTTCTATAATCTTCCAAAAAAGAATTGATCTCCTCCTATCTGGTATTCTATTTGATGTCCCATTCTCCTGTATACTATTTTCGTTAATATTTTGGATGCATGGGATACTAAACTAATTTTTCTATGTTGTTCGCATCTATTAGCCCCGGTCGAGATTGTTATAAATTTTAAAAGTTCAATAAAACGTAATTTCGCATATTTATTTTTATTCATATAAATTAATTTTACAACATTTTGGCACTTTTGTTCAAAATTCCGTAGACAACAGATCCTGAGGTATTCACAAAGCACCTTTCAGCGGAAAAAACCCGGCAAGAAAAACACAGACAGATAGATAACTTCAATATTGAAAGGCGCAGTCTTTGTCTGAATTGTATTTGCGACTTGGTGGAAAAAAAAACATGTGCCCCCCTCCCCTAGGTTATCAAGGTGGTTTACCCAAAAGATAGCCAGGGGTGCCATTTCCAAAGTTTTGAATTTTTGTAGAGGAAGGTTATGGACGCCAACCAATTTGGAGGACCTGAAGAAGATAGAAAATTCGGGGAGGCCAATCACGTTTCAGGAGAAGTGAGTTCGAGGTGGAGAGAACCTCCCACAAAAGTCAATCGGAAAAGAGAGTTGGCGATTAATTTAAATCCAGGATTGTAAATTGAATTTACCAATGTCTCTTCTAATATTGGTTAATTGGTTAATGCTCAGCTAGGCGGATGAAATTAATTAAATTAACGTACTGTAATATCGTTGATTATTTTAAAGAATAAAAATGTTTTAAATTTTACAGTTGAGATTTATTGACGCCCTCACATTTAATTAAAAGTCCAATTTTTTAATATACTTACAGATTCTAATATTAACGTCACAGAAACAATGGTTACAGAATTAATTATTATAAAATATCATGAATTACAAAGGCAGTAAGAGGATGACAGTCAATCTATTAATAGACGAAAGAACATGACATACTACTTATAATAAAGTATTAGCAGAAAGATTGTGTTACGTCGTCGACATCTTTATAAACTGTAGACATTTACTCTATATTTGAGATAATAATAAGACGACCACAATTACTATGTTACACTACATCATGAAATAAGAATGGGGACATTTCTATTTACGGTCAAACACATCCGATAGGACTTTTGATGATGCAGAATCAAAAGAAAGGAGACAGTGTTTGAGCCACGGGCAATAAAACCGAGACTTTGCGGCGCATCCTGGCGTGTTTCCCGAAAATGGTACGATATGGATCCATCGGGTGATGTTGTTTTTTCCCTTAAACCGTGTGGGGGAGAGAGAGGGGCAAACTGTTATTCCCAGAGAAGAGTAACCATAAATGTTAATGTCCATCCCTGCCACCTTCGGGATATATATGTATGTATGTATTTATTAAATCTACAAATGGTCAGATGCCCGCACCCCTGGTGGCAGATACATAGAAATTAAACAATAATTAATAAACTCGTCGTAACGACCATATTTAACCTATAGTTGAATGTATAATTATATTCAATATAAATAACTAAGAGTGGAATCATATTATTAGAAATGTTTTTTTTAAAAAAAGAATAGTATTGATTTTCCTGAAAAAAAACTGGAAATATAATTCACTGTAGTATATTTTTTGAGATTTGGCAGCACTGATGACGTGACGTCACTGCACTACACAAAATTTAGATTGAGTCGAAATTTTTCGTTTCTGTTAGAGGAAGTTTTTCTCCCCTAAAACACTCCTGCAGGCAGATTGTTACAGTCATTATTAATTGTCCTATTTAGGAATGAGTATTTTCCAACGTCTGTTTTTTTGGTTCATTGCTTGTAATTTAAACATGTAATCTCTCCTCCTCCTCCTCCCCTCCTCCTCCTCCTGCCTCCTCCCTTCTCCTCCTCTCCTCCTCCTCCCGTTAAGAGTCGATTCTTTCATTCTATCTCTGATTCCCTACCAAGGTTTTTGACCTGCAAAGGCTCTGTAGAGAATGTGTAGCGTAGCTGTTTCTCTTCTTGTCTGTAGCGTGTCCCACCCTAGTCGCTTTACCTTTTCGTTCCCATGCCCAGGTCCTATTTGTACGAATTTTGCGGCCCTTCTTTGCCACCCTTTCTAAGGATTATATTTGACCTGTCCTGTACGGATCCCAGGGACATGCTGCACCATAAGTGGGCAAGTTTACTATTCGCATTCCCCTTGTTGAGTGTTCTCATAACAAAATGTAGCATAGTTTACCTGCCCCCAGCTTACTGTTAAAATAAACGCCTAGGTAGTTACAGTTTGTATCCTGTTTCTTCATCTATTTTATATTTCAAGGCGTATTGAACGCGTATTTTAGTAAAATTAATCGCCTTACTTTTACTATTGTTGATTTTGATTTTATTTCGCTTAACGCATGTACTTAGAGTATCTATGTCAGTTTAGAGGCCATCTGCGTCCTGTTCCCCATTTATTTCCGTGTAAATTACACAGTCATCTGCAAAAAGTCCGACCCTAGAGTTTATATTATTAGGAAAATCATTAATATGAACTAAAGAAGTGCGTAAGATATATTAAAAAGGCTTGCAAAGAGACTTTTGACACGGATTTTGAGACAGATGATTGGAATTAAGGCAAGGGAGATTAATGGAGACGAGGACGGTGTTCAGCTGAGATTAAAGGCAGTTGTGGCGAGGAGAAGATGATTGACATAATCAGACAAGTAGTCCAAGAAGCCTAGGATAAACTGGAAACTGTCCTGAACCAGGAATAGTAGCAGCGGCGGCTCTGATTACCCAAGGTCTTATATCTCCTAAAATAGGTGAAGGTGACTCGGCGTGTGAGAACTGAGACAAAAAAAACAGAGGGAATACCAGATAAGTCCGACTGATTCAGGTGAGCCCCGCAGTCAATCTGGGAAGAAATACCTGCGAGAAGAAAGGCGAGTAGATAGTGACGAGGTAGAAGGCTACATGAAAAAGGTGATCATGATGCAGGCAAATCTACTCCCTTTTAAAACATAGGAAAGAAACTGAAAGAATGGGGAATGGGTAAGCTAGAGAAAAGTAAATAAGGAATAAAATGACGACCAAAAGCAGCATGTACGATGTTTTTTGCATATAAGTTGAAATTGTTACATAGAATCCATATTTAATTTACTGTAAAATTATGTTTGTAGTACGCCTGAGGAAAAACTCAAAATGTAGACAAAACGTCGTTTTTGTGAATAAAGAGTTATATATATATTAATATGAAGAGTATTTGGACGTCTTATTATTTACTTTAAATTTTGAAGTCAAAAAATTATGTTGTAAAGTTTAGAAGCTGCATAGATTCATTTTTGCTTTACCGACTGAGCCAATTTGATGACACATTTTATTCGTAAATTAATACTTTTACTAAAACTTAATTTGAGTTATATTTCTTTTGTAAATTTTATATTGTAATACTACGATTTCGATCTTTATTATCATCATTATTAAATGGAATATATTCAAGTTAAATATACTCTTTTTATTATTTAACAATTCCGTGTTTTAATAATATATTTGCGGTGTTAACCAAGAATAAACACCACGACGCATATGATTTTACTGTGAACCAATTTATTATCCCCTTTAAAACGAATGGTGCTATAAAATTATTTGCTGTTCTGTAATCCTAACGTCGGTAATTGTCACCTTGGCATTAACCAAAGGTCAGCGACGCTGCGACGTGTTATAAGGAGGTACGAGGAGACATCGCAGTCAGTCCCCCCTGAGACAGAGGAACCATGGCAGCGCTCAGCTTCACCCCAGGTGATGGATGGTCCAGCCTTCCCTTCCCCTTCCATTCCTCCTCTAGAGACTCCGCTCAAGGTTCTCTCTTCATCGTGTTGCAGCGGCAACCTTGTTGATGATGTTGTTGGCCGTCGTCGTCGTCGTCTTCACTTCTCCGAGCCTGGGTTACGTACCTTCTTGCCACATCAACTGCAAGCTCGAGCACAAACCTATATGTGCAAGACACCAGTTGTCTTTAGTCGCGGACCAAACGTTTGAAAGCGTTTGCCACATGCACATCTACAACTGCTTAAATAATGAAGGTTAGTAATTACTTTGCTTTTAAGTTTGTTCCAATCAACGGTCGATAAATCAAGCTTCACTTGGTATACTTCTCAAGACACGTCGTTGTTGTGTTATTCAGTCTCATGCAACACTGCATGATAACCTATATCTATCTATCTATCTTTTTTTTTCGAAGGAAACTTTGGAAATCTTCGAAAGACTAAGAGGAGGGTCTAACTATCTATCTATTTATCTAACTATCTACCCATCTATCTATCTACATATCTATATATATATATTTATATATATATATATTAAGAAAGTTATATTAATATATAAAGTAATATATTTGACGAAAAATTTAAAACGTATTTTTATTGTTAAAAAATAAAAGACATTACAGTATTTCAATTTAATTAAATTTTATTTCCCTATCTGAGCTCCAACGAAATAAACAACAAATAACCGATATTGCGAAAATATTCTTATTTTCTACATAACTGACAACATCCCACGTTCTCCAACAACGCTGTAAAGATAATTTTACGGAAAACCTCACGTCTTCAAACATGGTCTATAAATTATCTCTTCTCGTGAACAACATTCTCCACATTGTTCCCTCTTCCCCTACTCTGTCTAGACCTTTCTCGTTAGTGATTCTATCAAATTCTCATTCTCCTATTGTGCCGTATTTAAAAAAGCTTATATTCTTTCCTCATCTCATCTTCTACTGTCCACGATTCTCACCTTTTGAACGCCAACTTTACATACGATCAATTTTAGAAATTTTCCCAATATTTACAGTAATGAAAGTAAAATTTCTCTTTTTCAGGAAATCATTCCTCACCTGTTCTATCCTACTCTTTTTCTACTGTTTCCACCGTCCGTTGTTATTTTGCTGAGAAAAAAGCAAAATTCATTAAGTTCATGTAAAACATCAATTCCAATCTAACAGCGTTTGCTAATCCACTGTTTCTCATACTGCACTTCATCACCTTGGTTTTTCTTCTATAAATTTTCATATAGAACTCTTTCTCCAAGATCAGGTACATGCCATCTATTATGGTTTCCAAGCCTTCATCTGACTCCCCTAATACTAAAATATCTTCAGCAAATCGTAGGGCTTTTATTTTTTCTCCTTGCAGTAATACATTCAGTTTTTTCACTTTCTTCGTCGCTTGTTCTGTATATAAGTTAAAACGGCATGGGCGACAGACTGCTGTCTTGTCTTACTCCTTTATTGATTACAGCTTTCTTTACTTGATCTTTTATACTAATTACAGATGACTGCCTTCTGTAGAAGTTATTACAAGCCTTATTTATCGACATGTTTGTGCAGTGATCTTCTAATGCCTTTATAGTGTGTCCCATTTCACATTCCTTAATCTGAAATTGCCATGAACTTAGTTTGGCTTTTTAGTATAATTTGTTTAAAGAATTTATGCAAGATAAATATTCCTTCTGTTGTCCCTACATTCTTCCTAAAACCAGACAAAGAAACTCCAAAGTCACATTCTATTTGATGTTCGATACTCTTATTTACTATCTTTGTCAATATTTTTCAAGCGTTAAAAAGTAAACTAATTTTCAGGCAGCCCCAGTTGCTTTTGCTATTAACATAACGATTTTTTTACTGAAATCTTCTTGTATTTTTCCTATTTCATACGTTGAACTGCCATAATATCGCATCTTATCTACTTCCCTAGATTGTCATCAACTTTCTTGTTTCATGCAGTCGCTCAGCTATGTCAGCACCCTGCCAAACTCCTACCCTAAAATTTTGTTACCATATCCTCTTCTACATCTGACTGATGTAGATTTCAACTACGGAATTCTATATATATATATATATATGTGTGTGTGTGTGTGTGTGTGCATATATCTCGTGTAGTGACTCATGTCCCTCACATTGAACCGGTAAAGCAAAACTAATATAGTTTAATATTCTACCGAGTTGCGTACAGCAGGGCGAAAAAGAGGTTGGTGAAGGTCACGTTGGGGTGAAACCTTGCCGATAATGGCACCTTATTGTCTGGGATGCATTGTTGAGCAGTTGAAGCAAGTCTGTCTTGGATGTATTGTTGAGCAGGTGATCCAGAGTCTGCCTGAGAGAGGCCCAGAGAGGTAGCAGAGGTAGAACAAATAAAATTCATAATATTATGTTCTACACGGGTCGAGATGAGAGATTCATTGGATGAGAGAGCAGAAGATAAAAAGATAAAATTTTGTTGCGGATTTATCTGCAATAGAGGTGCCAGAGGATCCTGGTGTAAGAAGACGAGATACAGAAAGACCGGATCCGTGCAGATTTCCTCGACTGCACCACAGAAAAGCACATAAACTCCAATCGGAATTTTTATCCGGAGTAGAATCTCAAAACGATTCTCGATTTTGAAGCGCGGTTCATTTTATTTCATTGACTTGCAGGTCTCCCGCGTTTCAGAAGCTGCAGGTATTCCTTTTGGTTTCCAGATATAGCTAAATTAATAATTAATATTTCATAAATTTAAATATATTTTTTGAAACATTTAATTTGGGTCATATTTTTTTGTATTGTTATCTTAAAATTTTTATCAAAATTAAATTCATAAAATTCAAATCAACTATTCGTTTTTTATTAAATAAATTCCCTAACACAATAATATTGCCGGTGTAAAACTGTTAACAACCACACAAGATTTATACTTTTCAAAAGAAGTCGTATGACATGTGCAGCAGTAGGATTACTCCGTATGGGAGATGAGAGACAGCCAGGGGATGATTTGGACATTATTAGACTTGTAGGAAAAAAGGGTTCTTGTACAGGTTTCCACACTTTGCAGCTTGAATTTCTCTTCTCCATCCGGACATGAGACGTGGTCGATAGGCCAATGGAAACTCCCTTCATCAAGTCATCGGCGACATTGCGTGTCACTAAAGAGAGCGATTACTAAACAATTAATATGTCGTAACTCACCAATCTTTTCCAATATAAGGTTACATTTTTTCTAATATTCATTTTTTTGTTCCTTTTTCAGATTTAATATTTTATCACGAAAATGAGTGCGAGGACTAATATAAAAACTGGTGAATGAAAGACGTTCATCTATTATGTAACTCAAATTGGCATCAAGACAAAAATATTAATAAAGTATGAAATTATTAAGGGAAACATTTTTTAAAGTTTCATCAGGTGTGTTGTCGTTAATTCTCCCTCACGTGCAGCCTCACTTCTCCACCTACTCCTTTATCCTTTCATAACTACGTATTTCTTTTTTTATGGATCGCAGGTTCTCCTTGGATATTTCTCTACAAATTCAACTCTGGAAATTAACAAGGTTGGTATAACTGATACAGAACGACGGTGAAAGTTCCCGAATCGGCGGGGCGACGTAACGACGATGTAACCCGAGATGGTAATTCACTGAGTGACCACCAGACAGCGTGGCAGAGGGCGAAATCAGGAGAAGTGAATGGAGCAAGGGAGTTTTCTCTCGGAGGCGTTTCTCCCCAGATTGACTGCGGGACTCACCGGAGTCCGTCGTCGGGAATGACGCGTACTCCATCAATTTTTTTTTTCTTCAAAGTTTTCACATGCCGATGCACCTTTACCTATTTTAGGAGGCGCATGTAATGGGGAAGACGGTAAAACTGACGGCGAATTCCAGTGGATCAGTCGGCCAACTGCCTCCAAAAACTGGTAAAGACACGAGAAATCTATGCTTGGACCTCGCAGCAAATTTGTCTTCCGTCATTAAAAAGGGCTTGTGAATAATATCCAACAGCCTGGCCTACACGATGCAGGTTTTATTAGGGATTTTCCATACATCTTATTAGTCAAAATAACAGGGTAGGATCTTTAAATCATATTCTTGGGGCGCTTGTCAATCGTTGGTTACTTTAAAACATAATTTTTTGACTTTAAAATTTAAAGTAAATAAAAAGACGTCCAAATACTATTCATATTAATATATATATATATATATATATATATATATATATATATATTCACAAAAGCGACGTTTTGTCTCCATTTTGATTTTTCCTCAGGCTTACGACAAACATAATTTAACAATAAATTAGATATGGATTCTATATTACATTTTCAATTTATATGCAAAAAACATCGGGGGGAAAATGCCGTTACCAGATGTTAACAAGGGCCTGGTGACGTCGTCCTTGGTTTGCTGTTACCCGGATGTTCCTTTGCTGGATCACGTCTTCTAGATCCTCTAGCGCCTCTTCTTCAGATTAAATCCCCATCAAATGTTATCTTTTTATTTTCCGTACTTCCATCAAATAAATCTTCTTTCTCTAATCATGCAGAATTTAACTTTTTCCATGTTGTTTCTACAGCCACTGCTTTCTGAGGACAGACCAACTGTCCAAATACAATACACTCCAGGCATGTTGTAAACGGTGACGTTCACCACCTACTCGACCTTGACCAAAACCACCCTCGCTTTTCGTCCTGCTGTACGCGAATACCAAAAAAGAATTATTATTGTTTTAGTTCCTTCAATGTAGGGGTCATGAGTCACCACCGGGGTTTATTGTTTGTAAAAATGTCTTCTCTCCATACGTGAATTACTAGCATCGTCATACGGACCGAGTTGTCGTTTATTGAAAGTACGATCTGTATGCTGAGACCCTCGGTTACTTTTCTAGTCTTCCAGCAGGATCTCCTTAAAGATCCCAAGCTCCACAGTTCCCTTGTTGTTGCACTTTTTTCAGTTCAAGCTTTGAGACGTATATGTTCCGGGAATCATCATCGACATTATCAGTCCTACCTCGGCCACGGTCTCCTTCAGAATTCTTCTCCGGACATTTCTGTCCTCCAGCGAGTCTTCATTTTGCCTCCCCTGCATTCTCCATCTATTCTTGTATCTTCCTTTTTTCCTTTTTCTTTCAGGTTTAGTTTCTATTATTAATTTTACTATTTCTGTCTCAATCATTCTCTGAATGTGTCCTGTCCAACCCCCAGTCGTGCAGTTTTAATATCTCTTATACTATCTGGAGATCCATATAATTGATTTAGTTCATTGTCATATCTTATACAACATTGTTTTTTTCTTTTGATTTGGCCCGAAATTTCTTCTAATAACTTTCCTTTAAAAAATCCTCATTCCAGATATATTAGACTCCGGTAACCACACACATGGAGAGAGAGAGAGAGAGAGAGAGAGAGAGAGAGAGAGAGAGAGAGAGAGAGAGAATTTAATAATATTTCGTTTCCACATTCCCTTCATCTTTTGGCAGTTCAAAATTAATTTTTGTTTGATTTATCTTGTGTCAGGTTCAAAAATGGTGCCGCTTTTACTGTAGCGCGCCTCAACCGTTCTTTGCCGTTTTGCAGGTATTTAGATTTATTGATGTTTCCATTAGTCCCTGATTGAGGAAATAGCATACGTCATACATTAAAAATTAAAAATGAACAAATTAAAAAACATAATTAAAGACAAATAATATTAAAATAAATTAATAATATATATATATATTAATAATATATAGAAAAAAGTCAATGTAAAAATAACACGGGTACACGATGTCACACACACACACTGGGAAACACAAACAAGCACACACTGAGAAACACGCAATGGAGTTTTGAACTACTTGGACCAGGAAGGAAACTGTCCTTGCTCCAGCAGCAGCAGCGCCATACATGAAACAAACAAACAAAGGAGCAGAAAAACTTAATAGAAATTTTATAGATATGTGACGTGCTATTTTACAAGGTTGGCAGCAGCTCATTCAACACTTGCAGCAGGAGGAACCTTGATTTAAATACTAGAAGGACGATTAAGAAAATCCTATACCACAGAGTAAAACACGCCCCATTTAAAATAATAGTTTTACTCTGCTTCACCAAGCTTCTGTAGTTACTATTTTTAACCTCTGGAGCAAGGCTGTTGAATAGAATTATCCCGGGGGTATTGTGAATACTTTTCTGGTGTAGAGCAAGGCGATGCTTGTCTGACCTTAGAGCTGAACGATTTCTGGTCGCGTATTCATGAAACTCGCCATTTCTTTGAAACAAATTAGTGTTTCGCTTTACAAACTTTAATATTTCATAAATATATATATACAGGATTGGTAAAGTAAGTATTTGCTAACTTTTGAAGAAAGTATTCTAATTGCACGCTTTTGCAACTTAAATATTTCATTACTCCTGGAGCAGTTAGAGACGCCATAGATCATAATTGAATGAAAATATGCGAAGTAAACCATTTTGACGTAGTTTTTGTCAACCAACGTGTTGCATTAGTGTTCTGAGAGAATAACAAGCTGAACTCCAGCAAGCAGATCTCCCATGGATGGTCATTCCACTTTAATTTATCGTCAATCCGAAGGCCGAGGAAAGGCTCAAGCATTAGCTGAGAAGTTGTCTACGGGTCTGTCTATTCCTAGCATCAGCACTAAACTCAACTAACTTAGTCTTATCTAGGTTGAGGGATAATTTATTCACGTTAAACCAACTATTTAGACCATTCAGAGCCTTGCTGTCTACTTTCTTAATCAGATTATCGAAGTTTTTATCAGCAATAATTATATTTGAATCATTCGCGTAGAGAATCGAATTTAGAGGATTTTCGTGTCCTTGAAGATCGTTTATGTACAGAATAAAAAGTAAAGGCCCAAGAATTGATCCTTGAGGAACTCCACATATAATAAATTCCCAATCGGATAAGAGAAGTTGACCGTCTTTTCGGTGTTTCAATTACTACTTCCTCCAGAGGTTAAATATAGTAACTACAAAAGCTTCGTGAAGCAGAGTAAAACTATTAATTTAAATGTCGCATTTTAGTCGGTACAGGATTTTCTTAATCGTCCTTCTAGTTTTTAAATCAAGGTTCCTGTTGCAAGTGTTGAATGAGCTGCTGCCAACCTTGTAAAATAGCACATCACATATCTTTAAAATTTCTATTCAGTTTTTCTGCTCTTTTGTTTGTTTGTTTCATGTATGGCGCTGCTGCTGCTGGAGCAAGGACAAGTTTCCTGGTCCAAGTAGTTCAAAACTCCATTGCGTGTTTCTCAGTGTGTGCTTGTTTGTGTTTCCCAGTGTGTGTGTGACATCGTGTGTCCGTGTTGTGCTTATATTGACTTTTGTCTATATACATTTTCTTTTATTAATTTATTTTAAGAGTATATGTCTTTAATTATGTTCTTTATTTTGTTCATTATTTTAAATTTTTATAAAATTTACCTGCATGTAGCCTGCTAACCCCCAAAAAAATCGATACGTATGTTTTGTATATTAATAATTATTTTTTTTAACAATATTGATTAAATAATTGGTATTAAATTTTTCTCCAAAATATGAAAAATAATTATCTTTTATTATTTTTTCATCATTTCGGCCGTAACAGACGCCGGACACCAAAGTCGACAAACTTTGATGAAACGTACTATTTGCATTAATTGAATAGTAACATATTAATTGCTGTGTCAATGGCCGTATTTTATTTATTTTATACTTAAAGACAGTAATTTATGTTTAAATTTTAGGTTTATGAGGATGTTGATTATTGCTTCTGCCGCAACACGAATTTTCACGTCTTCTTGGAAATTACTATTGACGAGTTTGTTATCCATTCAACAGTAAAGTTATGCATTTAAACGAATAAAACGATCTAGTATTAGGAATGTTTTTTACATAGCTGCTTCATAAGCCAAGAAAATAGAATCGTGTGTAAAGAAGCTTAAAATATAGCCAATTGACGCAAAACAACTTGTGAGAACTAATATCATTATTATAAATAAATTAATAAAGTATATCATCCAACCTAATATTTATTGTAACTAAAACAAAATAATGACAATTAGAAATTTCAATTATAATACATTTCGTTCCCCAACTTTAGGAACCTCCACAGTCATAAAAAATAAAATATAAATTTACGGACGTTGGAGGATCAACAAACCAAAGTTGGGTTGGATGAGACGTATTTTAATCTTATTTATTGTATGTAAGCTTTACTCCTATTTAAGTGGGAAATTTCAATCAAAACGGTTAATTTTTAGGAAAAAAAATAATAGAGCTCATTATTTTACAAACTAAAGCGCACAAAAACGAAACTATTTTTTAATAAATATTTTTCAATGAATATAAATAAAACCTGTAGGTTTTTTCGGGGGTTAACAGGCTACATGAGAGTGATCCTGAAACAGGTAACTCCCAGTTAATAGGATGTTGTTGTTGTTGTGGTATTCAGCCCTGATGCAACCCTCCATGCTAACCTATCTTACGCAAGCCTTTTTATTTATTACCTTATAACTAGTACAACCCACATCCCTCAAACTCATCCTCTGATGTAACCCTCCATTCTCATCAAAAGCAGATGTTTTAAATTTCTAAAGCTTACTTTTTTGTGATTTGGTTACTCAATTGCCTTAAATTCGGGGCTGGTCCTGGAAGATCGTTTGACAGTTAGTAGCAGATCTCTGAAAATAACTGGATCTGACTGTCCAAGATCTATTTACCATTTCATGTAGTTAATCTATAAGTTTATTAACGTAAAAGTAAAAGCAATATTAATAATCTCTTAACAGTAGTGTGTTTACAATATGAAAAACCTAGTAGTTGATCTTCATTAATTATCCTCAGATTTTAGCTTTAAATTCTATGACTGGAGTGCCTACATGGTATTATTCTGAGAAACATTCTCTGTGACAAATTCTTCGACATTAAATTCTGTGAAGTGTTGTTTTCATTTACAAAATAAAAGTTTTTGGTTTGATGCCACAATACTTTTGAAATGTCCTGAAAGCTTTTGGAGAAAACCCGTAAGAAATAACAAAAACTTTGATTTGCCAAATTTAAAATATAGAAAGAGTCAAAACTCTATTTTGAGGGCCGTTATGAGTTACAACAACTTTCCAAAAAAAGATTGAAAACTGTGCAATGTAAAAATCTTTAGTAAAATAAAATTAGGAGAAATGCATAAGTCAAATTAATATTACACGAGTTCCATGTCATGAATACATTTTATATGCATCTCAAAGTACATGGTATTTTTATTGTTGACTTAATTAGCAATAAGGAATATGTAAAAATATTTTGTAGATAATATTTACTAAATAAATTAACATTATTATAATAATAATAATTATTATTATTATGTGAGCAACTGTACAATCCTTGAACTATACAAATTGTATTACAGATTTAAACACTGTAATATTGATCACATCATAAACTACATATTAATATAACTTTCTAATGGGAAACAAGAGGATGTCATACCTTTTACAGGAAATTGTCTTTCCTATTGAGGTTTTCCTCCCAGAAGTAAATAACTTAAAAGAGTTGGATATGACATCCCACGTAAAAAAAACAATTTTCTGTTGTTTACTCTTTCCAATTGGAAATGTGATTCTTCGAAATGCATCTCAAATAAATTAAAGCTCAATGGTGAAAAGTTGTCCTTGGTAAGAGACAAAATCAAATAAAAAGTATAATAAATAAATATCAACGTAATAAGAAAGGTACCCGATACAAGTTGGAATGCTCTGTGAGCTGAAGTTTATCACGTCAGCATTTCTGTACAGAAGACAGGCAAAGAAAAGAAATCCGTAATCGAGAAAGGAGTGAGACAAGGAAGCCCATGCTGGTCTGGTGCAACCCTCCGCTAAAATCCATCATAAAGCATCAAAAGGAAAATTAAAGTGGATTATTTATTTACACCATTAAAATCTAAAAGGTGCAAATATTAATTCAAAATAGGAACAATAAAAGTAGTGTGCATGTTTCTAAATCAGTATTGCTAGTTGGATGCGCAATTATATCAGCATATTTCTTAATTAAACGTTAAAAATGTTGGTAAATGTCGAAGCGGAATTTAAATTGTTTTTCCTAGAATCTGAAATTTAGAAAATGAAATAATTTTTACAATATAATTTAAATGGGCTGACGTTTCGATTCGTCATTAACATCTTTCGCAATTGCCTCTTAGAAGGGAACTTAAACTTTTTGATTAGTTCACTCCGATCCTTAACCTCCCCGTGTTAAATAAAGTCGTGTATCTTGTGTTATTAACTAAGTCCAGTAGCAAAAGCCAAGTATTACGTAACAATATCAATGCAGGTTGAATTGTTGACGAGTGAGTGACAGCGGAGACATCTATCAGGTGACTTAGGATCGCTACTACACTAACAAGAACAACTGTTTTCATTTTTATGTATCTATAGTACAGTAGCGTAATACTGAGTTTGACTTTGTCGTGAGAATTTCCCGAACCCTTCCCTCGTTACGTCTTCTATCACAAATACAAAGTGATTAGTTCCTGTTTTTGGACATTATGGGTGTGAGAAACCACAGAGCGGAAAAATATTCAACTTGATATAAACAATATATCGACTCTATGCAACATCAACAATCCAACCGGTCGTAGTTGCCAAAAAATAGCAGAGAAGTATACACATGTACCAGAGTTCTCTGCCCGTTCTGTAGTGAGGGCAGCACTTGCACACAGTTATCTGCCCAAGATGTAAACGGTAGACAGTGCACAGCCAACCCAACTTCGACGAACATCACTGCCCGTGTAAACCTAGCTTAAGTATATAAAGGTATTAGATTATTTTACCTGGAAGTGCGAGGGTAAACGTCCGTAGATCAGTGCATGTCATGTGTTCGCTAGTGTCTTACGCTCTGAAGTAGTTAAACGGTGTTTATGTGTTTTAACATTTTAATCGGTACGAAGTTTCCGCCATTCACAAAATTTCTTTAATAGTTGGCCAGTATTTTTATACAAAAGTGAATGAAACCTTAATATTAACTAAACTCGCAAAGAAATAAATAAAAAGATATAAAAATTTATTTTTAATCAAAGTCTTCACGCCGTAAGTTAAAAAAAAATTAGAATTTTTACAAATATAGGTCTCTACCTAACGTATTGTAATGTTTTTATATTGAATTAAAAAACGCGACATTTAAATAATTTAGTTAGAAAGTGTTTAATTTTTAAAGTTCAATCGGCCCAAGCAGATAGATAAAAAAACATTTTTTTAAAGAATTTAGACCCAAAATTGGCCTGCGGGCGAGTAAAACACACAGAGAGGAGTGGAAATGAATTACAATTCATTTGAAAATAATAACATGTGGTGTAAATAAATAAAGCACTTTAATTTACCTTTTGCTACTTTAAGATTAATTTTAGCGGAGTCAAAAAGGCGCATTCATAACATGGGCTATTAAGGAGATAGATGAGTGGTGATGACGTCACGCTGTGGCCGGTAGGTAAGACCCGGCATTGCCTCTTTATCTATTTAAGATACTCTTTGCATTGCTCAAGGGTTATTTTTTTAATTTGGCTGCTATGGGACAAAACAACTATAAAACAGTAGACTCGCAATACAGATGATTACGAAACACGCTCACATTTTTTATCTTCCGTAAAAATTATAATATATTTGAAAATACTAAGATACGGTGTAAAGAAATCATCCAGTTTAATTTACATTTTTCTGCTTTAAGATTCATTTTAGCAGAGTCAAAAAGGCGCCTTTTTAACATGGGTTCGTATGGAGCTAATAGAGTAGGGAAGGAACTCTGTGACGCTGTCTGGTGGCCACTCTGCTGTGTATTAGGCTTTGGGCACGAAAAAAGCGGCAAGCGGTGAGCGGCGGGACTCCGAGCGGCAGAGTAGTGAGCGAGCCATAGAGAACCCTTGAGCGGCATCGCTATCTGTTTAGTACAGGACGCAATGGCACTGGCTCGTCATGGAGTAGCGAAGCTTCTCTTGCTCAGTGACTATAGGAGCCTTTTATGGAAACGAATTTTAACGAAAGGCAATAGAAAGTTAAGGGTTAATCCCATAAATAGGAGTATAAAGATAACGGAGAGTATCACCATCTTTTCAGAAATTTAAGAAGTGACGAAAATAGGTTTTTCGAATTTACAAGAATGTGTATGCGAACAATCCATTACGTGCTGTGAAACACTAAACCATTTTTAACGAGGTACTTATAATTAAATTTATATCTACAGTTTTATGAATAATGTAAGTTGCAACAATTGTAAACCTAATTTCAGTTAATAATATTATCCACTAATTCATAATAATTGAAAATATTGTATTATATTCAAAAGTATATTACGCGGAACTGTCACATAAGTTTTATTTCATTTCCAATTTTTTCTATCAGTGCTTACGCTTTATAAAATTTTATGTCTTTGAAAGCAATTTAATTAAATGAAAATGTATATTAATAAATGATCTCATCATTTTATTGTATCCGATAAAAAGAAAAAAAACTAAACGTTTCGGAAGAAAAGAAACGTGTTTAGTCTTGAAATATAATTACTTATTTCGTCGGATGCTTTGGATCCTCTATGTCCTGAATTAAATGTACAAATTATATTCGTTTTTTGACCAATTGGGATGTTTTTTAAGTTGCAAGTCAAGGGCAACAAGAAATTGTATGTAATAAGTACATTTAATTGAGGTGTTTAAAATGGCCGAAACCTCCCCAACAAATTAAATCATTATTTTTTGAAGACTTGTTCATTGCCTTCAAAATATATCCTACAACAGTCTTCACTAAGCAAATGAAGATGTTTGATTATCGATGCAAATGATGGTAAAATTTTGAAAACTCTGTGCCTTCCGAAAAATTAAACCAAAATTAAACTTCTTAAAAATAATCTTTAACTTTTAATAAATAATTTATATGATATTTGACTAACGGAAATTACAGTTGGCCTCGTCCTGCTTTTTTGTGCATTCAGTTGGGCTTGAGAGGTTTCTATAGTCTTTACCGATCAGCAAATTAATGTCCGGGGGGTGAGCGGCAAGCTGAGCGGCGGGAGTTGAACCGCTCTGTCGCTCGCTCACCCTTGTCGTAGCCAGTGGAACCGCTGACCCATTGAATTGCATGGTAACATTAAAGTGAGCTCTGACTACCTGCTCCTTGCCGCTCGCCGCTTTTATCTCCCGTTGCTGCATCTTCTATACGTCACGCCGCCGTTTTGGGAACTGTGACCGTCGTTGCGTATCAGCGTTCAATTTCCCAAACCAAGAACGTCGCGATCAATAACAAAGGAATACGTACTTATGAGACGATAAAGGACTAGGAGGAGGAAAGTGGCTGCACACGAGGGAGAATTAAAGATAACACATTTCATGAAACTTAAGTTTTTTATTCTTTAGCATTTTACAGTTTATTAATTTTTGACAATTCTCCCTTTATAGGTTACAAAATAGGTATGAATATTTCATCCAGGAATCATTTTTATGTCCTCGCACGCTATAGGGCTACGTACTTTGTAATCTGAAAATATAACAAAAAAAATTGAACTATTATACAATTTGAATATATTTGTCAATTACGATTTAGTAAGACGACTTAATGAAGACAAACTTGGCAGAGTCAGTGAAGCTGAGTTGCCATTGGTCTGTAGTGTAACGAACCGTTACAATAATTAGTATTATTAAATGAATTTTGGCGCTTTATTTTTATTTTGTTAACAGGCTACATGAGTGTGATCCTGATAAAGGCAACTCTCCTTTAATAGCATAGGAAGGGAATTGAAAAGGGGGATGCGGAAGGTAGAGCAAGGTAGCCAAGCAAGGGTTGACTGGGGGCCCCCGGGCTATGGTTTAAGGATCGTACCCGGTGTTTCACCTAAAGAGATGCAGGGAAAACCTTAGAAAACCTGCATCAGGTAGGTCGGGCATTGGGTACTATTCTAACGCCCTTCCAAATGACGGGAGACGAGTTTGCTGTGGGGTCGCAGCATTCCCTTCTCCGAGTCTCCACCAGTTTCAGTTGGTGCTTTTTTATGGTTAACAGGTTACATGAGGGTGATCCTGAAACAGGCAACTCCCCTTTAATAGCATAGAAAGGGAATTGAAAAGGGGGGATGCGGAAGGTAGAACAAGGTAGCCAAGTAAGTGTTGACTAGGGTCCTCGGGGCTATGGTTTAAGGATCCTACCCGGTGTTTCACCTAAAGAGATGCAAGGGAAAACCCTAGAAAACCTGCATTAGGTAGGTCGGGCATTACTCACGCCCATCCGAATGACGGGAGACGAGTTTGCTGTAAACGTCTGCGGGTGACGTAGTCATTACGTAACTGGCTGACTATTGCTTGCGATGTGAATGCAACTCTTTAATAAACTTGGACTATTAAATAGAAAGGCAACTAGAAATTTTGAATCACGGGAAACAAGTTGATAAATGGACTGGAATAGGATTCGTTCTTCTAAGAATAAATAGTATAGGTTCACGATAAGTATTCCATGGCGTATTCTGTGGCATGGAAGGTAAATAAAATAAAATTAACGCGATCATAAAAAAAAAGATATTCTATCTCGAGACGTCACAGCGGGCGGACGGACGGGCGTGTCTTTATTAGCCATTGAGGAGGAAGAATAGCGCGGTGAGACGAATAGCAAAGCACTTACTCGTTTCTTCTAATTGAGTATTATACGGACTTTGCTAAAGTGGGTAAAAAGTGGAAAAAAGTGAGCAAGTACAAGTAGCCGCCGCTGTTGGGCGTCGACGCCCATCCTTCTCTCTCTCTCTCTCTCGCTCTCGTGCTCTCTCTCTCGCTCGCTCTCTCGCTCTCTCTCTCTCTCTCGCTCTCCCTCTCGCTCTCTCTCTCGCTCTCGCTCTCTCTCTCTCGCTCTCTCTCTCGCTCTCTCGCTCTCTCTCGCGCTCTCTCTCGCTCTCTCTCGCGCTCTCTCTCTCTCGCTCTCTCGCTCTCTCTCGCTCTCTCTCGCTCTCTCTCTCGCTCTCTCTCGCTCTCTCTCGCTCTCTCTCGCTCTCTCTCGCTCTCTCTCGCTCTCTCTCGCTCTCTCTCGCTCTCTCTCGCTCTCTCTCGCTCTCTCTCGCTCTCTCTCGCTCTCTCTCGCTCTCTCTCGCTCTCTCTCGCTCTCTCTCGCGCTCTCTCGCTCTCTCTCGCTCTCTCTCTCGCTCTCTCTCTCGCTCGCTCTCTCTCGCTCTCTCTATCTCCCTCGCTCTCTCGCTTTCTCTCGCGCTCTCTCTCGCTCTCTCGCTCTCTCTCTCTCGCTCTCTGTTCGGCGATCGTTGAACGAACTTAATAAAAACTGTATGTGTTTACGAACCATAAAGTAGCAGCCAATAAATTAAATTTTGCTTCCGTCTGTGTCTCGATGCTGTGTATTATATAGAGCGACACTCCTCGGGTTCACAACGAACCGAGTTCCTTCCCTCTATTGAGGAAGGAGAAGAAGAGGAGTTTGAAACTCACGATAGACAGCGACTCGTGTTTAGATAAAGGGAAATTCAAAACGCAAAGTGCGCAATGGACTTAAGATTAGGAGATGGAACTTGTACATTAACCTTTACACTTGCAACAATCTCTTGACTGTCCTTCACCTCCGACAACGGTAATTCTGTAAGGCTAGGTTTACACGCAGGCGGGGTCAGTGATGATGACTGCCAGAAAACGGTGGGCAGTGATGTCAGTGGCGTGTCAACATACGTCAGTGCTGCACTGACAACTGCCAATCCATCGCTGACACGAGAGCACTGCCTCACTTTTCTTGGAGCGTGTCAACAGTATGTCAGTCATAACTGACCACGTTCCCCCTCCACCGACTACAAAATCGTCAGAAAATCGTAAGGTTTATGTGTCTTCTCGTTGCAGAATGTTTCCATTCCATATTCCGTTTTTACATTCAATATCGCCTGTTCTATATATAAATTAAACAACATGGGCGACAGACTCCTGCATCATGTCTTGCAGCTTTCTTCATTACGGATTTTCATTTCTTGACCTTCTGTTCTAATTACTGCTGCCTGTCTTCTACAGAGGTTATGTATAAACCTCGTTTCTCGATATTTTATTCCTCAGCTCCAAAAAAATCAATAATACTGTGTTCCATTTCACATTGTCAAACACTTTTTCTAAATCTACAAATTCCATGAACGTAGGCCGATTTTTCTAAAATTAGTCGCAAAGTCACTATTGCACTCTTGTACCTACATTCTTCCTAAAACCAAATTGATCGTCTCCTAACTCGCATTCTATTTGACGTTGCATACCAGGGATGAAAAGAAACTCTATGCCTTGCCGGTAATATTGTCGTGTTAGGGGAGTCAGAAGAAGACGTGGAAACCATAATCAATGGCATGAACGTGGTCCTGGGGAAAGAGTTCAATATGAAGATTAATAGAGGAAAAGCCAATGTAATGGAGTGTAGTATGGGAAACAGTGAAATAACAAGGTCTGTTAGATTGGGAAGGGAATTTTGAAGGATGTTAAGGAATTATGCTATTTGGGAAGCGTAGTAACTAGGGACGGTAAATGTTTAGTAGATATAAAGTGTTAAACAGCATAGACAAGGAAGGCATTCTCGAAAAACAGAAAGAGGAATTTACTTTGGAGAAATATAGTTGTGACTATTAGGAAATCGTCGCTGAAAATATTCGCATGGAGTGTGGCGTTATATGGGGTGCGAAACGTGGACGATAGGAGTTGAGGAAAGGAAAGTCATAAAATCCTTCGAAATGTGGTGCTATAGGTGGATGGTGAAAATAAGTTGGGTGGATAGATTCACTAACGAGGAAGTTTTTAAAGAGACTAGGCGGAAGGAGAAAAAATATGGAGGACGTTGAGTGTGAGAGGGGATAGATTAGTGGGCCACGGTTTTTAAACGTGAAGATTTTGTAACATCAGCATTAGAGGGAAGTGTGTGTGTGGGGGGTAAGATCAGAAGACGGAGGCCGTCGTTGAGCGGATTAGGGAGGAGGATGTAGGATGTGCTAGCTAGGTTATCATGGAGGAAAAGAACCATTGTGTTTCGATGTCAACGTGTCTGTAAATTTAACAACATTTCATTTAAAATTTACGTTACATTAAAACGACCGCAATTGCACATCAGGAATAAAAATAGTGAAATTTTCCTTTGAAGGAAAGTGAGGAAGTGTTTAGCATAAAGAGGAAGAGCGAATAAAATGGAAGACGTTGAACTAGAGAAGGGATAGATAATTAGGACACGTTTTAATATATAAGGCTCTTTTAAAATAAGTATTAGAGGAAAGTGTTTGGGGTAAGGAAAAAAAGGGGGGGCAAAGGACGGAATAGCAGATAAGTTAGAAGAAAGTGAAAAGGCTTTCGAATGATAGGTTAGCACGGAGGGTTTCATCAGACTCCAGTCGTAGGAGTGAATACCACAACAACAACGCATCATGAGAAGCATGGACCAGTGAAAGTTAAATTATAGTTCGCTGCAGAAACTTAAAAGGAATGTAACTACTTACTCTCTCTATGTATGCAGTTGTAGATCTTCATGTGGCAAGCGCTTTCAAATGTTTTCTGCCACACACGTGAGATCTCGCTTTCTGCGCACACGGGCTTGTGCACACGCTTGCAGTTGATGCGGCAAGGAGGCACGAAACCCAGGCTGGGAGACGCGCATAGGACGATTACCAACAACAGCAACATGGTTGCTGCAACAGGAAGACGAGAATCTTTAGCGGAGTCCTTACAAGAGGAAGAGGAAGGCTGCAATTCACAGCATCATCTACAGAAAGATGACGAACGAACAAGACGTGTTAGTATTACAAGAAAATCTCGATAGCTGGGCTCAGGAAAGAAAAGTGAAAATTAACGGAAAGAAGAGCAGCTCAATCTCGTTTACAAAACGCAGCTTGTTAATAAAACGGATATGCGAAATTATAGACCTATTGGTCTAACCTCAGTAGTATGCAAAAACATGGAGCACTTAATAACTACGTACATTCGGGATGCTCTTGAATCTAAAAGGGTGGTTCTTTGAAAACCAACATGGATTCCGATCGCGTTTTTCGGTGTGAAAGTCAGATAATCAATTTGTTTCAAGATCTAGCAGATCGTGCTGTGGTGGTAGAATAGACGCCATTGTTATTGATATTTTGCAAAGGCTAATCCATGTAGTTCCTCACGACATCTTGATGATCCAGAAGTTAGATGGGACACAAGAGCAGTTCTCTGGGTGCAAGATTTCCAAAAAAATAGGTTACAAAAAGTCAAAGATGGGAAAGAAACTTGAGAACTCGGATCTGTAAACATCTGGAGTCCCCCAGGGATCAGTTATTGCCCCATTATTGTTTCTCATATTTATTAATGATTTGCCTAATAATATAAATTCTAAGGTCCGACTTTTTGCAGATGACTGCTGTGTAATTTACAGGGAAATAACTGGGTGAACAAGACTCCGCAGCAGCTGACTTAGATACTCTAAGTACATGGGATAAGCGAAATAAAATCAAAATCAACAATAGTAAAAGTACGGTGATTAGTTTTACTAAAATGCACATTCAATATGCCTTGATATATATAAAATAGATGGGGAAACAGTGATCCAGGAGACAAACTGTAAATACCTAGGCGATTATTTTAAGAGTAATCTGGGGGCAGGTAAACTATGCTACAAGGGAAGTGTGGAACACCTTGCACTTTGCCATGAGAACACTCAACAAGGGGAATGCGAAATCTAAAGGGATGTCATTAGTACACTTGCCCACTTATGGTGCAGCATGCCCCAGGATAGGGCAAATAGAATCCTTAGAAAGGGTGGCAAAGAAGGGCCGCAAAATTCGTACAAATAGGACCTGGGCATGGATGGGAACGAAAAGGTAAAGCGACTAGGGTGGGACACGCTACAGACAAGAAGAGAAACAGCTACGCTACACATTCTCTACAGAGCTTTTGCAGGTCAAAAACCTTGGCAGGGAATCAGAGATAGAATGAAAGAATCGACTCGGAACGGGAGGAGGAGGAGGAGGAGGAGGAGGAGGAGGAGAGATCACCTGTTTAAATTACAAGGAAGGAACCGAAAAAGAGACGCTGGAAAATACTCATTCCTAAATAGGACAATTAATAATGACTGTAACAATCTGCCTGCAG
The DNA here is from genome assembly GCA_034510155.1 of Eucriotettix oculatus. Taxonomy (NCBI): domain Eukaryota; kingdom Metazoa; phylum Arthropoda; class Insecta; order Orthoptera; family Tetrigidae; genus Eucriotettix; species Eucriotettix oculatus. The sequence continues at coordinate 216,650,885 of CM067377.1, read as the reverse complement.
GAGTGTTTTAGAGGAACTTCCTCTAACAGAAAGAAAAATTTCGACTCAATTTAAGCTTAGTGTAGTGTAGTGAAGTGATCAGTGCTACCAAATCTCTAAAAATATACTACAGTGAATTATATTTCTAGTTTGTTTTTCAGGGAAAACAATACTATTCTTTTTTTTTTTAATAATTGATTTCTAATAATATGATTTCACACTTATTTATTTATATTGAATATAATTATACTTTCAACTATAGGTTAAATATGGTCCTTACAACCAGTTTATTAATTATTGTTTAATTTTTATGTATCTGCCACCAGGGGCGCGGGCATCTGTACCATTTGTAGATTTAATAAATACATACATACAAATGAACCAGAATATAGAATAGGCGAGTGGGGGACTAATTACAAGGGACACGAGCTACAAATATCTGGGGATATATTTCAACAACAGACTTGGATGGGAGAAACAGCGTGGAATTACTTATATTTCATAAAGAGGAACTTACAATAGGGAAGTTGAAAATCAAAGAAGGTGGCATATTTATCTTTAGTTAGACCAACTTTGAAATACGGGGGCGGCTTTTCGGGTGTCCCTATAGAAAAAGTCGTAATAGAACCATTAGAGAAAGTTCTGCAAGAGCTGCAAGTAAGGCTGCAGCGTCACAAGAATGAAAAAAAAATGTAGAAGAACTAGGTCGGGGAGATATTTTCACAAAGGTAGGGAGAAAGGGAGACTGTCTTTTGCTATTCAAAGTGAAAACCACGGATTGGAATTAGCACCAACAGTTATGCAGGTAGATGAGATTATGAACTTAAAGTGTAATGTACGAAGCAGAAAAAAGATGTTTGCATATCTTCATTCCTAAATAGGAACATCAACGACTGTAATAATTTACTTGTAGCAGGAGGAGTGTTTGAGGGGAAGGAAATCCTCTTCAGGAAAGTAAATTAGTGAGAAATTTAAAAAAAAGTGAAGTGACTCGGTAATCCTCAAATATGTAAATGCATATACGAAATTAAATCTTAAAGTCAAAGTGAAGTGAACTGTTAAGTTAGTTCTTGTAGTGTTTCTCTTTTCTCTTTCAGGGCTATAGAAATTTTAGAGGACTACCATTATTATTTGTACATATTTTTTTTTGAGATTAACAGGTTTTTTTTTCAGGCAAAAACAATACTATTCTTTTTTTAAAAAAGAAATAATTCCTATTAATATGATTTTTTTTGGTTTACAGGCTACATGAGGGTGATCCTGAAACAGGCAACTCCCCTTTAATAGCATAGGAAGGGAATTGAAAAAGGGGGGATGCGGAAGGTAGAGCAAGGTAGCCAAGGGTACACACTTATTTATTTATATTGAATATAATTATACTTTCAACTATAGGTTAAATGTGGTCTTTAAGACCAGTTTATTATATATTGTTTAAGTTCTATGTATCTGCCACCAGGGGGGCGGGCATCTGCACCCATTTGTAGATTTAATAAATACTTATTATACTTACCCTTAATTACGTTTATAAATTTCATTTTGTAACTGCCACCGGGCTCACGCCTAATTGTATACCATCAATAAATACCTGGGGTGAAGCTGAGCGCTGCCATGGTTCCTGCGCCTTAGAGGACTGACTGCGCTGCCTCCTCGTACCTCCTTAAAAGACGTGGGATAATGTCAAGGTCCTCCAATTAGCGGGCTTGTTTGGATACGGCAAAGTGACTACTTTTACTGCGTCATTAGAAGTAAAGGAGAATATAAATCCAGTAATTATCGTGAGTTTGAGAAATCTACTTATCTGCTCATAGTTAAAAATGATTGCATTTTTAGAATAGAAGTGATTCTCTCTCTCCCTCTCTCTCTTTCAATGTATATATATTGTAATGAAAAAACGCGGATATCGGTGATATTGTGGCGTTATGAGTCGCAGTTCGGCCTACAACAAGAGGTTATTACGTTTTAAGTTTTGTGCTCTACAAGCGAGGCCAACAACAATGTCAAGTTGGCTGAAAGCGGGTGAACCCCAGGATGGGGATCCTCCGCGGGAAACTCCCTCGGGGCGTGTGTAAAAAAATGGCGGGGAACCCCAGAAGTTTATGAAATAAACCGCTGGCGGGAAACCCGTAATTTTGTGAAGAACCAATGGCGGGGAACCACTGAATTGTGTAAGAAAGCCGATGGCGGGGAACTCCCGTGTGAGAATTTAAAAGGGGAGCCGATGGGTGGCTCGAGTTCGGAAATGGGTAGGGATAGAAAGCAGGACGATATCCTGCTGGGAAATGAGTGAGAGCCAGGTGGAGGTTGACTTCCTGCTTCCTGGTTTTCCTCTTTCCCTCCCCCAACCCATGGTCCATGGCCAAGGTAGCTAATTTAAGACTCCTGCAGGCTGAGACGACCTTGGGCAGTTTGAGAGGTGTATGTACGGGGGTCGAAGACCTTCAGCATACGGTAAGAGTTGTTCGCTGATCCTATTGGACCAGCCGGCCAACTGCCTCTCAATACTGAACAAGGCACGGAGGTGGGTTTGTTGCGTTCCCACAGCAATCCAGTCTCTCCCGTCATCAGAAGGGCGCAGGAGTAGTACCCACTAGCCCCCGACCTACCTGATGCAGGTTTTCTAGGGTTTTTCCCTGCATCACCTTCAGGTGAAACACCGGGTAGGATCCTTACACTATAGCCTGGGGGCCCTACTCAACCCTGGGCTACCTTGCTCTACCTTCCACGTCCCCCATTTTTCAAGTCCATTCCTATGTTATTAAAGGGGAGTTGCCTGCTTCAGGATCATCCTCATGTAGCCAGTTACCCAAAAAACATGGCTTGAGTTCAGAGGGCAGATGAGTTGCGGAGAGGACAGACGACGGATCGAAAAAGCAGATTAGTTGCGGAGAGGACGGACAACGAAAAAAAAGGCAGATTAGTTGCGGAGAGGACGGACGACGGATCTGTCAGATGAGTCTGGAGAGCAAATGGCGAGTTGAACCTGGTTCGCACTACCTTCATCAGTGTAAAAATCCTGCAAGACGCCAGAGAGACGCCGATACATTCTTGAAGTTGGATGTTTGTAGGCCCAGTAGTAATTGTGGGTAGGTTCATCAAAGCTGTGAAACTTGCTCTTTGTTCTGCTTGAATAATATTTAAATGATTTTTTTCTATTTTCAGTAACTGCATACTCCACTTCTCGAGAGACCCAAAATCTCCTGAGATAATGGCTCATGTAATCACTGTAAATTGATAAATGTAAAATTTTCAAATTGATTAAAATTTGTTCAATTGATAAATTAATGTCTTATCCCCTGAAAAGGATAATACAATATATATATATATATGAAGAAAGTTGTCATTTATTGAATTATTCTCGATAAACACATACCGTTGGGTCCTTATCTAAACTCACGTTTACGGCTCCTAATTCGCATTTACTATGTTCGCTTCTTATATTTTCAGAATTCATAGTGAAATTTATGTTTCTAAGGACATTATGTTTTTTTGTGGTATTCAGTTCCAAGACTGGTCTGATGTGCAACCCTCACGTGATTACTTACCTTGCGCAACCCTTTAAATTTCCTCATTTTCCCTAATTACTTTAGCGTATTCCATCCTTGGTCTTCATCTTCCGTTTTCACCCCAAACACAACCCTCTAATGCGAATTTAAAAAAGACCCTCATGTTTTAAGTCGTGGCCTATTGATCCACCCCTTGAATGTCCTTCATTTAGTTCACTATTACCCTACTTTCCTTACAACTTTCTCGTTAGTGGTTCTATACACCAATATAATTCTTCTACAGCACCACATTTCAAACACTTCTATTTTTTCCCTTCCGCAACTCCTTTTTTTTTTTTTGCGAGGGCAGGTGAAAATCTTCTAAAGACACCTATCTCAGGGTCCGCACTGGATAGTAGTGTGGGATTCTACCCACTAAAAACACCTCCCTTTCCAACGATGACTGTGTGTATCTTCCTGTGGGACCGTCGTTAGACATTACTTCACAGGAAGCAGTCGTAGCGTCAAGCTCTCTCTGTCTCCTTTAAACACTATTATTTCTCTCTTTTTCGTAATTTCTTAATCTTTGAATTACTGTAGAGGCATATGCACTTACTTTATTCCAGGTATTAGGTGAGAGCAGCATATTAGGTACCAAATTATCTGGTGTTATTGAGGTTCCAATATCACTTTCTAATGCTCGTCTCCCATATGAAAATCTTGAGCAACTGAAAAACACGTGTTCTGGTGTCTCATTAACTCCACATTCAGGGCATGCAGGTGAATTATCTATGGCAAACCTGTAGAAGTATGCCCTGAAGCAGCCGTGACCGGTCAAGAGTTGAGTAAGATAATAATTCACTTCTCCGTGTTTCCGATCAATCCAATCTTTAATTGATCTTATTAACCTATGGGTCCATCGGCCTTTATTGGACTCATCCCAACGGCGTTGCCATTCTTCATATGTTTTGTGCCTCTCAACCCTCTTGCCTTCCAGACCTCTGTTTGTTTGTAGTCTGCGGCACTCATCGGCCAGAATGTCTACCGGAGGCATTCCTGCCACCACACAGACAGCATCGTCCGATACTGTCCTGTAGGCACAGGTAACGCGTAGTGCACACAGCCTGTGGACGGAACTAACCTTTCTCCTGTTTGATTTTACTGTCAAAGCAGTACACCATATCGAGGCACCATACAAGATCACTGATCGCACAACATTCGCGAAAAGAAGTCGCCGGTATTGTCTTGGACCTGCAACATTTGGCATAATTCGTGACAGTGCAGATACTGTCCCGGATACTTTACGTCTTACATAATCAAGGTGGTGTTTAAAAGACATCCTATCATCTATCATTATACCAAGATATCTGATAGACGATTTCGAATAGATTTCGCATTTTCCGACCGTAAGGGTGATGGATTCTCTAGATTTTCTCCCAGTGACAAGAACTGCCTCTGTTTTTTCTTCCGCCAGTTGCAGTCCCATTGTCCGTAGCCATTGCCCAATCACATAAATAGCCTCATTTGCTATCTGAACTATTTGTTCCCGGTGCTTAGCGACGACGACAATTGCTATGTCGTCTGCGAAGCCAATAATTTTGCTTTCCGTGGGAATCTCAAGTCTTAATACATCATCATACATAATGTTCCACAATAGGGGTCCTAGTACCGATCCTTGTGGGACGCCTCCTGTGATGACGTACTTTTCCACGCCGGTTTCCGTATCGTAGATTAGAGTTCTGTTGGAGAGATAATTCGTCACAATTCTCCTTATGTATGATGGCACATGTAACCATCCGCAACTCCTATCGTCCACGATATGCACCCATATAACACCTCACTCCATTACGGAAATTTTTAGTAAAGATTACCTAATATTCACGCTTATATTACCCGTAAGTAAGTTCCTCAGTTTCACGAAAGTCTTCCTTACCTGATCTATCCTACTCCATTTGTTGGGCGCATTTTGAATGCCATTAGGTTGAAAAATTATTACTGAAGACGAACAGTGCAGGATCTCATGCGTGGAAAATATTAACGAAAATAGTACACAGGAGGATCGAACGGCAAATATAATGTGAGTTAGGAGAATATCAATTTGGTTTTAGGCACAAGAGAAGCAATATTGATTTTGCGACTAATTTTAAAGGACTGGATAAGAAAAGACCGGTCTACGTTCATGGCAATTATAGATATAGAAAAAGCGCTTGATAATGTGAACTGGAACACGCTATTAAGAATTATAAGGACCATTGGAATAAAATATTCGTAAACTCTACATAAGGTAGACTGGTATAATTAGTATTTAAAATCAGGAAAGGAAACCAGAAATAAAGAAGGGAGTAAGCAAGGATGCAGTCTTTCGCCCATCTTGTTTAATATATATAGAACAACGGAGAAACAAGAATAAAGCAGAACACGGAAAAAAGAATCACACTGCAGGGGGGAGAAATAAAAACCCAACGCTCTGTCGGTGTTATAGTAATATTAGGAGAACCAGAAGAACTATATGTTTGAGTGTAGAAGGAGGAAAACTGGGGTTTCTTCAATCGCCGAAATAGAGTTTTCTTCTGTCAAACAGACGGCAGACCGACTGCTTTCCTTGCAAGTGGAAGAAGGAAGACTATCAAGCATAAATTCCGGAATAGCTGAGATGAAGAGACAGGTTCGTCACGAACGTGAAATTTCTGTTGCTCGTTTTTTTCCAAATACCTAACACTGATAATCCCTTTGAAAATAAAAAACCCGAGCCCTTAAATTGATGTATAATTCTAATAATTGCTCAGGGAACCTTTAAATAAATTGTTTTTTTTTACAAAAATTAATAAATATTTTGTGTTTTAAAGCGCAAGTAATTCCCCTTGATAATCTTAAATATTAACCAACACCCCTATATATATTAGTGATTTGTAGGTATTAATTAATCTTAATTTTTAATATGAGAAACTTTGGTATGACATTCAGTGCAGCGAGTCAGTTCTTTCTCTTCACTTATGACTTCCCTTCCTGTACAAATGAATTGAAATGTTTGTTTTCAAAACACGTCCATTAATATTACTAGGACCCGTTTGTTCTTGTTGTGGTATTAACTCCTAAGACTAGGCTATTTAATTCTTCCATGCTTACTTAACGTGCGCAAGTATCTCACATCCTCCCTAATCTGTTTGCATATTCCAACCTTGGTCTCCCTCTTCTTCTCTGTCTCACTCACTTCCCTCTAATGCTAATTTTACAAGACCCTCGTGTCTTCGAACGTGGCCTATTAATCTATCCCTTCTCTTTGTCAACGTTCTCCATATAGTTCGCTCTTCCCCCTATTCTGTTTAGAAATTAATCGTTAGTGATACTATCCACCCATCTCATTCTCCTACAGGACCTCATCTTCTATTAGTTTCCTTTATGCAACCCCTATCGTCCACGATTCGAACGCATATGACGCCACGCTCCATACGAAAAATTTTGGGAAAGATAATCCTAATATTTACACTTACATTACCCGTAAGTAAATTCATATTTTTACCTGTGATAATCTACTCTAGTAGCAGAATTCCGTAAATTACTTAAAAATACCATTTCCCAATTTAACAGCCTTTGTTATTCCACTGTTTCCGAAACTCCACTCCAAAACCTTGGATATCCTTCTATGAATCCTGATATTGAACTCTTCCTCCAAGACCACGTTCATTTTATACATGATAGTTTACAAGTCTTCTTCTGACTCCCTTAATACTACAATATCACCGGTAAAGCGTAGGGTATTTATTTCTTCTCCTTGCAGAATGATTCCTTTTCCATATTCAGATTTAACTTGCTGCGTCGCCTCTTCTATATATAAGATAAACATCATGGTCACAGACTGCATCCTTGTTCAACACCTTTCTTGATTACGGCTTTCTTTTCTTGCTATTCTATTCTAATTACTGCTGCGTGTCTTCTTTAGAGTATATGTGTGAGCCTCCTTTCTCGATATTTTATTCCAGCGCTCTTCAAAATTCTCAATAGTGTGTTCAATCTAAAAATGCAATGAACGTAGGCCTGCTTTTTCTTATCCTGTGTTATAAAATGTGTTTCAAAATCTATTTTTATTTTCTTGTCCTTACTTTCTGCCTACAGCCAAATTCATTTTCTCCTAATTTGCATTCTATTTGACGTTCCATTATTCTTTATTACCATTATCCTACACAACCGACGTATAAAATTTCAATTTTTTTCCCCTTTTTTGGAACGTTTCTTGCCTTTTAAGTATGTCTCTTTAAGAAAACTAACAACCATTTCCTGCAACCATTTCTCTTTAACCCTTTCTTCAATGGAGTTACTAACTTGAGGATTGTTCCTAGGTGTCTGATCGAGGTAACCTCTTGGTATGTGACGTCATCAATCGTACGATCTTTTGCCAGACCTAAACCCCTGTCCTTCCTGCTTCGCATGTATATCCCCTATTCTTAATTGATTACAAGTCCATTTTCAAGCTAACTCAGATACATCGAGATGGATGAAATACGAAATACTGACAGCAAAAGGTATATGGGGAAAAGTGGGAAATTGAGGAAAGTGTCAAAATGTAATTATCCATCATTTATCGCTTTATTAATATTCTTTATTGTTACTAGACAGATGGACTAAAGATACGTCGTGACACTAGAGAAGTCGTCCGTTTCTGAAGACTCGCACACCCCTGGGTGTTGTATTTTGAAATCTGTAAAGAAGTACTAGAATAAAAAGAAATTTTTTTTTTGGATGAAATATTATATAATAAGGTGAAACATTCACAACTTAGAGAAAACATCTTTTTTTACTGTCTCTTGGTCATAAACCCGACATCTCATTGGCCCCCCGAAAACGAATCCCTAAAGAACTGGAGAGAAATACAGGGTTATCCAATGAAGATGTTACTACTGGTAGGTTTCAGTCCTTAGACTGGTCGGTCTGATGCAACCTTTCATGCTAAATTATTCCGTGCAAGCCTTTTTATTTTTAACAACCTCCCTCATCTCCTTAAAGTATTGGCCTCCCTCGTCCAATCACTTCCGTCTAGTGGTAAGACCATCGTGTCTGTAAACGTGGCCTATTAATCTATTCCGTTCAAATTCTTCCTCTTATTGTTTATAACATCCTTGCTAAGAAGTCTATGAAACCATTTAATTCTCCTATAGAACAACATTTCGAAAACTTCTATTCTTTTTCCTTCTGCAACTCCTACCGTCCACATTTCGCAACCATAACCCTCCAGGATAAGAAAAAACCCGGCCTAAGTTCATGGCATTTTTACATTTAGGGAAAACCTTTCATTATGCAAACAGGAACAAATTATTAAGGATTTTGAAGAGCACTACAAAAAAATATATATATATTGAGAAACGAAGATTATACATAACCGCTACAGAAGACGTCCAGTAGTAATTACAATAGATGATCAAGAAATTAAAGCCGTAATCAAAAAAGAAATATTAAGACAAGGAAGCAGACTGTCACCAATACCGTTTAATTTGCATATGGAACAGGCGATGAAGAAAGATGAAACGGAATATTTGGAAAATGAATCAGACTGCAAAGAGAAGAAATTAAAACCCTACGCTTTTCCGAAAATATAGTAATATTAGGGGAGTCAAAAGAAGACTTGGAAGCTATAATAAATGGCATGAACGTAGTCCTGGAAAAAGAGTTCAATATGAGGATTAATAGAGAGAATGCTAAGTAATGGAGTGTAGGGTAGGAAAACGTGGAATGAAAAAAAGATTTTAGATTGGGAAGGGATATTATGAAGGAAGTTAAGGAATTCTGCTACTAGGGAAGCGTAGTAACTACTGATGGTAGAAGTTTATAGGAGACATGAAGATTTGGATAGCACAGGAACGAAAGCTTTAGAGAAAAAGAGGAATTTACTTCCGGATAAATATTAGGAAATCGTTACTAAATATCATCGTATGGAGCCTGGGCGTTATATGGGAGCAAAACGTGGACGATAGAATTTGTGGGGGAATTGGAGTGAACTTCGCCTTCCTCTTCTACTCTATTCTATGTTATGTGTCCACAACCAACTAGGGAAACAGACGCACAGACCTTAAGTTTCGACTCGCGTATTTGAATACATTACGGTATCCTCCAGTTTTCGCGTGAGAGTTTAACTGGTTACCAACCCACTTTAAAGACCTACTCCAAGAACAGAAGGCAGCCAGTAAAACATAGTTATACATAAAACACCCAAACGGCAAATCTATTTACAACTCTACATCCAGACAAATAGTACATAAACAGTAATATTTTTATTAACTTGTGAAAACATTTAAAACTGTATCCTCATGACGTCAGCAAGCTCACACTGTGCGGTTTGTAGGTCACATTATTTCTGGACCTTAAACGAGCATGGGGAGAGGGAGGCGGGATTTAATGCTAGTTAAGTTAATTGGAGTTTGACACACGCTGGCTGATTAGGCACTATGGCCTCTACAGGCCCCGCTGTTTGATGTTGGCTCTTCTTTCTTCGCTTCTTGTTGTTATTATTGGCCGTGGAAAAGGTGGTCAATTGCTCCATCTTGGCGTCGGAAGTCTTGTAGGTTCAGATTTTAGGGTAACAGGAGATTTGAAGTCCTCTTTTTTTTTTTGTACGTGGGAAGAGTGTTGTGTAATGATGGATTCTCTTTTTTTTTCCCTCGAGAAGGGAAGGGTGACCACTTTTTTTTATGTGGTGGGAGAGTGATGGATTCTCCTTTTTTTCTCGAGATAGGGAGGGTTGTTTTTTTTATGTTATTTTTTACGTTTTTTTAAAAAAAAGAACCCTGGATGGGTAGGTTAAAGGCAGGGTTTGTGCATTTTTAGGAGAGGAAGACGACGGCATTTATGGTATTCTTTTTATTACATTTAAAAATTAATTTAGTCTTTCGCCTGTTGTACAAGTCTGAGTTCGTTTAAAGTTTTTTTATCGTGTAGTGGTAATTCGGGTTTATGTCAGGGGTTAAAATTTTGTCCAAGGTCTGCCTGTAGAATGGACGTTGGTAGGCTTTTTCTGCGTATTTTTGTTTGAAGTTTTTTTTTTCTGTCTGTGGTAGTGGCTGTTGTATGTCATTGGCTACTAGGTTGTAAAGTGCTTGGTTACACGTGCGGGGGCGGACTCTATACGCTATACGCGTTCGCAAATGTTTAATTGTTTGATTGATTTTTTTTTTGGGGGGGGCATTTAATAGAAGGGGGTGGCAGTACAGAAAGACAGTTATTATGAGTGTTTTATATAAAGTTATTAGGGTTTTTTGGATGGCAGCCTATTTTACCACCTAGTAGCCGTAGCGTCGATTGTCGCGTTCTGGTGTTGGCAATAATGTTTCTGTAGTGGAAGTCGAGTCTGCGGTCAAATTGCGCATGCGTATTTATCATTCCACAAAAGATTTTCCTGCTAAAAAGGAATGTAGCCAAGATAAATACGGGAAGGAGCGCTGCTGCTGGAATGCGGACAGTTTGAAGTCTTAGAAACGAAAGCACGAAATTCGCACTCTTAAAATACTATTATTTTAGAGTTTGTTAAACTTACAAAAAAAATAATATCTCCTAAATTAATTCATGTGCTGTAGCATTGAATCACATATGGTAACAACCGCCGTTCTCGATCGCACGTGTTTTGTCTTACATTGGTCGGTTACAAGTCCTTTTACAAGCGATACATGAAATACGAATTACTGAAAGGATAAAAATTGTGCGGTGAAAAATGAGAAATTAAGGACCTAATTATATTAATAGCACTCGGTCAACATGTCTAAATGTAGACATGTGCTTTATTAATATTCCGTATTGTTACAGTTGAGTTACAATGACAGATGGACTAAAGATAAGACGTGACGCCGGACAACTCGTCCATTTCTGAAGACTCGCACACTCCTGGGTGTTGTATTTTGTAATCTGCAAAAAAAGGAATAGAAAAAAAAATGAGTAACTATAATAGATAAAGAGGAAAATTATAAGGTGAAACAGTCAGAGGTTTAAAAAAAATATCTGCTTTACTGTTTCCTAGCCACAAATCTGACATCTCATTGGCCTTCGATGACGAACCCCTGACAGTGTGGAGAGGAACACAGGGTTCTCCATAAAGATGTTACTACTCGTTATTGTTGTTGTAGGTTTCAGTCCTTTGACTGGTCTCATGCAACCCAACAGGCTAATTTATCCCATGCAAACCTTTTTATTTATCTTCATAGAACTTTCTGGTCAGTAAACCCTATCAATCAATGTCATCATCCTATAGAAAAATATTTTAAATCCTACTATTCTATCCCTTTCCGCAGTCCACGTTTCGAACCCACGTATCGCCAGGATAAGAAAATATCGGCCTACGTTCATGACATTTACAGATTAAGAAAAAACGTTTGATAATGTGCAACTTGAAAATACTATTATAGATTTTAAAGGGCACCGGACCGGGATAAAAAAATCAAGAAAGGAGGCGTATACATAACCTCTACAGAAGGAAGGCAGCTGTAATTAGAATAGAAGACCAAGAAAATAAAGCAGTAATTAGGAAAGGAGTAAGACGAGGATACAGTTTATCGCCCATGTGAAGTCAGGTCTGTCTTTACCTCGCCTGAACCAAAGAGTATTTTAAATAGAACAGGCTATGATGAAAGTTAAAACGGAATATAAAATATGAATCAGGCTGCAAAGACAATACACGAAAACCTTACGCTTTGCCGATGATATTGTAGTATCAGGGGGAGTCAGAATAAGACCTGGAAACCTTAATAAATGGCATGAACGTGGTACTGGAGAAACAGTTCAATATGAGAATTAATAGAGGGAAATCCAAGGTAAAGGAGTGTTGTATGGGAAAAAGTAGAATAAAAAACGGATGTTAAGGAATTCAGCTACTTTGGAAGCGTAATAACTAAAGTATGATAGCACAGGGCAAGGAAGAGGAATTTACTTACGGGTAATATAAGTGTCAATATTAGAGAATCGTTACTAAACATGTTCGTAAGGAATGTGTCGTTATGTGGGTTCGAAACGTGGATGAAAGTAGTTAAAGAAAGGAAAACAATAGGTGGCTTTGAAATGCGGTGCTATTTGCGAATGAGTATGATGGATAGATTCCCTAACGATGAAGTTCTAAACAGAATAGGGGAAGAGCGAACAATATGAACGACATTGAACATGTAAAACGATAGATTAATAGGCCACGTTTTAAGACATGAAGGTCTTGTGAAATATGCAATAGAGAGAAGTGTGTGGGGTAAAAACAGAAGAGGGAGGACACAAGGATTGAATAAGCTGAGCAGATTAGGCGTGATGTACGAAATTTTGTACGATGTTTTAATAAGTGATATAAGTAATGAAATGTATATTGGACCGGGAGGGTAAACTAGGGTGGAACCCCTGCCTGCTGGCCAGGCATTTTTAGAACCTGATAGTGTTTTAAAGCATTCTATTCATCTGTTTACCAGCATCACATTTGCTTTAAAAGGTCTGAATATTTAAGAAAAGAGAGTGGAAACCCTTACAAACATATCAGCAAAGTTTAATCAACTGCGTATTACATTTTTCTAAATTAATTAATTAGTAGCCTTCTATTAACTCGTAGACTGTGAATTGCAGTATAAGTAAGTATAAGTATAAAATCATATTCCATAGATCCTATAGAGAAGCACAAACTTCAAGGATGTGGAACGAGTCAGAGATTTTACATAGGAGGTTGCTTTCTTAATATTAAACTTTACTGTAACTATTCATTAATTTTTAACTTTTAATAAGATTTTCTTAAGTTCTATACAGAGGACATACAATTTTGTACATTCTATATAAAGTTAATAAATATTTTTACATCCTATACTAAAAAATTTGTGTTCTAATAATGTTGTTTCATAATTACAAATATCTACCCTGTGATACATTCAACTCCATAAATTTTTCAACAGAGTAGAAGAAGTGGCTTAGTAAGAAGTCAGTAGTTCACATTTGAACTTGTTTGGATTTATTTTTAATTGTTTAATGGAGGTGAGAAGTTTATTAAATATGCTAATAGATGGTACTGTAATGTACACCCTTTTGTATTACGGTTACAGACTTCCCTCCCTCCCTTCCTTGTGTAAATTGTTTTTACTTCTGGTATAAAAATCATGTATATCTGAGTTTAGTGTGAAGAGGTTACTGTTATTAATAACAAATAACATGAGTGGTTGAATATGCTGGCAAGTGAGTAGAGTAGGAAAAAGCTTTTCTTGTAGCGGTTGAAAGTCATAAATACGAAATATAAGGATCATTGATGTTGCAACGATACAAAATTTTGAACGCTTTTTTAAAAATTGTTGAAAGAAACGAAAGATTTATAGGACCAAGACAAGACAAGAAGTGGAGAATGGTCGAGACCCGGGCAGCGGGCAGGGTTGCCACCCTACTTTACCCTCCCGCTCCAATAAACCATTCTTTTCTCCTTACACTTTGAAAAAATTCGTAAAATATTTTGGATCTTTACTACATCAATGAAGCTTAAATTTTATATTTATGACTCTCAACAACTATATGAAAAACTTTGTCCCACTCTTCTGCGATGCGCTGTCCAAGAGTCAACATACGTGCACTAAAAAATTATTTTTTAAACGTAAGAATGACAAATGGTTCAATATTTGCGGATAGGTTTGGACTGGTTTGAAATGTTGCTTGCTATATTTTCAAACCATTTAAAGTAACAGTTTGAAATCTATGAGTTGCCAAAGTCGAGCTATATGAAAGTAAGAAGTGCAATTTTTTTCTCCAATTTTTCGCCAAAACGCTTTTAATTTTTTTTATTAACATATCACATAATACCATTAAAGTCTGCGTAAATTGGGACGTTTCCCAATAACGTAGGTCAATCCGAATGGGCACAGTGAGGCTTCAAACTCATGGCTCTACTTTTATGATGACGACAGTAAGTCGTTAAGAAAGTTGATAAAGAAACAGAATAATTTACGTTTTTTATTGAAATATTATTTATTCATTTTATAATATTAAGTATACCCGGTACGATGTGAGGTGCGGATCTTTTTTCCACAGCATGAAATTAATTTTTTAGCTACGTAGAAACACATTCCACAAAAATAAAATTTATAAAGCGGGTGTAGAGCGGATTGGAGACTTTTATTACCATTTTATGAACCGAATTGTGTGTTTCTACGCAAACCAGATGAGTCATAATCTTCAGATAGACGACGTCACTTCCTGCCTCAAAGACAGGATTAGTCAAGTCAGGTCTGTCTTTACCTCGTCTGAACTAAAGAGTATTTTAAATAGCTAGAGGGGCGGGCAATAGTATGACGTCATCCCCACTCCTATAGCTCCTTAAATGCCCATGTAAGCACAGCCATTTTACTTCAATACACTAAAATCTTTCATACAACCGAAAATGATAAATTAAATTGAATTATTTAATTATACCATATGTTAGTATTTTCAAATATATATTAATTCATACGGAGGGTTAAGAAAAGTAATCATGTTTTGAAATCAGTATTGCTAGTTCAATGCGAAGTTATATCAGCATATTTCTCAATTAAATGTTAAAAAAAAAATTTCTGTTCTCAAATGCTCAGCGTATTCCATCTTTGTGATTCCTCTTCTTTTCTTACCCCACACAGTTCCCTCTAATGCTAATATTCACAAGATCCTCGTGTCTTAAAACGTCGCTTAGGAATCTATCCCTTCAAAATCATCCATATTCTTCCCCTATTCTGTTTAGAACTTCTTCGTTTGTGATTCTATCCACCCATCTTATTTTCAGCTGTCGCCAATAGCATAACATTTCAAAGGCTTCTATTCTGTTGCTTTCTCCGACTCCTATCGTTCACATTTCACCACTCTCCACACGAACACTTTGAGAAACGGTTTCCTAATATTCAACACTTATATTACACGCAAGTAAATACCTCTTTTTCGCGAAAGCCTTCCTTGCCTGTGCTGTCTTACTCTTTATGTCTACTGTACTTCTACCATCCCCAGTTTTACGCTTACCTAGTAGAATAGTTCCTTAACCTCCGACAAAATATCCCTTCCCTATCTAATAGCCTTTTTTACTTCACTGTTTCCCATACTTCACTCCATTATCTTCGGTTTGCCTCTATGAAGCCTCATTTTGAACTGGTTCTCCAGGAATAAGTTTATGCCATTCATTGTGGTTGTCAAGTCTTCTTCTGACTCCCCTAGTACTACAATATCTTCGGCAAAGCGTAAGTTTTTTATTTCTTCTCCTTCAAGTACGATTCCTTTAGCATATTCTGTTTTAACTTTTTTCATCGCCTGTTATGTTTATTAGCTAAACAGTAAATTATACAAGAATATCAACCGAGGAAAACGCGGAAGTATTGTCGGGATCAGTTTTTCTCACTCACTTGAAGAAGTCATCTTTCACCGTGAAAGTTTCAAAAATACTGGCGCTGGATTACGTTTCATGTCCCACAGACGCCGCACCATGCAGCGGACGGGGAAAACGCAACTAGTCCGGCGATAATTGGATGTGGGAAAAGCGCGGTTTACTATTCGAACATTAGCATTAATCTTGATCACGTAAAAAATCATCATTGCCAAACTGAACCTGTTGATTTTGAAATTACAATTTTATAATGCTGATTATTAATTTCAGCACGTGTTATTTCAATTCTTTAAAATTATTTATTAAATAATGAGTAAATCTTTGAAGATTTACCACCTGATAAGGGCAGAAGTCAATAGCAAAATGTCATTTAAAAAAAATTAGAAAACGAATTGAAAGTCGCATTCAATCCATGCCAAGTGGTCCACAAAAAAGGAAATTGATTGCTCATATTTTTTGAAGAAATTAATTTTTTTTGGTGCATTCCCTCATGTTTTTACAGTTCAAAAGTAATTTTGTTTCATTTATATTGCGTCTAGCTGAAAAATAACCTAAGCTTTTGTTGTCGTTGTTTTCGCGTCCTTTTGGTATCTACTATTTTCTAAATTATTCAGAATTGTGTTGTTGCATAATTTTCAAATTAACTTTTTCGCGTTCAGTACATTCCGGCTTTACGTAACTAATAAAAACTTTTTTAGTACTCTGTGTAAGACGATTTTCGTAGGCTTATTTTGCGATCCCCGCAAAATTCTTCGTGCTTTTACCAATAATGTTACTTCATATATATATGAAACATGAAAAGTTACGATGAACAATGCAGGCCAGCTTGCGAGTTGCAATTGTTGAGGAACTGACGCAACCCGGGCCAACAATGTGGTCTGGCGAGACGTCATGGGGTGATGGGAGAAGCAGGTTGTGTCGGCGGGACGACGAGAGAATGACCACGCCCTACAGATATAATTATTTTCATGCTCTGATTGAAATTAAAACTATTAAAATCAATTTTTGGTGTTTTTATGAAAAAATAAAGCGTAAGTGACGTACCATTTAAAAATTACATCCTTTTACAATGGGATTTATTATTTTTTTCCCTAAGTTTCAGTTACAATATTTCGGTATGGCATGAAGATAAAAATCTGAACGTCTACATTTAATAGGTTTTTATAGTAACAAACTACAGCAATAAATATCAACTTTAAGAATTAAACTCAAAAAGTTGGCATAAGAATTTCTTAAAATGTGACAAGATGTTATTGATTATTTCCCTGAAGTGGTTGATTAATAAAAAAAATGTAAAATGTGTTTTAATGGTGATTTATTTAATGATGTTATTAAATTGCGCGTCTGGTTATCGTGGTGAATTCCAGGCAACTAATTTTCTTCAGCATATTTTTTATTGGCTCCTTAACTTTGCATTCTGTTGTAATGAACTCCTTATTCCGTGGGGGGGATATAATATGTCCTTTTTTTGTTTTGACGATATGCTTTGTTGATGACTGTCGTTCATAGAGGCATTTAACTGTGTCTTTGTTTTGAAGTGATACAACTTGTGAAATTCACTTCCTGGTGACGTTGATGTATACGGATATTTTAACACGGTTTATGATTGCATTATAAAACAATAAAGTGATGT
Organism: Eucriotettix oculatus; assembly: GCA_034510155.1. Taxonomy (NCBI): domain Eukaryota; kingdom Metazoa; phylum Arthropoda; class Insecta; order Orthoptera; family Tetrigidae; genus Eucriotettix; species Eucriotettix oculatus. The sequence continues at coordinate 216,633,469 of CM067377.1, read as the reverse complement.
ACTAGTTTTAATTTAGTGAATCATCCGGATATTAAGGATCCCGCTCTCGCTGAAGTGTGACATCAACAACACCGGCAACTATTATATTCCGCTGCGGCCCGTCACGCTCAAGTGTGGCTCGGTCTCAAGACTCTCGTAGGAACGTCAACCCCGACCCACGACGACGACGACGACAGTGGAAAGCGTTACAAAATCGTCCAGCTTACCTGTTTTATGTTTGCAGTTGAAGCCTTTCATCTCACAACCGTTGTTGAACGTTTCGTACCCCTCGGCACTGCTCCACGCACACACGGGATCAGACGCTGACGGGCAACGGTGGCGACAGGCAGCGACGAAACCCCCCTGAGTCAGGGAAGCGACGACCACCATCACCACCAACAAAAACCACACAGCGGCTGCAACGCGCAAATCAACAACCACAAGGAATCTTGAGCCGGGGTTTCAAGAGGAGGAAGGGGGAGGAAAGGACGGACTGGACGAGTCTCACCTGGGGTGAAGCGCGACGCTGACATGGTCCTGAAGACTCCTGACGCTGACGCAGCATTCCGGCCTAATTTATAAGACGTCGCGTCGGTGACATTTGGCAAATGCCAAGGACCCAATCGAATGGGACGAAGAGAAGCGACCACATTTACTGCGGGCAATTCGGATTAGTGGTGATTATAAAGGGAGTAGTTATCAGCTCTGGATGAAATAATTGAGTGGGACGCAATCGCGGTTACCTTTTGTTCGTTTCTGTGTACATTTACTGGCGACGTCTTATGAGGAAATTTTGCTTTTTATTTGTTCTCCCTCGTTAAAGAAACTTGATGGAATAAAACCTTACCTTTCACAGGCGTCTGCCCCTCTTCAAGAAAACTTCTTCTTCTCTCTCTCTCTCTCTCTCTCTCTCTCTCTCTCTCTCTCTCTCTATCTCTCTCTCCATCTCCGACTTCTCTGTGGGAGTTTTTCTCGCTGGCTATTTCCCCCAGAGTGACTGCGGGGCTCACCTGATTATGTCGGGAATGCCTCTTGCACTCTCTGGATTTTTTATCAATTTTCTCACATGCCGACACACATTCACCTATTTTGGAGGTATATGTACTGGGGTCGAAGACCTTGGGACATATGGCAAGAGTTGTTCCGCTGATCCCATTGGATCAGTCGGCCAACTGACTTTTAAAATTGGAGAAGGGAATGCTGTGATCCCTCAGCAACCTCGTCTCCCGTCAGTCGGAACGGAGTGAGTAGTACCCATTGCACGATCTTACTGATGCAGGTTTTCTACGGTTTTCCCTGCATCTCTTTAGGTGAAATACCGGGTAAGATCCTTAAACCACAGCTTGGGGGCCCTAGTCAACCCTTGGCTACCTTGCTCTACCTTCCGCATCCCCTCTTTTCAATTCCCTTCCTATGCTATTAAAGGGGAGTTGCCTGTTTCAGGATCACCCTCATGTAGCCTGTTGTGGTGTTTAGTCTTTGTTTACACCGCAAAAATATTATTATAACTACGAATTGTTAAATAATAAAAAGAGTATATTTAATTTGAATATATTCCATTTAATTATGATGATATTACATTATAAAATTTCCAAAAGAAATATAACTCAAATTAAGTTTTAATAAAAATATAAATTTACGAGTAAAATGTATAATCAAATTGGCTCAGTCGGTAAAGCAAAAAGAATCTATGCAGCTCCTAAACGGCTGCTCCCGGGAACGCGGGTGACGAACGATATAATTGTAATATAAATCGCGAATCAACGAGAATGGTTTAAGTGGAAAGCCGGGTAAAATGGCCGTTACCAGATGTTAACAAGGGCCTGGTGACGTCATCCTTGGTTTGCCGTTGCTGGAGGTTCCTTTGCTGGATCACGTCTTCTAGATCCTCTAGCGCCTCTTCTTCAGATTAAATCTCCATCAAATGTTATCTTTTTGTTTTCCGTACTCCCATCAAATGAATCTTCTTTCTCGAAACATGCAGAATTTAACTTTTACGCATGTTGTTTCCTCAGCCACTGCTCTCTCTCTCTCTCTCTCTCTCTCTCTCTCTCTCTCTCTCTCTCTCTCTCATCCCGTCTTTCTCAGGACAGCTCCCGGGACCAACTGTCCAAATACAATGCACTCCAGGCAATAAATAATGTTGTAAACGGCGACGTTTCCCGCCTACTCGGCGTTGACCAAACCACCCTCGTTTTTCGTCCTGCTGTACGCGAATAACAAAAACTAAATTATTTTTGCTTTACCCGTTGAATGTAGGGGTCATGAGTCACCACACTGTAAATCCAAAAAAAAAAAACTGCATTTTCATAAGCCGGGAATACACGGACAGTAATGGATTTAACGAAAATAGTACATAAAAGGATGAACGTCAAATAGAATGAGAGAAACGACGCGACAATTACACTCAATTCGACTAAACAATGTGGAATTTGTGATCTGATACTGTTTGGACCTGAACGTTGTTCCTATGTAGAAAATCATTAATGCGTTTAATAATATACTACAGCCGTAAATGTTAAATTTGTAGATACGTACGTGATTGTCTTGACGCACTCAAGGCTACAAAACATCCTTTTTAGTGTTTCCTAGTGACAAATATGATATTTCATTGGCCTTCGATAACGAATCCTTGACAAAATAGAGAAATACAGGGCACATCATAAAGGTGTTACTACTCGTTGTTGTAGACTGGCCTTATGCAACCCTTCATGCTAACTTATTCCGTTCAAAGCCTTTTTGTATACCGTATAACAACCTCCCTCATCTGCTCAACGTATTGGCCTCCTTCTTCCTTTCAATTCCCTCAAATGCTAAGAACCTGATGTCTGTAAACGGGCCTATTAATCTATCCGTTCAGCGTATTCCATGTCGTTCCTTCCTCTTATTCTGCTTAGAACTTCCTGGCTAGTTAGTCTATCCAACCATTTATACCAGCAAAAAAATTTAAAATGTTTCTATTATTTTCCTTTATGCAACTCCTATCGCCCACATTTCCGCCCCTTTTATGGCCTAGCTTCATACGGACAGTTCTAGCAACGATTTTCTAGTATTCACACTTACATTACCCGTCAGTAAGTCCCTCTTTTTCGCGAAAGCCTTTCTTGCCTGTGTTATCCTACTCTAGTTATTACGGCGAAATGTGACGCTATAGGATAATGAGATGGGTGGATAGAATCACTAACGAGGAAGTTGTAAATAGAATTGGTGGAATAGAGAACAATATAGAGGACGTTTACCAAGAGAAGTGATAGATAAGTAGGCCATGCTTTAAGACATGAGGATTGTTGTGAAATTTGCATTAGAGGGAAGTGTGTGTGTGGGGATTAAGAACAGAAGAGGGAGGCCAAGGATGAAATCCGCTAAGGATTATGGAGGATGAGTGGTGTGCTAAGCATAAGGAAATGAAAAGGCTTTCGCAAGATAGGATAGTATGGAGGTTTGCAGTCTTAGGACTGAATACTACAACAACCACAACATGAACTCGGTGGCAGTTAAAAAAATAAGTTTAAAATATTATAGTTACAAATTATTTTTCTAAATTACATCTTAAAGAAACGAAAAGTACCCTTTGTTCAGATTTTTTTATTTCGTCACACTGCACTTCACTACACTTGCACTTGATCTGTTTCAGTTCTTAATTCTTCCCTGAAAAACGTAGCTATTACGGGGTGGATAGAAGGGCAGTTAGAATCACTAAGGAGGAAGTTCTAAATAGAATAGGGGAATACAGAAGAATATGGAGTACGTTGACCAAGTGAAGCGATAGATAAATAGGCCAAGTTTTGATGCACGAGTGCCTTGTAAAATTCGCATTAGAGTGGAGTGTGTGGGGTGAGAAGAGGGAGGCCAATGATGTAAGCCTCTAAACAGATTAGGGAATTGACAGGAAATGAAAAGACTTGCACAAGCTAGGTTGACATGGTGTGTTGCATCGGTCCAATCTTAGAACTGAATACCACAACAACAACTTTATAAGTACTGAATTATTATGGGGAAACTTTTCGTAAGTCTTAGTACAAATGAATCGTATGCTCTGTAACTATAAAGAATACTCCAAGGCTGTCAATATTATGGCCGTATTTAGGAATGAATTTATTCTGACGTCACGAAATAAATCTGTTTACAATAGTTTTGTTGTTATTCCCGAATTGTCTCTCTGAAAGTTTTGATTATAATTTTCCAGTACTCTTAAAACCCATGGCCGACAGTTCCTCTCCCGTAACTGAGGGTCAAGATCACTCAAAGGTAGTAAAGGATGATGTTGAGCCTTAACAATCACATCGTTTATTTAACTCGTCACTCTACAATGTAAAGTACACAGAGGAACGGGCAAGTTGGTCGATGTCCTTGTTGATTCTACCCTCGTAGAAAATTATTCGGAAACAGGGATGTCGCACAATTCGTCGTCAATCTGGTGGAAATCTGAGGGAAAAAAAACACCAAAGAAACAGGAAATGAAAAATAAAATCTTTTTTAGAACGACTACCAACTGTTTATTTTACGGAGTTCCTGAACATAAAACCATCCTTGTCGTAAAAATACTAGCACATCGGTTCGTCAGATGGGTTAACTTTAATCCCATTGTAGTTTTAATATTGGTGGAGGTGTAGACGATTAACCGAGATTGACGTTTATGATGTTGAAGAAGGCGAGGTGGAAGAGGTGGAGAGGTGGAGAGTTGATCAGGACGTCAAAGGGCAGGTGGAAGCTGGAGCGTTTAACAGGAGTTTAAAGTGAGGTGTGAATTATTGATATTTAGCAAGAAAGTTTTGACAACAAGGAAGGCTAAAGTGGAAGAAGAAGGAAAAACTACATAATGAAATAGTAAAACAGTGTAAATGATTGAGGTTTCTCTTATAAAGCAAGAGCTGCCATGGACTAAGCCACACAATTTAAATATGTAAAATAGAGGGGAGCACTTAACCTCAAAGAAAACATTTAAAAAAGGATAAGAAAGAGGAAACCACTTCTGTACTTCATAACACTTCAAAATTTAGTGGATTTCATCATTTGTCCCCTTGATTTATATAATTTAATTGTATTAGACAATGGGACCCACGTTTTAAGTGATTGTGTTTGTAAGTAAAATGTATAAAATTATATCCTGAAACAAGTAAATTAATTAAATAATGTAAATGAAAACCCATATATGTTTTACAGCGGATGGAACGGCAAATATTATTAGAGTTTGGAAAAGATCATTATGGTTTTAGAAGACAGGAAATGGAAAAAAATTCGGCCTACGTTCAAAGCATTTGATAATGTTATCAAACATCTTTGGCAATCGTCTCCTGTTAACGTCGTTCCGCTGCTAATATTACAAAACTTTCAAGTCTAAAAACGTTGCCTCCCCCATATTATTTCTATCTTCTCTTATCCTGCTTACAACTTCCTGGTTAGTTACCCTATCCACCCATCTCGTTTCCATATAGCACCGCATTTAAAACACCTTCTATTCTTTTCCTTTTATGCAAGACCTATTCACCACGTTTCGCACCCATATAACGCCACATTCCGTACAAACATTTTCAGTAATGATTTCTCCTGATATTTGTGCTTTTATTAACCGTAAGTAAATTCCTCTTTTTTAAATGTGTGGTATTCTACTCAAGTTATTTCGCTTCCCTAGTAGCAAAATTCCTTAACTTCCTTCCAAATTAACCTTTCCCTTGTAGCGCAGTAGACTTGGCGGCTCGGAATCTAAACAAAAGAGAATTCTGCGACGTTATTCAAATCGATCAGTTACGTGTGTGTGTGTATGTGGCTGAAACGCTTTACAAGGAGATTATCGACGCTCGTGTCACGCCATCAACAATACCTTCCTTCCTGTCGGCAAGTCTCAAAAGAAGCCGACAACAGAGGAGTAACTTCATGTTATAATACTTGATACCGAAATTTAGAAGAAAAAAAACAAGGACAGTTCTCGGCGTCCGCTTTAGCGAACAGGACGTTGTTTAGTCAGTGTTGGTACAGAGGTACCAGTCTCGTCCGCTTCGCTTCGAAATTCACATTAAACATTTCAGGACAAACAGAACGTGATACAAGGTGGTGGTGAGAGGATATTGAAGGAGAGTGGTGGACAGATTTGTGGTGATACAAGGAGGTGGAGAGAGGAGATTGGCAGCAGAGAAGTAACGGCGAGAGCAGATTTGTGAGGTGGCAGCGGAGAGGTGGACCAAGCTTTGATCGGTCCAGGAAGCAGGGAAGAAGGGTCTTAACAACTCAGGTTCATCAACGTGGTCACCCAAACCATTAATACCCTGAGATCTTTAATACAATCCCATTAAAAAATTAATTATTTTTGTACATAATATATACAAGTACGACCCGTATTAAAATAATTGTTTACAATTAATAAATGCATATATTTAAACCCAATAATTAATTTCATTAATTAATAATCACCCCTATTTTATTTACACCCTATCCGACAGCTTTTGTTATTCGACTGTTTTCCCACACTACACCCCGCTACCTTGGTTTTCCCTCTATTAATCATCCTCCCGGTGCATCTTTATCGCATTAGTTATGGCTTCCTTACTTTCAGCGTCCAGGCAGTTGAAAAGTGTGAGGTAGCAGGCGTTGTAGTAGTTCTTCCTGTTGCCTTCATCGTCCTTGCCGCAGACTGGCTCGAATATCAGCTCGCAATTGTTCACACACTGACGTTTCTCGAGGGGAACTACCTTGCAGTGGACCACCACGGAGGCTGCGACCACGAGGGCCAGGGCCACGGCTGCAAACAGCACAGAGGGATGTATGTAGCCTCTGGAGGGGAGGAGGAAGTGGCGCCGCCACCGGGACGGAGGGAGACTTACCCAGCTTCATGACGACGGTCGCTCGGTTTGCGGTGGGTCTCGGAGCCGCTCTTTAAAGGCCGATCTAATCGTCCCTTTAATGGGTCTCTGATAACAGCAGGTGAAAGGGACATTAAAAGCCGCCTTTATACCTCTTCCTCTGCTTAAGTGCTCCATTTACAATACATAAAGGTTGCGCTGCACTATTGCAGGTTTATTTCCGATGTAAAATAACACACCTACGTGGATATGACGTCATTTTTTTCTACTTCATATTTTTCTTCTTCTTTTTCCTCATTTTCTTCTTACCCTCCCTCTTCTTCATATTCCTCTTCCACTTCTTCTGTCTCTTACCTTTCAGCATCTTCTTCTCCTTCTTCATCCTCCTCTTCTTCTTCTTTCCCTTCCTCTTTTTATTCCTCTTCTTTTCCTTCTTTCCCTTCCTCTTCTTTTTCCTCTTCTACTCCTTTTCCTCCTCTTCTACTTCGTCTCCCTATTCTACTTCTTCTTACTCTTCCACTTTTACTTCTTCTTCCTCTTCTTCTTCTGCCTCTCCTCCTTCTTGCTCCCAACTTTTCTCCTCTCCTCTTATTAAATTACTATCCCTTCTCTTGGTCAATGTCCTCCATATTGTTATCTGTTATTTTATCCACCCATATCAACAATCTATAATACCACATTTCAATCAACGATTTCCTAATATTCACACTTATATTACCCGTAAGTAAATTCCTCTTCCTTGCTATCCTGTGCTATCCTACTCTAGTTTTTACGCTTCCCAAGTAGCAGAATTCCTTATCCTCCGTCAAAATATCCCTTCCCAATCTAACATTGATTGTTGTTACACTTTTTCCCGTAGTACACTCCATTACCTTGGTTTTACCTGTAATAATCATCATCTTCTTCTCCTTCTTCATCCTCTTCTTCGTCTTTCCCTTCCTCTTTTTATTCCTCTTCTTCTCCTTCTTTCTCTTCTTCTTCTTTTTCCTCTTCTAATCCTTTTCCTACTCTTCTACTTCGTCTTCCTATTCTACTTCTTATTATTATTCCTCTTTTACTTCTTCTGCCTCTCCTACTTCTTCTCCCTCTTCTCTCCTCTCCTGTTATTAAATTACTATCCCTTCTCTCTGTGAATGTCCTCCACATTGTTATCTGTTCCCCTATTCCATGTTCCTTATTTTATCCACCCATAACAACAATCTATAATACCGCATTTCAATCAACGATTTCCTAATATTCACGCTTATATTACTCGTAAGTTAATTCCTCCTCCTTGCCTGTTGGTATCCTATTCTTGTTATTACGCTTCCCAAAGTAAAGAATTACTTACCTTCCTTTAAAATATCCTTTCCCAATCTAAAAGCCTTTGTTATTCCACTGTTTCCCATACTACACTCCATTACCTCGGTTTTCCGTTTATTAATCGTCCTATTGAATTCTTTCTCCAGGACCGGGTTCATGCCATTTATTACGGTTTGCATGACTTCTACCAACTCCCGTAATACTGCAATATCACTATTTTAGAGATATCTGAATTATAGAATAGGCAACGAAGAAAGTTAAAATTTAATATGGAAAATGAATCGTACTGTAAGGATAAGAAATAAAATTACTAAGGTGTGCTGGTGATAGGCAGAGTACAGGGAGAGTACCACATGATTATTAATAGTGGGAAAATCAAGGTAATGGAGTAAAAAACAAGGGCTTTTGGATTGGGAGGATATATGTTAAAGGATTTTAAGGATAACACAGGCAAGATAAATCTTACGGGTTTTATAAGTGTGAATATGAGAAATCATTGCTATAAAGGTTTGGACCGTAGCGTTATATGGGTGTGAAACGTGGACGGTTAGGGGTTTCATAATAGGAAAGAATAGAATCCTCTGAAATGTGGTGATAAAGGATAATAAGATAACAAGGAAGATGGAAGCACAATAGGGGAATAGAGAACAATATAGAAGTAATTGAATGGATAGATTCATTGGTCACGTAAAATTATCATTATGAGGGAAACGTGAGGTGTAAGAACATACGAAGAAGGCCAACGATGGAATACGCTAGGCAGGAAGAATCTGGCATGTAGTAGTTATACTGCAAAATAGATTAGCATGGAGGGTTGCACCAATTGAGTCTTACGACAGAAACGACAACACCGCATCCCACATTATCCGTAATCTTCTCAACGTATTCCAACCTTGACCTCCCTCATATGCTCTCTTTCCTGTAATAACAGTCTCTTGCCTCAAAACGTGGCCTATTAATCTATTCCGTATTGTTCTCACAGTATCTTAAAAGTGTTACAATGTCACCCCATATGTTAAGGTAGTTTTGAATAATCTTAATAAAATGACGGTGAAAGGAATGAAAGAAAAGTGGGTTAGCAAAGGGTATTAGATTGGAAAGGGATATTTTGAAGGAATTTAAGAAATTCTGCTTCTTGGGCAGCGTAATGACCGGTGTAGGATAGCACGGGCAGGGAAGGATTTTCCCCAAAAAAAGAGGTATTTACTTACGGCTAATATAGGCAAAAATGTTAGGAAATCATTATTAAAAAAAGTTGGCTATGGGTGCAAAACGTGGGACGATAGGAGCTGCGGAAAGGAAAAGAATAGAAGCCTTTGAAGTGTGGTGCTATAGGAAAATGAGATGGGAGGATGGAATCGATAACAAGTAAGTCGTAAATAGGATACGGGGAGAAGAAGAGAACAATGTGGAGGAAGTTGGCCTAGAGAAGGGATGGATTAATAGGCTTGGAGGGTCGTGCAAAATTAGCATTAAGGGAAATGTGTGGGGTAAATTAAAAGGATTGCGCAGGAAGAAAAAAAACACTGGAAATATATTTCACTGTAGTATATTTTTAGAGATTTGGCAGCACTGATGACGTCACTGCACTACACTAAACTTAAATTGAGACTAAATTTTCGTTTCTGTTAGAGGAAGTTCCCCTAAAACACTCCTGCAGGCAGATTGTTCCAGTCATTAATTGTCCTATTTAGGAATGAGTATTTTCCAACGTCTGTTTTTTGGTTCCTTGCTTGTAATTTAAACAGGTGATCTCTCCTCCTCCTCCTCCTCCTCCCGTTCCGAGTCGATTCTTTCATTCTATCTCTGATTCCTGCTAGGTTTCTGACCTGCAAAGGCTCTGTAGAGAATGTGTAGCCTAGCTGTTTCTCTTCTTGTCTGTAGCGTGTCCCACCCTAGTCGCTTTACCTTTTCGTTCCCATGTCCAGGTCCTATTTGTACGAATTTTGCGGCCCTTCTTTGCCACCCTTTCTAAGGATTCTATTTGCCCTATCCTGTACGGATCCCAGGAACATGCTGCACCATAAGTGGGCAAGTGTACTAATGCCAACTCTTTAGATTTCGCATTCCCCTTGTTGAGTGTTCTCATGGCAAAGTGCAAGGTGTTCCACGCTTTCCTTGTAGCATAGTTTACCTACCCCCAAACTACTCTTAAAATAAATGCCTAGGTATTTACAGTTTGTCTCCTGGATCACTGTTTCCCCATCTATTTTATATATCAAGGCATATTGAACGCGCATTTTAGTAAAACTAATCGCCTTACTTTTACTATTGTTGATTTTGATTTTATTTCGCTTATCCCATGTACTTAGAGTATCTAAGTCAGCTGCTGCGGAGTCTTGTTCACCCAGTTATTTCCCTGTAAATTACACAGCAGTCATCTGCAAAAAGTCGGACCTTAGAATTTATATTATTAGGCAAATCATTAATAAAAATGAGAAACAATAATGGGGCAATAACTGATCCCTGGGGGACTCCCCTTGTTACAGATCCGAGTTCTTTCACAACTTTGACCATTTTTAGCCTAATTTTTTAAAGAATTCTTTCACCCAGAAAACTACTCTTGTGTCCCATCTAACTTCTGGATCATGAAGATGTCGTGGGGAACTACATCGAAAGCATTTGGCAAATCAATAACAATGGCGTCTGTTCTACCAAGAAATTGATTATCCGACTTTCAATCGAAAGACCGGATCGAAATCCATATTGGTTTTCATAGATTCTAAAATAAAGTTGTTGGCGGAGGGGGCGACTGAATAATTTACAAAACTATAAAGAGTATAGATGATGAAATCGCTCTTCAAGCAGATCTAGATAAGATATATCAATGGACTGTAATTAAAAAGATGAAAATAAATCCATCTAAGAGTAAAAAAAGATATTTTTAGCGTATTGAAAATGGTCATACCCGGAGAATATAAGATAGGAAACGAAAAAGTGCCGCTTGTTGAAACGTGTAAATATCTAGGTGTAATTTTCAATAAGAAATTAAACTAGTGCGAACACGTAAAGGGATGATGGAAGTCGTTACACTTCATAAACAGGACATTGAAGAAAAGTTCAAGACAGGCCAAGCAAGGCAGCTGCTTACACTTCTCTAGCTAAACCTATGATAGAATAAGGGGCAGAAAGTTGGGATCGTTACAGAGCGTTACAATGCTCTGGATAACATTCAGAAACGGGCTGTTTTTTTTTGTGGGGGCGAAATTAAATGGAAAACCACTTGCTGATAGGAGGGAAAAGAGCTTGTGGTGCGTGTTCTATATATTGGTAGGTGCGGGAGATGAATTTAAGTTGTTTAATTAATACGGGATAAAAAAAATTTATAAGTTTTAATTTTAAGAAATACTGATTTATTAAATTATATATTTAAGGGGATCCTCGCTCACTGCATCGGGAACATGATTGAATCTTTTTCTCAAGGAAAGCTAAACGCTCAGTGGGTAATAAATCGAATATGGGGGGAAAAGCGAACACTTTATAGAGAAACGACCAGAGGCGAGAAACAATAAGGTGGGTGAGTCCATCACCACGGCGTCCTTGCTTCTTCACTCCAGGGCTGCTCCTAGACTCGATATTTCAGGTTTCTCAAAGATGGACGGATGGTTGTCGGATTTACGTCCAGTGAAACTGACGTAACTATTTAAATTTTGCAATGTTGTTTTCTAAAATGCGTCCGAAAAATGTTTCTGTAAACTTCTCTTTTTCGTCTCCTAGTGCCCCCTGGTCTTGTTCTTCTCGCCCCCGCGCCCAAATCTCTCCTGGTGGTAGGTCTGGTGGTGCACTTTCTACTTCCTCCATATGGAGGGTAGGATTCTGGAGATTGTTATTTGGGCAAGTGTCCTTCATAATCTTTGGCGCTGCATAACAAATTGTTGTTATGAAGTCACTTGCCTCTATTGTTCCGGGCTTTCGGGGGCTCGGGATAAATACTTGACCTTTTCAGCAGGTCCAGGCATCAGGTCTATTTTTACTTTTCCCACGGCTGACCAGATGGAGGATTCCTGGTAAATACCATCTGTCGCCCATGTCTTCCGCAGGACAGCCTTGACGCTATATCGTCCAATCAGATCGTACCGAACCTTAATGTTTCCGCTTTCTGGCCGAGAAGATGACTGTAATTCGTCATTTAATTAACCTATCGCGTTCATTCATGTTCCCGACTTCGTCCTGCTTAGATCTAAATACTTATGTACATTAAAATAAGAAATAAAAAAACTACAATTTAATTAATATTATGTGTGCGGTACCAGGCAATCGCGTACCACAAGGTTAAGACTTGGGGCACACTACAAAGCTTACACGGAACAACAGGCATGCTCAGAAATAAGGGAGCGGCTAAGTATACCTATTTTTTTTGCCTCACTCTAAAATTGACCATAATTACCAATTAAAGAAAGGGACCAAAAAAACCTGAAGTGGGCAAATATTCCTTCGTAAACAGGTGATAAGGGACTGGAATGCTTTGCCTGTAAGGCTACTGGAGGCTTTCCCTAAGAAGACAAAGGTTTTCAAAAAAAAAAGTGTTCGAAAACATTGGAAAGTTTGGAACTTATTTTGTGGAAAAGGGACGTGTAATATTTTAAAATTGTATTTTTAGTTTTGTTTTCTGTAATTTATCTTTGTTCTTTTAATTTGTTAGTTTCCATTTGTAGTTCCGCCAGAGGTTAAAAACAGTAACTACAGAAGCGCCGTGAAGCAGAGTAAAACTATTCTTTTAAATGGCGGCGCTGCTGCTGTTTTACTCTGTGGTACAGGATTTTCTTAATCGTCCTTCTAGTATTTAAATCAAGGTTCCTGCTGCTGCAAGTGTTGAATGAGCTGCTGCCAACCTTGTAAAATAGCACATCACATATCTTTAAAATTTCTATTCAGTTTTTTCTGCTCTTTAGTTTGTTTGTTTCATGTATGGCGCTGCTGCTGCTGGAGCAAGGACAGTTTCCTTCCTGGTCCAAGTAGTTCAAAACTCCATTGCGTGTTCCTCAGTGTGTGCTTGTTTGTGTTTTCCAGTGTGTGTATGGCATCGTGTGTCCGTGTTGTGTTTATATTGACTTTTGTCTATATACATTTTCTTTTATTTATTTATTTTAAGATTATTTGTCTTTAATTATGTACCTTATTTTGTTCATATTTAATATATGACGTATCCTATTTCCCTCAATCGAGGATTAATGGAAACAACAATAAATCTAAATCTAAATCTTTCCTTAATTACATTTGCGTATTCCATCCTTGGCCTCCCTCCTCCGTTTTCACCCCACACACATCCCTCTAATGCTAACTTAAAAAAGACCCTCATGTTTTAAATCGTGGCCTATTGATCCATCTCTTGAATGTCCTTCATTAAGTTCAGTCTTACCCTACTTTCCTTACAACTTTCTCGTTAGTGGTTCTATACACCAATCTAATTCCACTACATTTCAAACGCTTCTATTCTTTTCCTTTCCGCAACTCCTATCGTCCACGTTATGCACCCATACAACGCCACACTCCTTTACGAACATGTTTAGTAAAGATTACCTAATATTCACACTTATGCTAGTCGTAAGTAAGTTCCTCGGTTTCTCTAAAGTCTTCCTTACCTGATCTATCCTATTCTAGTTATGACGCTTCCATTTGTTGCACGCATTTTGTATGCCATTAGGTTGAAAAATTTCCTCAATCGAGGATTAATGGAAACAACAATAAATCTAAATCTACTCTAATATTTGCCACCGGGCAATTACCAGACCACCTGTAGTATTATTGAGTACATTGCCAACGTAATGTTTCCCGCTGCAGCATCGGACCGTGACATTTCACTTTTTTAAGTGTCTCCGCGACACAATAGCGCGTGAATTGTCCCGACGCGCGATTAAGATTCCATCGGTGGAGGTGGAGGGGGCGGGCGGTGGAGGCGGGTGGTCGGGGGCGATACGGTCGCGTTATAAAGCGTGCGGCGCTCGCCCGCCGCTGATGGACGTGATCGTCACGTAGTCAGTCACGCGCGCCATGAAGCCGGGGGTCGCCATAAGTAGGTTATTGGAGTCGCCGTCGCCCTCTGTTTCCCCTCCCTTTGCCTGTAATTCCGCCATGTTGTTGTTGCAGTCTTGACGACGTGGTGGTGGTTGTTGCTGTTGTTCTTGGCCCCGTGCAGTGACGGGGGCGCTCCAGGGTGCGACGTCCCTTGTCCCAGCACAACCAAGACGGTCTGCGCGTGGAACAGCAGGAAGGAACGGAAGACGTTCGAGCATCCTTGCCACGTGGTTCCTTACAACTGCGAACATCTCGAAGGTCAGTGCCAAATACAGGGACCAATCAGAGGAAAGTCACCAGCGAAATCCTCTTTTATAAGTAAAAACTAATGCAACAGTCTTCATACGAATGCAATGAAACTCTTCTCAATTAGGTTCCTGTCGATCATTAAACTCTACCTTCTCCTCACTCTTTCAGGCCAAAAAAAAATTCTTCCCCTTCAACCACGGTTACAAAATGTTTACAGCGTGAGAATAATTTTTCCTTATTTTAATCAGTCACTAAAATAACAAACCAAAACTATATATTTAAATTAAGATTCCAAAATTTAATTAGCAGGGGCTTTCGGCATTTCTATAGTCTTCTACAAAAATTAAAAAAAAACAATTTAAAAAAAAATTATTTATACTTTCCATGGAACTTGTTTAAAATTATGACAGTATAAAAAAACTTGTTTCGGTTGATTTATATTGTAATAATTTAAAATAAATTACGCCAAAAAATTTTCAATGTTTCAAAAGAATTTCTAATTTATTTCCCTAGATGACTATGGCAATGCCGAAGGCTCCTTCTACACAATTTCTAAAATCAAAATTAAATTACAGTATTTGGTTATTTATTTGAGTGGCTGATAAAAATAAGGAAAAGTGATCATCAACATACTAAATAAAATGAGGATTAACGAAGGCAAAAACAAGGTGATGGAGTGTAGTATGGGAGACGGTGGAATAACAAGTGCCGTTAGATTGGGAATAGATATTTTGACGGAAGTTACGGAATTCTGCTACTTGGGAAGCGTAATAACGAGGGATGGTAGAAGTATAATAGACGGAGGGATTTACTTCTGGGTAAAATAAGGGTGAATATTAGGAAATCATTCCTAAAAATTTTCGTATGCAGCGTGGCGTTATATGGGTGGGAAACATGGACGATAGGAGTTGGGTAAAGGAAAAGAATAGAAGCCATTGAAATGTGGTGCTGTAGACGAATGCTGAAAATCAGATAGATAGAAAGAATCACAAACCATGAAGTTCTAAACAGAGTAGGGGAAAAGCGAACTATATCGAGGATAGGTTAATAGGCTACGCTTTAAGACATGAGGGGTCTTGTAAAATTAGCATTAGAGGGAAGTGTGTGGGGTAAGAACAGAAGAGGGAGGCCAAGGATAGAACAGTCTAAACAGATTAGGGAGGATGTGGGCTGTGCTAGCTGTAAGGAAAGGAAAAGGCTTCCGCAATATAGGTTTGCATGCAGGGTTGACTATCAGACCAGTCTTAGGACTGAAAAACACTACCACAACAACAACTAATTTACAATCAGTATTTTAATAAAATTTAATAAGTTAGTCGGAGAAATTAATAGAGGTGTTGCAGCAAAACTCACATTAGTTGTTCCAGAACTAGTTTAAGCACTTTACAATAGGCGGCTAACGAGTTTTATTTTTCAAGAAAATAATAAAGTCATTGCCTTGCTGTCACGAGGAAAAAGTCTCAGTTATATCCTTAAATTTAGAAACATAGGAGAACGGAAATATTTTTCAGCCACTCCATGGTACTGAACTTTCTTTCTCCAGTCTTTTAGTGAGATTATTTAACAGTTGCTTAATGTATCGGGGGGCATTACAAAACTTTTGAGGTACCATGAAAATAATATGGAGGATTTTCAAGTGGAAAGATTAATATGCCACGTTTTAAGACTCGATGGTTTTATCATTAAAGGGAAGATGGTCACCAACAATGGAATCCGCTTAGGTGCTTACGGGTGATGACGGATGTATTGTTGTTGTTCTTGTGGTTTTTAGTCCTAAAACTGGTCTGATGTAATCCTCTTACCTAACCTATCTTCCGCAAGAGGTTCGTTTACCGCATAAAAACTACATCCCATATCCTCCCTATTCTGTTCAGCGTATTTCATCCTTTGACTTCTTCATATGTTCTTTCCACACAGACTTCCTTTTAATGTGTCTTAAAACGTTGCTTATTAAATCTGTGGTGTTCGAATGCTTACACCAACAAAATATTTTTGTACAATCAAATTGTTAAATAATAATAATAAATGTATTTAATTTGAATATTTAAATTTATTATCAAATTGTTAAATAATAATAATTATAATAATAATAATGTATTTAATTTGAACATTCCATTTAATTATAATATTACGTTATCAAATTTCCAGAAGAAATTTAACTCAAATTAAATTTTAGTGAAAATATAAATTTACGAGTAAAATTTAATTAAATTGGCTCAGTCGGTAAAGCAAAAAGAATAATATACGCAGCTTCTAAATGGCTGCTGCTCCCGGGAACAACGCGGGTGACGAACGATATAATTGTATTAAAAATCGCGAATCAACGAGAATGGTTTAAGTGGAAAACCGGGTTAAAATGCCTTTACCAGATGTAACAATTGCCTGGTGACGTCGTTCCTCTTATGCCGTGCAGGATGTTCCTTCGCTGAAACACGTCTCCTCTCTAGCGCCTCTTCTTCAGCTTAAATCTCTATCAAAATGTCCCCTTTTTGTTTTCGTTACTACAAAACAAAATCTTCTTTCTCGAACAATGGCGAAATTAACTTTTCTGCCTATTGTTTCCTCCACTGCTCTCTCTCTCTCTCCCTCACCCCGACCTTCTCAGGAGAGCTCCCCGAACCAACTGTTGAATCTACAATGCCTCCAGGCAATCAACAATGTTGCAGACGGTGACGTTTCCCGCCTACTCGGCCCCACAAAACCATTCTCGCCTTCCGTCCTGTGTACGTATATTACAAAAACTCAATTATTTTTGCTTTACCCGATGAATGTAAGGGTTATGAATCACCACAAATCTATCACTTCTTGTACTTAAAGTCCTCCACATTGTTTCGCCCTTCTCCTTTTCTATTTACAAATTCCTCGTTTGTGATTCTACCACTCATCAAATTCTCCTATAGCACCACACCTTAAAAGCTTCTATTCTTTTCCTTTCTGCAACTCCTACCGTCCACGTTTCACACCCATGTAAACGTCACGCTCCATACAAACTTCTTTATCAACGATATCCCAATATCCTACTTATATACGTGGTAAGTAAATGCCTTCCTTGCCTGTGCTATCCTAGTCTAGTTATTACACTGCCCTAGTAGCAGAATTCCTTAACTTCCTTCAAAATATTCCTTCGCAATCTAACTACCTTTGTTATTTCAGTCTTTCCCATACTACACACCATTACCTTGGTTTTGCCTCTATTAATCCTCATATTAAACTTTTACTCCAGGAC
This sequence comes from Eucriotettix oculatus, assembly GCA_034510155.1. Lineage (NCBI taxonomy): Eukaryota > Metazoa > Arthropoda > Insecta > Orthoptera > Tetrigidae > Eucriotettix > Eucriotettix oculatus. The sequence goes on along the minus strand of CM067377.1, from coordinate 216,615,901 downwards.
CACGTTCATGCGTTTATTATGGTTTCCGAGTCTTCTTTTCACTGCCCTGATACTACAATATTATCAGCTAACTTTAGGGGTTTTATTTTTCTCCTTGCAGTATGATTCCTTTTCCTTATTCGTTTTAAACTTTCTACAAATCCTGTTCTTTATATAAGCTGAACAGCATGGAGAATAAGTCATCTTGTTCAATTGGGTCTGTAACTATTTTTTCGTTCTTTATGGTCCCGACATTTTATTGGGTTTATGCCTTGTATCCCTTCAATATATCGGGGAAATTTTACTCCGTCAAGGTACCATGAGTGTTTTGTACTTCCTTTAGAAGGAATCGCATTTTCGTATGTTGCCAATATTAAAACAGGTACCTGTTCCCTCTAAAGCCTGGTTCATACAGCAGTCAATAGGGTTATATTTGATGTCTGTGGAAGGAGATTAATTCTACCTTTTTTTTCAGATTACAAGGTGAAGAGTCTAGGACAGTGTCAACATAGAAGACGCCCATAGGTGTTACAACTATTACCTTGTTTAAAAAAACCGTTTAGTCATAAATGTAGAACATTTTTTAAATAAAATATAAAAATAATAAAACTTAAAGCAGCCTCCTAATTTCGTCTTCGCCATTTCCATCCCTTCCAGATTCTCTCTTCCTTTACAACTGAATCTTTAGCCCTCATCTACACACAAGCCCTCAAAGCCTCCAAATTCATCCTTTGTACAGTTTATGCTTGAAGTTTCTTTTCCTCCATCCCATTTTATGTCAATTATAATATATAAATCACCATCTGAATCGGTGTATTCATAAAACTTAACGACAAGATTGCGCAACTCTTCTTCCAGGCCTTCTTTTCCCGTATTAATAATCTTTGAGGTCGAAACTACTTTTATTGTTAGAAAGTGTTTTACTCCTCATATCGCTCGAAAGTACGAATTAAAAAGTTTAGACCGTTCTTGTAGAAGAAGATTTAATGTTCCATCAACAGTTCGCCGTAACGGTTAATTGATTTGGTGCATTTATACGAGCCCCGTTTTTTTTGTCGCATTAACCTAGTAATTGTCCCTTCTGTTACCAACAAACAATTAGAACGCTTGATAGTGGAACATTTGAGGGAACATTGGGAAGAGAGGGGATGTTATATAACCTGGACAACATGGATTTAGACCAGGATATTCATACGAAAGCCAATTATCAACGGTGTGTCAGGATCTTGCGGACATTGTCGATAACGGAGGAAGAATAGACGCCGTAGTTACAGATTTCTCCAAGGCTTTCGATGTAGTGCCGCACAATATTTTGCTAGCCAAACTTAAGGAATCGGGAATTGAATGGATTAGGAAACTTTTGAATAATCGCGTCAGGGTAAATGAAGAACTATCCAATCCTATAGAAATTACATCTGGCGTACCACAGGGAAGTGTAATCGGGCCAATAATGTTCTTGGCTTTTGTGAATGACGGAGGGAAGAGGTTCTAAAATTAAATTGTTCGCGGACGACTGCATAATTTACGAAACTATAGAGAGTATAGATGATGAAATAGTGTGACGTGGTTTTTTTATTTATAAATATATTAAATATTAGTTATGTTTATATGGGTGGGCGCCAATAAATATGTACTTTGAAATTTTAATAGTTTTTATTCTTAACAAAACTAAAAAGCAAGATTACAATATTTAAATTTAATGAATTTAATTTTCCTAGCTCAGCCTTAATTAGAAATTATATTGCAAGAGACTTAGTAAATACAATCTACTTTCCCTCAGGGCTGTACACAGAGCAGAGCGAGATTATTGCCTTGGTTCCTTACTGTACATGCGTCTTTCCCAGTTTCTTTGTTGACCGGCAGTCCAGGGTTTTACACAAAGACAGCTTCCGGGTCAGCATAGAGACAGGCAGTCAGCAAGCCTCGAATTTTGGTGTAGTTTCCTTTGATTAACGAGGAAGTTGTAAGCAGAATAGGGAGGTTGGAAAGGGAACAATCTGGAGGACGTTGATCAAGAGAAGGAATAGATTAATAGGCCAATTTTTAAGGCATGTGGGCCTTGTTAAATATTAGCATTGGAGAGAAGTGTGTAGGGTAAGATAAGAGGAGGAAGGCAAAGGAGGGAATGCGCTAAGCATCTGTGATGTTGTTTTTATGTTCAAATGAAAAGAGTTGCAGAAGATCGGTTAGCATGGAGGGTTGGATCCCTGACTGAAATCCACCAGAATAATTGTCGCTTGTAGATCAACGAATGATCATTTGTCCCCTTTATATCTATAACGTTTAATGAAGCGTTCTCGGGTATAGACGTTAATTTTCCTCCAACATCTTGTGGTACGTTTCGGAATACCACGTGGTCAGGGATTTTGGGCGCCACCTGCGTAGGTTATTTACGCAGGAAATAAATAAAATAAATATCGTAAAGAAAAAAAGGAATGTATTATAAAAAACAAAATTAATTATTAAATATTTATCTGTCTGGACTAAAAAATTACCAATTTTGAAAGCTAAAAATGAGACTCCTTTTCCCAAGGATAACCGTGGTGATTTCGGTTACGAACCCGAGTTCGCGTGATAATTTGTGGCCAACACTTACCAAAAACCGGAACATTCAGGAACTCTCGGGCGCCGCTCGTTCTGTGGCGTTAACAGGACCATCCACATCTCTCGCCGTCTTTACCACAAGTCTCTGTCTCTCTGAAAATCTCAGAGACGACGGTAAACGTTTCCTCCCTTCCTCTCTACTTTTTCCATGTTCTCTTTGGCCAGCCTATGGGTAAACCCAATATCCCCTCCTTAGCCCTTTCTGAGAAAGGGGGCCAAAATAGACGTGTTTGTCCCTTTACGGGATTTTCCAGCGTCACCTTTTGTCCCGAAAGTTCCAACTCTTGGCTTTGTGCTGGCTACAAATGAAATATTTATAAATTATTTTATAATGCACCATAATCTCTAAGGCAGTCTCCGCCATCTTCTTCGGGTGAAGTGACGAATCCACAAAGTTGTCAGTTTCGGATTACGGGACTGCATGGCATCACTTTTGGTCGACCTCCTACGACAGAAACTTAAGAAACGGTGAAAGTTTTAAAAATTCACTTTTCCTGCCACGCTTCATATTTTTGGGTCGCACGACAGAGGGTTTAATATTATTTTATTAAATTTCCCACCTGGGGGAAATTTTTATCAACGGAAGTTTCATTTTCAGGTAAATTAGGCAGTTAAGTTAAAGAACTCGCGTAAACGCGGCTTTTATAGCTGCTATTTGTTTCCGTATCTACGGAGACTCGTAAAAGTCGCAATCAGGTCGATTCAAATGTCAGAAATGGACCTTTTTAATGGACGCGTGTAGAGACTCTGGCCCCGAGTCTACAGCGACCGTCGCCATGAAGCTGCAGCTTGTCTTCGGTGTCGGTGAGTCCACCTCCCCACCTCTCCCCCCTCTGCTCCCTGATCTGGTGGTCTGCTGGTCCACGCTCCTCCACAGTGTCCACAACTCCAGTTGTTGCTGTTGCAGCAGCCGTGGTGCTGGTTCTCGTCACCTCCGTCGCTCACTCCAGGGTCCTGGTTCCCGACAAATCTGCCTGCTACAAAAGCTGCAACAGCAAGTCCGTACCACTGTGCGGCCAGAACAGCCTCGGCGAACAGAAGAACTTCTTCAACGAGTGCATGATGGGGAAATACAACTGCGTCAGGGGAGAAGGTAAGAGAGAGAGAGAGAGAGATAATACTGCGTCAGGGGAGAAGGTAAGGGGGGGGAGAGAGAGAGAGAGAGAGAGAGAGAGAGAGAGAGAGAGAGATAATAAACGGTAGTAAACGAATGACGAAATTATGAAGTAGGGGATAATCTAGCAAAAGAAAGAAAAGGAGGAAATGTTTTGAGCTGGAAGCAAGAAATAGGGTAAAAAATAATTAAACGAAACACTCAAATGAATCTGTAAATAAATATTGAACAGTGGCTGACTAAAGGAATGACGGAGGAAGAAATAATGACGTAGGGGACGATATAGGAAACGATTGGACGTCGCTCGTTGTAAATCAAACAATAAAAAAAATTATAAAATAGCTTAATGAAAGCTGTAAAAGAGAAAAATAATAAGAGATGAATCAAGGAACAAATAGAGGATTTTAAAGGGATATAGGAGTGAATGATATAATAAATGGCTACTAAATCGGTGAGTGGTGAGCGTTTCATCTTCTCAGCAGTTCAATCTTCACCTCCTGGCTGACAGAGAGACCTCACACACACACTCAACGTCGTCCCACAGACGTGTGTGTATGTGTGTTATTGATTCCCTCGGGGGAAGGGGAATGGGGGTGGGAATCGCAACTTTTTCCTTTCCCCCTTTTCCGCTCCTCAACGCCACCCCCTGGGAGAATATAACGGGCCACTGAATCGGAGAAACGTGGAAATAGAAATATCGCCCAATAACATTCGGAATTCAAATCACGCACACACCTAGAGTCATATGGAAATCATTTCCATATGAAGAGAGAGAGAGAGAGAGAGAGAGAGAGAGAGAGAGAGAGAGAGAGAGAGAGAGAGAGAGAGAGAGTGGATACAACACTGTGACGTAAAGCTTCTTCCTCATCCTTTGTGACACGACTAACTAACCCGTCAGAATTCTCATGGTTTCTACACGGTCCCCAGCAGTATATTAGTCTCATGCACCTTGGAACTTGTCGACCTGTCACTCGTACCTTCACTTACCACTACAGCATGGCTGTTTAGTGTTCGCAGTGGTACTCGGTCTTAAGACTGGTCTGATGAAACCCTCCTTGCTAACGTGAAATGCGCAAGCCTCATCACTTCCGCATAATTACCACATACCTAATCTTCTTGGCGAATTCTATCCTTGGCCTCCCTTTTCTGTACACCTAGTATTACTGTCGCCAGTGTCAAAATAGTAGAGCCCTGAGTTTGTAGTCTCACGTTGCCCATTCGGAATGACCCACGCTATTGTGAAAGGTCTCATTTTACGCAGAATGTCATGTCATTTTATGACATGTTAATAAAATTTTTAAAAAGGCATTTTATACCCGTCGTTTGGCTAAAAAACCAAACAAAATCAGGTTTTGTTATCTTTCTTTCATACAGCTCAAATTTCACAACATATAGATTTCAAACTATTTATTCAAACGATCTGACACTTTAGCATAAGACAGTGAAAACCCTTCCAAACCTATCCACAGCTTTTGAATCAAATGTGTCTCTTAAGTTGTTCTAAATTAATTAATTAGTGGACCTCTACTAACGTTTGCACAGCGCATCACAGAAGAGTTGGAGCAAAGCTTTCCATGTAGCGATTGAAACTCATAAATATAAACTATAAGCTTCATTGATGTAGCAACGCTAAAATATTTTTTTACGGTTGTTAAAAAGTGTACCGAGGAAGAAAAAGGATTATTGAAGCGGGAGGGTAATGTAGGGTGGCACCCCTTCACACTGCCCGACGTTTCTCCGCCGCTCTTCCTGGGAATTAAAGATCATGGTGTTTTCGCGATCACTAAGAGCTTTATTTGGAGACACGTGACAGCATTTAAAGGAAAACAACCAGGAAGGGCGGTAGGGAATGGTCGGAGGCAAGCCAGCGGGCAGGGGTGCCAACTTACTTTTACCTCTTGCTCCAACAAACCTTTCCTTTCTCCCTACAGTTTTTTTAAAAAAATTACAGAATTTTGGAGCGTTGCTTCATTAATGAGGCTTATATTTTACATTTATTACGCTAAGCTGCTACAAGGGAAGAATTTTCAGACTCTTCTGCGATACGCTGCCCAAGAGTTAGTAGAGGTCCACTAATTAATTAATTTAAGGAAACGTAAGAGATACAGATGATTAAAACTTTTCGGAAAGGGTTTTTAGTGTCATTTGATAAATTTTCAGACCATTTAAAGTAACAGTTTGTAATCTATGAGTTTTTATATTCGAGCTATATGAAAGGAAGACAATAAAACCTGACGTTTTCATTTTCTGTTCTCAAAATACAAATAAAAATGGTTAAAAAAATTATTGAACGTCATAAAATGAAATTAGATTCTGCGGAAAAGGAGACCTTTCACAGTAACTTAGGTCAATCCGAATGGGCACAGTGAGGCTTCAAACTCAGGTCTGTACTGTTTTAACGACGACAGTGGTTAAGCATTGGGTACGTTGCTCTACATCCCACATTCCCCCCCCCCTCCACGCACACACCCTTTAAATTTATTTCCCGTGCTAATTAAAGGGGAGTTTCTTATTTCAGGATCATCCACATGTTACCCTAAATCAAAGCATACATTGCCTTTTATTTATAAGGATGAAGAAGAGAAGAGCGAAGTCTGAAATAAATTTCATTCTAGTAGCCGTGATGGAGGTGTGATTAACGTTTCGATTACGTCGGCATTGTCATTAGCGTTGTATTAAAGTTGGTGGCGCTTCTTCGCTAGGGTTAGCCACTTGTTGCGCTGCTATCGACGTCATGGACGGGCAGCGCCAATCCTCCAGGGCTGGACAACTCCAGGGACCAATTCATAGTTAACAGTGCAGCCCGAAGCAGGAAAAAGAACGCCGGATGCCTTCAGTGTCGATGGTCTCCAGGTGGTGAAGAGTGGAATCGCAGCCCTGCAGCAGCATTCCGTTCCCAATCCCGTTGTTGCTACTTACTTACCGCGGCTTTGCTCAGAGTCACTCTTACTACGCGAGGAACCCGAAAATTCAAAGAAAAAATCGATTATAATTTCAATCGCAATAGATACTCCTACCTTGTGTTTTGAGTTCAATCCTAACACTAGCACCAACTCTTCAGCTCCATAATCTGCTTGGCGTATTACTTCCTCGGACTCCCTCTTCTGTTCTTACCGCAAACACTTCCTTCTAATGCAAGACCCTCGTGTCTTAAAACGCGGCCTACTAATTTATCCATTCTCATAGTCAACGTCCTCCATATTGTTCGCTTTCCCCCCTATTCTCCTTAGAACTTCCTCGTTTGTCATTCTATCCACCCATCTGATTTTCAGCATTCGCCAATTGCACCACATTTCAAAGGCTTCTATTCTTATCCTTTGCCCATCTATCGTTCACGTTTCGCACACATATAACGCCGCTCTCTATACCAACATTTTTAGCAACGATTTCCTTATTTTCACACTAATATAACCTCCTTTTTCTTGAAGGCCTTCCTTGCGTGTGCTATCCTACTCTAGTAGCAGAATTCCTTAACTTCCGTCAAATTATCCCTTCCCAATCTAAAAGCCTTTGTTATTCAACTGCTTCCCATACTACACTCCATTACCTTGGTTTTCCCACTTTTATTCCTCATATTGAACTCTTTCCCCAGAACTACATTTATGCCATTTATTATGGTTTCCAAGTCTTCTCCTGACTCCCCTAATGCTACAATATCATCGGCAAAACGTAGTATTTTTAATTATTCTCCTTGAAATGTGATTCATTTTAGATTAATATACCACGTTTTAAGACACAATGGTTTTATCATTAAAGGGAAGATGGTCGCCAACAATGGAATACGCTGAGATGATTACGGGTGATGTTGGATGTGTTGTTGTTGTTCTTGTGGTTTTTAGTCCTAAGGTTGGTCTGATGTAACCCTCTATTCTAACCTATCTTCCACAAGAGGTTCGTTTACCGCATAAGAACTACATCACACATCCTCCTTATTCTGTTCAGCGTATTTCATCCTTGCACTTCTTCCTATGTTCTAACCACACAGATTTCCTTTTAATGTGAATTTTATAAAACCCTTATGTCTTAAAACGTGACCTATTAAATCATCACTTCTTGTTGTTAAAGTCCTCCATATTGTTCGCCCTTCTCTCATTCCATTTACAACTTCCTCGTTTGTGATTCTACCATCCATCTCATTCTCCTATAGCACCACACCTTAAAAGCTTCTATTCTTTTAATTTTTGCAACTCCTACCGTCCACGTTTCACACCCATGTAAACGTCACGCTCCATACGAACGTCTTTATCAACGATATCTTAAAATTCTACTCATATAAGTAGTAAGTAAATTTATTCCATGCCTGTGCTATCCTACTCTAGTTATTACACTGCCCTAGTAGCAGAATTCCTTTACTGCCTTCAAAATATACGTTTGCAATCTAAGTACCTTTGTTATTTCGTTCTTTCCCATACTACACACCATTACCTTGGTTTGTCCTCCATTAATTCTCATATTGAACTTTTCCTCCAGGACCACGTTCATGACATTTATTATGGTTTCCAAGTCTTCTTCTGACTCCCCTAATACTACAATATTATCAGAAAACTTTAGGGGAATTACTTTTCTCCTTGCAGTATGATTCCTTTCCCGTATTCCGTTTTAAATTTCCACAAATCCTGCTCTGTATATATAAGGTAAACAGCTTGGATAACGAGTCATCGTGTGCAATTGGGTCTGAAACTTTTTTTCCCGTTCATTAATGTCCCGTCTTTTAATTGGGTTTATTCTTCGTATCCCTTCAAGATATCGGGAATATTTTTACTCCGTCAAGGTACCATGAGTGTTACGTTCTTCCTTTAGAGGGAATCGCAATTTCGTATGTTGCCGATATTAAAACAGGTACCGTTTCTGTATTATATTTTTCAGATTTCATGAAGATTGACAATTACTGGTGCAAGAATTGGAATTACTTCAACGATTGAAATCTCCAGTGCTGCCAACCTCCAACAGTTCACATTACTTTGTTCATCATTGTACTTTGTTGAATTAAATAAATCGGTGAGGGAAACACAGTTTTCTGAGTTTAAAATTTACAATAAACAAAAATACAGCCCTTAAGCCAGCATATAAATATATCATTTATTTTAAAATCAGCGTTTCGCCTCTCCTTTTTGAGACTTCCTCAGGCACACACGAGCAGTCAAAATTTTTATTCAATTCCTACAATGTTCCTTCCTGCAATTTGAGAATTACCAAGTCAAACGTCGTAATTTTTTTTCCACGCCATAATTGATACAAAAAAACTGAGGTAAATTAATTGCTTGTGTATCCATTTCTTCAATTTGTAACCTGAAAATGTTGTTGTTATGAACCAAACAAAAAACTCTGAAATTTTAATGAAACTACAAAGCACAGAAGGTCATAATATATTTAATTTTCTCCTAAATTAATTAAGATACAGTATATATAAATACTTTCCCGTGTATCAACAAACTGCTTCATTATTTTTTTTAAAAAAGGTTTTCGTTTTCTAATTATAAATAATGTTATTTTGTTATATACCAAAAAACGTTACGGCGAAACGATGAATGTTGTGGGAGGTTGGGGAAACAGAGGTTTTTTCTCTGAACAGGTCGTTTTTAATTAAATTATGTATTTATATATAATTTTAATTAATTTTTAATTATTTGGTCCTTTAATTCGGTAATAACGAAAGATCCTCTCTCTCTTTATATATTTAATTAAAAAATATAAAACAAAAATTATAACATAAAATTTAGATTCTATTATTATTAAGGATAATATAACGAAAAATTTTAATACATTTACAATATTATAAAATATTTTTCTTAGTTTCCTCATAAATATAATGTATTATCCATCTTTGTGGCATCATTTCAATATGTAAATTAAACTCATTATTAGTAATTTAATGACATCGCATTATAGACAAAGTCCGCTGCAGAAACTTAATTAAAGTAATTAGTTTATTTATATAGAAAGGTCGACAAAGGTGAATGAAAGGCTCAGTAACTAAGCATTAATAAAATTTGCTGACATATTTTGATGATTTTTTTTATTTGTTGTTGTGGTATTCAGTCCTTACACTGGTCTGATGCAACCGTCTACGTTAAAGTATCTTCCGCAAGCCTTCTCATTTCTACAAAACTACCAAGTCCTCCATTATCTGTTTAGCGATTTCCATTCTTGGCTTTCATATTCCGTTCTTTACAAGACCCTCAAACGTTTTCTCCGTTCCCCTACTTCATGGTTAGTTATTTCGTCCATCACCATTCCCCTACAGCACGCCATATAAAAGCTTCTATTCTATTGCGTTCTGCAACTCCTACCGTCCACGCTTAGCACCAATATAACGCCACGTTCCATACCAACATTTTAAGTAATAATTTCCTAATATTTATACTTATATTAGCCGAAAGTAAACTCTTTCCTTGCATGTGCTATCCTATTCTAGTAGCAGAATTCCCTAATTTCCTTCAACATATCCCTTCCCAATCTAACAGCCTTTTATATTGCACCATTACCTCAGTTTTCCCTCCAATTATCCTCATGTTGTTCTCTTCATCTAGGGCCACGTTCATGCCATTTATTATTATTCACTCAACGTCTTCTTCTGACCCCTGTTACACAAATTTCATCAGGAAGCCTTATGGTTTTCATTTATTTTCCTTGCAGTATGATTATGTTAAACTTTCTTCATCTAATGTTCTATATGTAAGTTAAGGAACATGGATATGCTTCCATTTCTCCTTTCTCAGTTTCTGCTTTCCTTTATTGCCCATAAATTCAAATTACTGCTGACTAAACCTGTAGAGGTTATGTATGAGCCTCCTTTCTCGTTATTGTATTCCTGTGCTCTTGAAAATCCTTAATTGTCTCTTCAAGTTCACATTTCCAAAGGGTATTTTTATAATTTCAAACTGCCATGAACATAGGCCTGCTTTTCCTTATTTCTGTCTTATAAAATTAGACGTAGAGTCAATATTGCTTCTCGTGTCTCTACATTCATCCTAAAACCAATCTGATCTTCACTTAACTCACATTCACCCTGTAATTTTACCCTCCTATATAATATATTAATCATTATTTTACATTCATACATGAGACATTAAACATACTTTTCTATTCTGTTCGCTTCTATCACCTTCGATATTTCAAATAATTATTATATTTTTATCATAAAATATATTAACGAAAATAGTGTATAGAAGGATGTAAAGTCAAATAGAATGCGAGTTAGGGGAAGATCAATTTGGTTTCAGGAAGAATAAAGGGACAAGAGAACCAATATTGACCTTGCGACTAATTTTAGAAGAAAGGATAAGAAAAATTCAACCTACATTCATAGCATTTATAGATTTAGATAAACCGTTTGATAACGTGAACTGGAACACACTATTAAGGATTTGAAGAGCAGTGCAATAAAATATTGAAAACAAAGGTTCATATATAACCTCTACAAAAGACAGGCAGGAGTATTTAAAATGGAAGACAAAGAAAAGAAAGCCGTAATTAAGAAAAGGGAAAGACGAGGATAAAGTCTTTCGCTCATGCTGTTTAGGTGAAGAAAGTTAAAATGGTATATGGAAAAGAAATCATATTGCAAGGAGAAGAAGTAAGAACTCTACGTTTTGCCGATGATATTGTAGTGTTAGGGGAGTCAGAAGAAGACTTGGAAACCATAATAAATGGCATTAACGTGGTCCTGGAGAAAGAGTTCAATATGGGGATTAATAGTGTGGAAAACCAAGGTAATGGAATGTAGTATGTGAAACAGTGGAATAACAAAGGCTGTTAGATAGGGAAGGGATATTTTGACGGAAGTTAAGAAATTCTGATACTTGGGAAGCGTAATAACAAGAGTAGGATAGCACAGGCAAGGAAGAGGAATTTATTAAGGGGTAATGTAAGAGTGAATATTAGGAAGTCGTTGCTAAGAATGTCCGTATAGTTGTTGCGTTACATGGGTGCGAAACGTGGACGATAGGAGTTGCGGAAAGACAAATAAAAGAAGCCTTTGAAATGTGGTGCTATAGGAGAATGAGTTGGGTGGATAAATCAGCAACGGAGAAGTTGTAAATAGACCAGGGGTAAGAGCGAAAAACATGAAGGGACGTAGAGAAGGGATAGATTCAAAGGCCACGTTTCGAGACATGAGGGTCTTGCAAAATTATCTGTAGAGGGAATTTAAGAGCGAAAAACATGGTGGAGTTTGACCTAGAGAGGGAATAGATTATTAGGCCACGTTGTGAGACATGAGGTTCTTGCAAAATTATCTGTAGAGGGAATTTAAGAGCGAAAAGCATGGAAAAGGTTGACCTAGAGAAGGGATAGATTAATAGGCCACGTTTTGAGACATGAGGGTCTTGCAAAATTATCTGTAGAGGGAATTGTTTGGGGTAAGAACAGAAGAGGGGGCATAGCGAAGGTATACGCTAAGTATATTAGGGAGGATGTGGGATATTCTAGTTATGCGGATATATTAAAGCTTGCGCAAGATATTATAGCATGGAGGGATGCGTCATCAGACCAAATATGAGGGCTGAACTCCACCACAACAACATAATAAAATATTGCTTCTGGCATCGTATCAAATTTGAACGTTGAAATGTTAAGGTTATCTTAGTGGGATTGGTGAAGTAACAATAATAATGGTGATAAATTCATAGTGGTAGATTCACCGAGCAGCAAGAAGAAGGGAATTGTAACGTAGATTGACTTTGGACAGAGTAATTTTGTGATAAAGAGGAAATGGTCAATTAATATCACTGCGCGGGTGGAGCAATAAAAAGCAGCGCCGCCAAGTCCCATAAAAGTCTGAGAAACGACTCAACGTGATTACGTGCAGCGTGTGAAAATGTTTAATGCCATGACCTTGACGAACGGGATGGGAAAATTCCTTCAGCCACTTACCTTCATCACTATGTCGCGACAACGAGACCAAGACATCAGTGGACCAGCCGTCAACGTGAGATAATCCACAGCTTAATGGCTGCTACATTCCTTTTAGACTCACTCACTCACTCACTGCGTAGGTCAAGGAGAAAATAAACCACTTTAAGATAAGACAGCCTCCGTTTAATCCGGTACCAGCAGTTGATGGTGTTCGGATTGACTGTTTCAGAAGAATTTATTTATGTATTTTAAATTTATTTCTCTATTTTTAAGCTGCTTTCTTGTTTCCTATAGCAGGCCTTAATTACAATATTTTACAACAATCTTGTACACTTTTTTACAATGATTAACCTTAGCAAGAGTAATTAATAGAATACAAAATGAATGGTAATTTTTTTTACTTTATATATATATATATATTTATTTATTTTATTGTTGTTTTACCCCAGGAAGTTGTTTATCTATATATGTCCCGGTGTCTTTTGGATGCGTTTGGCACGCAGCATATGTTCATTCACTGCATGCTTCAGTATCGCATCTTGGCACAGATATTTCTGTGTACCAAGAAGCATGTTATCCATCTCTTTTCCAGAGGGAGAGTAGGAGTTCCTTCTCTCTCAGCCCCTGTCTCCTGATCAGAGACATTCCTACATTCAATCTTAAACTCTTCCTCCTCCCCTGCATTTCCACTTCTCAATTTATGATATTGCAGTTCCGAGATTCCAGAAAGTAAGAGCTGCAACTGCTTTCTTAATTCTAGTTGTTATTAAATTATTTCAATTAATAACTATGATTTCTGTTTGTACCATCCGGTTCCAGAAATCATAGTCCGGCTCCAGGGATGATGTATTTGAGGCACTTTTATGATGGATGATGCACCTGCTGGCTGACACCATGACATGCTTCTCATTTTTGACTCACTATGTAGTAACTATTAAAAAGCGGCTATTTGTTTATGTTCCTATTTACTTCGTGTTTTATATTTTTCAAGTTCTATCTCTGATATTTTGAGTGTTAATTCTTACAAAATCGCTATTAGGGTTTTTATATCCTGCATAAACTTCCTTGGTGTTTTTCTTCTTAAGATATCTCTTTTATCATGGTCTAGTTCTAATAATTGGCAATCCAGAAGCGTGTGTTCCAATTTCACCACAATCGCATAGGTTGTTGTTCCCAGGTACACCCCGTATGGTCCATGTCCGGAGAGGAAGTGCATGAGATGAAGATATCCCATTCCTAATCTTTCCCTTATACTTGGTAGGAAGGTATGAACTCTTCTCCCCTTTTCCGAATTATCCCATCTTTCCTGCCATAGGTCTATTATTCTGTCGTTTATCTCTTGTTTAGTATGAGCTTCCTTATCTAGGATTTCTATTACTTTCCCTTGATCTTGTTTCTTCAGCTGCTCTTCCCCTCATTTCCAGATCCAACGGGATTTCACCCAGAGTATCTGTAGCGGTTGTACTAAACGCTTCCAGATATTCTCAGAAGGGTTTTCCTCTGTATCTGTTGGATCTTCTGAGAAGGTGTTACTAATTTTAGCCTATGCGCCCACACGCTGGATGGATGCGTATACAGCAATTGCTGCCATTATTGTATCATGATAAATTTTGAAAATTTTTAATGGAATTTTGTAGTTATATGTTGCCAATCTTGTTATCTTATTCATTACTTTAATACTTTTATCTTTAACAATAATTATATGTTGCAAAAATGTACGCTTTTCACCTAGCCAGACTCCTCTCTCTCCTAATGCACCGGTTGCCCAATAATTTATTATTATTATTACTTGCTTAGGTGCTATTTGCCCTGAGGCTGTGACTGCAGCAGCTATATACAAAGAAAAAAAACAATTCATTAATCCCCTACAAAAACGGAAATTTACTTACCTCGGAATCATGTTTGACTCAAAACTATGCTGTAAACCTCACATTAATTTTCTCCTCTCCAATATAAACCAAAAATTCAGAACCCTATATCCCCCGTCCTAAACAGAAAATCCCCCTGTACCCACCAGCAATAAACTCCTCATATACCTCTTCATAATACAAGCCACCTGGTCCTGTGCCTCCTCCATATGGGGGAACAACAGCCGAAACTCATTCAACCAAAGTTCAAACCAAACAAAACATAATACTACGCACCGTTACAAACTCTCGCTGGTACCTAAGAAATTCCGTCATCCATCACAACATCAAAATTCCCAATGTAAAGTCAGTGATCTCCAAAATCCATAACAAACCTAATCAAAAGCGCACTCAACCACCCAAATCCATGACAATCCTCCTCCACATACTCCCCTAGCCTCAAGAGAAAACTCCCAATTGACCTCATCCTTCCCTCCCCCTCTACCATCATGCCACATCCTCATTAATCCTCCAAAAAATCACACACCCACGTCGTATACCCCTCAGATATTCACAATTAAACCCAACCTGTTCGGCTAAAGTAGGTTAATCAAATGGGTAAACCTACACTCATGTAACCATGTAAATTATATACAATATTTTATTTTCATGTTTTGTTTTTGTGTGTTTTTACATATTGTATATACTGTTTCGAAATTAGCACAACTGAAAATCTGTAAAGATAATAGCTTTTATTAAAAAAATACAAACAAAATACAAACAAAACACAAATACAATTACCAAAAGTTTACACTAAGGAAGAATTTTGAATTGTAGTTTTTTTATCTGAAAAAGAAAACAAAGGAGCCACACAAAAATCACTTCACCTCACTGCACTCCACTATTATTACTTCACTGATTCAAAAAAACTATTCACGTAAGTTTCCTTAGGCTATTCCTAAACGGATTTACGCTACTCGGAAAAGTCGTCAGTATTTCTGCAGGAGGCAAGGAAGGAATTACAATCGCGTATTCACCTATTTACAAATGAAAATTTTTCTACGTCTGTGAGTTGTTGCCCTTTTTCTTTGATTTTGAACGAGTGGTCATTTTTAGAAATATAATTTGGCGCCGCCGTTAGATGGTTATTTCTTTCCAGACCCTGTGTGGTTCTCCTTTACAAGGTTTATATATTGCCTTGCATGTTTCCTTCTATTACTGAGACCTTCTCGTGAGGATTCATGGCGAATCACCGGACCACCAAAAACGAATCGACGCCGAACGCATTCCTGTGAAAGGAAGGTAACAGCAACATCGATGTTATATATGCTAGAGTTCTCTCTCTCCCTCCCCCTGCCCCCTGTCTCACTCGTCTTTCTACTTATCTAGCCATCTACCTTTATTTCATTTTTACGACGGGAAAACGTGGAATAAAATCTTCAACACTATGGGATATTTACCCCTTAAACCCTTCTGTTCCTTGATAAGTTTCAGCCCATTACATTGTTATGGTGTCAATTTAACCTGGTCGTCGTCGTAGCAACCAAAATGTATCTACGAATATCTATAGTTACATGGCGATGAAGTTCTTTCTCCGCTCTATCTGTTCGCCCTCCGCTTCCTCTCCACAAGTATCGTTGATACTTTCATTGGTCGAGGTACTGATTCTCATCTTTGAAAATCCTGGTAGGATTTGGGTTGGTTGAAGTGTTATCTTGGAGGTTTAGAGCGTCGTAGAGAACCAATACGTCTGTAATACTGCGTCGAGTGGTGTTGCTGTCTTGGAATTGTACACCAAACCTTTGGAGATGACAAGGGAATTGAATGAGGTGATTCAGAAACGAGGCCACAATCTTCCATTTTGGTTCCTCACGTTTTTAATGCCAGTTGGAATTCAACCCTTAGGATCATCCGCTGAGTAATAACGGGGAAACGTGACCATCGTACACCGCCGAACCGTACCTTGGGTTCCAACTGACGGCGGGCCTGTCCTATGGCCAAAAACCGTTCCTCGACGGCGTGTGACCAAGACCGTTTGCTCTGGTAACGTCTTCGCGTCAGCTAACATGTCGGTCTCTGTCTAGAACAGACCCGGGATGGTCAAAGATGTTACATAAATAATGCGACGGTGACATCAGATGATGGGTCAGGATCAAAGAGGCCATAGAACCAGATTTATTTTTCATATTACATAACTGGTCTTTGAAAAATGGGGAGGGACCTTCCCCCCCCCCACCACCACCCAGAATTTGTGATGAAAACCACACGCCCATTTACTGGTTCTACTTAATTTGATCAAGACCAAGGTAATCAAGCCTTGTCTTTGTGGTATTCTGTCCTAAGACTGGTCTGATGCAATCCTCCAGGATAACCTATCTTGAGCAAGCATTTTCATTTCGAAATAACAACCATCCCACATCATCCCTAAACTGTTTACCGTATTCCATCATTCGCCTCTCTCTTCTATTCTTACCCCACACACTAACGATTTCCGATTGTTGGTTTCGACCCTCGGTCGACGGAAAAGAGTTCTTGACATAATTATGTCCGATGATTGAGGAAACCCAGTTTTCATCCTTATTCACCCCACACGCAGTTACCACTACTTCGTTACATCCAAGTCTGAAATTTTTGGCCTTCCTTGCTCACTCTTCCTTCTGGCCCAAGAGCAACAATTTTCACCTTTCCTTTCAACTCTCCATCAACGGTTAATTATTCATTGTTCATTTCCATTTTCTCTCCTACGTCTTCGGCTTCCTGTAACCAACCACCTACGAGCAATGATCTCCGTCATCTGCCTCCTCTCCATTTCAACGTCTTCAACAATTACGCTCATTTTTTGTCTACTCTCCACCCAGAAAAACTCTTATTTTCCCCCTTCCTCAAAGGGAAAGCGCTACCCTCCCACGTGACGTGTGTTCGCCAATCATTACGAGTCCCTCATCCAGCGCGGGAATTTTTCCTGACGAAGATAACAATGCCGTTGAGAAATTTGTAAGGGTGAACGTTCCTTCAGCGAAACTAGCCCAATCTTTTGAAGATGCAGACAGACACGTTTTTAAGACATGAAATTCCATCCGTTTCTCTCCGAGTTAAAATATTCTCGCTGGATTCTGAATATTTAAAATCAAAGACGTCTCAATAAAATGAGGATGTGGTCCTGCTGCGCTGCAAAGATCATGCAAAATTAGCAGCAAAGGGAATTGTGTGCGGGGAAAAAGGATGAAATAGGCTGAGCAGATGATGGAGGATGTGGAAAGTGAAATTGCTTGCACAGAATGGGTTGAGCATGGACCAGACCAATCCAATGTCTAAATACAACAAGAATTTGATATTAGTTTGTTCTGCTCTTTTCTTTGTTTGTTTGTTTCATGTATGGCGCTGCTGCTGGAGCAAGGACAGTTTCCTGGTCCAAGTAGTTCAAAACTCCACCATTGCGTGTTCCTCAGTGTGTGCTTGTTTGTGTTTCCCAGTGTGTGTGTGCGTGTGACATCGTGTGTTCGTGTTGTGTTTATATTAACTTTTGTCTATATACATTTTCTTTTATTAATTTATTTTATAATTATTGGTCTTTAATTATATACTTTATTTTGTTCATTTTTAATTTTTAATGTATGACGTATCCTATTTCCTCAATCGAGGATTAATGGAAACAACAATAAATCTAAATCTATTCCAAACCGACGTTTCGTCCTCTTTTTTTTTGTTGAGACTTCTTCACTTTTATAAGTCTGGTTTATATGAAGGTTTCATATTCTGAAATGAGCGCCAGACCGGGACGGACAGTAACCGTCGTGTATCCTCTTGCAATGTGGAAAAAAGTAAAAGCAAAGGTGGGAATAAAATATTTCCGTCTTGGAACTCAGCCATGATGGCCGTGAGACTGAGAGATCAAAATTGGAAAACTTTTAACCGCAACCGGGAGATGGAGAACCCAGGATCCTTTTGGGTTTTCCTGGTATTCCTTTGCTCCAGTCACCACTGATCAGAGTCTGAGTCGACGGGTGTGAACCAGGAGCTATGGCTCACCTACAACCTGAATCCGGGAAGATTGGGAGGTAATGTTTAAATTGAAAAAGGAGCACGATTTTACTTAAAAGACGGGAGAATTGATTCCAAATTTGGTCGTCAGCAAGGAAGGCCATGAAACTAAGATCTGATAGGACCGTGACTTGAGTGGGACGGATCTGGAATCTTCTCGGAGTCGTCAGTGGTGAGGGAAACCAATCCGGTAAGCGGGAGATCCCGGATTGCATTTCCGTGTCCGGTCGAGATTTTTTCCACTCTGATATTCCACACGTAAAATTATGTAGTTGAAATAGGGTTAAACGAGAAACAAATTTATCAGTGAAGAATAAATAGACATACACTTCCCCCATGTTATTGTGGTATTCTGCTCTAAGACTGGTCTGATGCAACCGTACCTTGCCGCAAGCCTTTTCATAACCTCATAACCAGCTCATCTAAAATCTTCCCTATTCTGCTTCGCTTATTCCCATCCTTAGCCTCCCTCTTCTGCTCTCACCCCCCACACACACTTCCCTCTAATGCTATTTTTACAAGACCTTCATAACTTAAAAAGTGGCCTACTATTCTATAACTTTTCTTGGTCAACGTCCTCCACAAGTTCGCTCTTCCCCTATTCTGTTTAGAACTTCCTCGTTACTGATTATATCCACTACCCATCTCATCCTCCTATTTGCACAACATTTCAAAGGCTTCAATTCTTTTCCTTCCCGCATCTCCTATTGTCCTCGTTTCACACCCCATATAACGCCACAGTCCAGGCACACACACACACACATTTTTTTAACAACGACTTTCTAATATTTACACTTATATTATACGCAAGTAAATTCCTTTTTTTCCGCGAAAGCCTTCCTTGCCTGTGATAATCTACTCTAGTAGCAAATTTCCTTAATTTCACACAAAATATCCCTTCCCAATGTAACAGCCTTTGTTATTCTACTGTTTCTCAAACTACACTACGTTACCTTTTCTTTTCACTGTATTAATCATCATTTTGAACTCTTTCTCCCAGGACCACGGTCATGCCGTTTATTATGGTTTTTTTTAAGTCTTCCTCTCACTCTCTAATACTACAATATCATTGGCAAAGCGTAGGGTTTTTTATTTCTTCTCCTTCCAGTATGATTCCTTTTCCCTATTCCGTTTTAAGTTTCTGCATCGCTTGTTGTATATATAAGTTAAACGGCATGGGCGACAGATTGCTGCATCCTTGTCTTACACCTTTCTTGATTACGGCTATCTGTTCTTGATCTTCTATAGTAGTTACTGCTGCCTGTCTGCCGTAGAGTTTATGTATAAGCGTCCTTTCTTGATATTTTATTCCAGTTATCTTCAAAATCCTTAATACTGTGTTCCAGTTCACATTATCAAAGACTCTTTCGAAATCTACAAATCCCATGAATGAGGGCCGGTTTTTTTCTTATCCTGTCTTCTAAAATTAGTCTCAAAGTCAATATTGTTTCTTTTTTCCCAACATTGTTCCTAAAACCAAATTAGTGTTCTCCTAACTGGCATTCTGTTTGACGTTCCATTCCCCAATATACCGTTTTCGTTGATGTTTTACATGCATGACGTTCTAATCTAATTTTCCTGCCCCAGTCGTCTTAGGAATGGGTATAATTATGATTTTACTAAAATTTTCTGTTATTCTTCCTGTTTCGTAGATTTTGCAAATTCATCAGGAGCGGGATAATTTCAAATGAATGACCGGGCACCCAGATGAATGTTAGGAAACACTTAACGGGTAGAGGAGGAAGGAAACACTTTTCTTCTTGTAACACGTGATTTCTTACCGTCGTTATGTTCGCAGTTTTCATACTTCATGGGGCACTCGTTGTTATATGATTTGTAATGGCCGCGGCTGTTCCGGGCGCAGAACTTATCCCACTCTAAGGTGCAGAGGAATGCACAGTGTGGCTTTGAGCGGGTCCCAAGTGAGTAGGCACCCACAGTAACGACAACCAGCGTCATGGCTGGAACACAAAAACGACATCTTCAATGGTGTATGCACGCTTTTTAAAAATCCTCACACACACACACACAGATAAAAAAGAATGAGAGAGAGAGAGATTGAAAGATAGGGAGACAGAGAGAGATTGAAAGATAGGGAGATAAAGAGAGATTAAATGATAGGGATTGAAAGATAGGGAGACAGAGATAGATTGAAAGATAGGGAGATAGTGAGAGATTGAAAGATAGGGAGATAGTGAGAGAGAGATTGAAAGATAAAGAGATAGTGAGAGAGAGATAAGAAAGATTGAGAGTGAGAGATAGATTGAAAGATAGGGAGATAGAGAGATAAGAAAATTTAAGAGTGAGAGAGAGACTGAAAGATAGGGAGATAGAGAGAGATAGAGATAGGTAGATTGAGAGATACGCGAAGTAAACCATTTTGACGTACTTTTTGTCAACCAACGTGTTGCATCAGTGTTCTGAGAGAATAACAAGCTGGACTCCAGCAAGCAGATCTCCCATGGTTGGTCACCACACTTCAATTTATCGTCAATCCGAAGGCCGAGGAAAGGCTCAAGCATTAGCTGAGAAGTTGTCTACGGGTCTGTCTATTCCTAGCATCAGCACTAAACTCAACTAACTTAGTCTTATCTAGGTTGAGGGATAATTTATTCACGTTAAACTAAATATTTAGACAATTCAGAGCCTTGATGTCTACTTTCTTAATCAGATTATCGATGTTTTTATCTATATTTGTGTCATCCGCGTAGAGAATCGATTTTAGAGGATTTACGTATTACCTGGAAGATGGTTTATGTACAGAAAAAAAGTAAAGGCCCGAAAGTTGATAGAGAGAGATAGAAAGATATTCAGATAGATAAGACATTTAGAGAGGAATCTGGAGTAATAAGAGGTATAGAGAGAGGTAGAGGTAGAGAGAGAGAGAGAGAGAGAGAGAGAAGAAGAAGAAGAAGAAGCAGTTTCTCACCTAGGACAAAGTGCAGCTTCATGGCGACGAACATCGTCTGCGAGTGCGAGTTCCCTAGTGGTGAGTTTTTCGCTCTAAGAAGTCAGCAACCTTGATATTTCACATTTCCCCAATTGGCGACACTGTAATGAGTAATTAATACTGCATAAAACTGAAAGGTTAACTTGATAGCAGCAGTCTTGCTGACCTTGGAATTAATTACAAAGCTCCACACTCCAGCCCTCGATACATTCAGCGTAGTTAATTCGAGTTTATGCTCCAAAACCATGGCCACGTTCACCTAAACTCTTAATTCCACGATAGATTCTATTCTAAGTCTAGTGTTAGGTCTGAAGGCAAGTCTCGGTGAGCAAAGTTCTGTTACAAAGTCCGGATTTCGGTCTAAAGCTGCTGCATAATAACAAGAAAAAAACACACAGATCGATTATTCATTGAAGTCCTATTTTATGATATGAAAATAAAAAGTATATATAGCATATTATGCTTGCGTTTTGGCATCATTACATATAGCTCGACTTTGACATCTTTAACATTATAAACTGTTGCTTTATATGGACTAAAAATTTAGCAAAAGTCAGTGCAAACCCTTCCAAACCTATCCACAAAGTTTTATCATCCGTCTGTCTCACCTAGTTTTAAAATTAATTAATTAGATGAGCCCTCCTTACTCTTGGACACCGCATCAAAGGAAAGTGAGACACAGCTCTTATTATAGCAGTTGAAAGTCGTAAATAATAAATATAAGCCTCGTTGATTTCCACCTTCCTTTTTCAATTCCCTTCCTACGCTATTAAAGGGGAGTTTCCTGTTTCAGGATCACCCTTGTGTAGCCTGTTAACCCACACCCTCCAAAAAAAAGCAACGCTACTAAATATTGTACGTACATTTATCAAGTGTAGAGAGAAAGGAAAGGTTTATTAAAGCGGGAGGCTAAAGTAGGTTGGCAGCCCTGTCCGCTGTCGAGGAGGCAGTGTAAGAGAGTGGTTCTAGACGTTGGAAGGGAGAAGATTTGATCAGGGTGTGAAAGGGAGGAGGAAGCTAGCGTTTGCAACAAGAGTAGGAATTGACGAGTGAATTGTGAGAAGAGTTTGAGAACGAGGGCGGTCACAGGGAAGAAGAAGGAAATGCTGAGTTTTCCTGAAACACCGGCAGTACGAGTTTCAACACACTTTCCGCTGATATAGGGAAGATCTACAAATCAACACGAAGTTCCGGTCGACTACATAAAGATTCGAATTAAGAAAAAGCCGGTTCGATAAGTGAACGAAATTTCTGCTTTACGTTGTTACCTCGATTAATAATTAACACTGATATTCAAAATTTTCCCATTGAATTTATTTGTAATAGCACGTATGACCCCTCTTAAGTTATGATATGAAAACACGCAGAAAAGCGGCGGAGAATGGTCGGGGCCCGGACAAAGGGCAGAGCTGCCACCCTACTTTACCCTCCCGCTCCAATAAACATTTCCTCCTTCCCTAAACGTTTTGTAAAAAAAATCATACAACATTTTGCAGCGTTGCTACATCGATGAAGCTTATGTTTTATATTTACGACGCTACAAGGAAAACTTCGTCCCCCTCTTCGGCAATGCGCTGTCTAAGATTTAGTAGAGGTCCACTAGTTAATTAACTTAAAAACTCGTAAGACACACAGGTGATTCAACCTTTACGAATATGTTTGGAAGGGTTTGCAGTGTCCTCTGTAAAATTTTGAGACCATTTAGAGCAACAGTTTAAAATATATGAGTTTTTAAAGTCGAGATATATGAAAGACAGGCAAAAAGCCTGCCTTTTATCACATTTTTTTTGCCAAAACGCAAGTGTAAAATCCTTTATAAAATTTTATTTCCCTATCGTAACATAGTATTGAATGAGACCTTCCCCAATAACGTAGGCCAATCCAAAATGGGCTTAGTGAGGTTTCAACTATTTTGACGTCACTAGAGGTCTTTATCTTCGTTGTCAAGGTTACTCGAGACACGCACATACCGCCCCATTTCCTTGCCTAGTTCACTGTGGTTCGTCGCAGTGACGCTAGCCACTGCACCAGGCACAGAGGCCGCCCGGCATACTTACCCTGGATTCTGTTACATTTTGCCTCACCTATTATTTCATTTAACCCACAAGCAGGAGAGGAATTCTCCTTCACGAGTCACCCAAGCACATTAACCAGGACAGCCTCCATATTAGTTACCTACGTTGTTTTCCAGCTGAAATTGAAAATAAGGATGGGGCAAGGACCAGGTGGTGAAAATCAAAGGTATATAAACGTATTAAATAAAAGTTGTAAACGTAAACCCAGACTTTATTTCCGTTATCCTGGTTTTCCCAAGTAAATATCACAGTCTCCAACAGCCCAAAGCTTGTAAGCTGCAAAGAATGAAAAGGCAACTTTCAAAATACTTTCTTCTCTTTTAAACATTTTCTTGTCAGTTTTTTAAAAAACAAAAATATATAAAAATTCAACCAATTTACCACCCAAAAGCATTAAAAGGAAAATAATTATTACACAAAGAATGGCCGAAAGTCAGGAATGAAGTAGTTCTATTACGCTAAGTTTCGACCCCTAACCGTTAGGGACCTCCTCAGTCCTCCCTACAAATAAATATAATTAAATGTAAATAGTGTAATATACTCTGTTTCCACTCGTCTGCAATGAAAATTATGCTTCATATATTTTCCTAAAAGAAAATACAACATTCGAATTCTATCCATTTATTTAGTTTATATTCAATTTATATATATATGTACATATATTTGAAGGAGGTACTGAGGAGATCCCGAAAGTTGAGGGTATCGAAACGTTTTCCACTTAAATTATTTAATCTCTAAATTTTACCAATTATTTTTTGTGGGTTTGTTTATAACAAGTCAGATTAATTTAGTTGCTTCGCTTTTATAAAAAAATAATATTTTTATTTAACGTAGTACGATAAAGATTATTATTTACTTTTACTTAAATAAAAACCTATATTTAAAGTTCTCTTTATGAAAATTGATTTTAGAAGTCTTTTTGTCTCGTTAGTTGATAAGTCAATAAAAACTGACGAAACATCGTCTATATATAAAAAAAGATTCGTTTCCTTTTTCGATTATACTTTTATTTATTTACACATATTTGGCATATTGTATTGTTTAATTGAAGAAGTCTTATTGGGATTATTATCATTGCTAATTCTTCTTTCCTTCTTGATTGGAAATTTTAAATAATCGATTCTTTATTACTTATCTATAATGTTATTCTTATGGTGTTGAGTGCTAGGACTGGTCTAATACAACCTTCCATGCTAAACTACCTTGCGCTAGCCTTTTTATTCACGATTAACAAGCACATCAAAAATTCTCCCCAATCTTCTTAGCGTTTTACATCATTTCCCTCATTTCCGTTCTTACCCCCCACACTTCCCTCTATTGCTAATTTTAAAAGACCCTTATATCTTAAAACGGGGCTTTTTAATCTGTCCCTTATCTTGGTCAAAGAGCATCATTTTGTTAGTTATTCTCATTTTTTGTTTATAACTTCCCCGTTAGTGATTCTATCCACCCATCTAATTCATCTATAGCACCACATTTCGAAAGTTTCCATTATTTTACTTTCCGCAGCTCCTATCGTCCACGTTTCGCACACCCATATAACGCCACGCTCAATACGTATATTTTAAGCACTTACATTCCCCGTATAAAAACTCCTATTCCTTGCTTATGCTATCCAACTCTAGTAGCAGAATTCCCTAACTTCCTTCACAATATCACTTTCCAATCTAACAACGTTTGTTGTTGCAGTGTTTCTCATACTATACTTCTTTATCTTGGTTTCCCCTACGTTAATCCTTATATTGAACTTTTTATTCAGGACCCCGTTTATAAAATGTTTTCTGTCTCCGATTTCTATTTCTGTCTCCCCTAAAACTGCACTATCATCGGCAAAATATAGGAGTTTTACTTCTTGTACTTGCGGTATGAATCCTTTTCCACATTTCTTTTAAACTCTCTTCGTCTCCTGTTCTATGTGTAAGTTAAACAGCGCGGGTGACAGACTGCATCCTTGTCTTGCAGCTTTCCTGATTACAGTTTTCTTTCCTTGATCTTCTATTCTAATCGCTGCTACCTGGCTTCTATAGAGGATATGTATTAACCTCCTTATTAAATAACGAAGGTTATTTCTGCGTATATGCTGAGTAAAGTATTCTCGGGTTTCCGTCCGGGTTAGCTTGAAGATGACGACAAGGCAATCTATCAGCCGTAGAAACGTCGCGCCTTATTCGCATCCTAACCCTGACGGATATCCGTGAATACTTTATTCATATTAACCTCCTTTCTTGATACTTAATTCCAGTGTTCTTTAAAATCCTTTCTCCGTATTTAATTCCTGTTTCCCTTAAAAATTCCTAATAGTGTATTCTAGTTCACTGTATCAAAAGTTTTTTTTAATATACCAATTCCATAAACCTAGACCGTTTTTTTTTATTATCCTGTCTTTCAAAGTTATTCACAAAGTCAATATTGTGACTCTTGTCCCTACATTCTTCCTAAAACCAAGCGTATCTTCTGACAGAATTAGGATGGTGATAATTGGAAATATTAAGTGTTAGTGGGCATAATGAACGAGCAGTGAAGTTCTCAAAGTGATATAGTGCGGGGGTGAGTAAAGAGAATCATGAAGCATCATCGCTCTAAGCAATTTTTTTACGAAAGTATGAAAAATTCTCGTGATTCATTTCACTTAAAACCTTTAAGAATGATAGAGAACAACATTTTTCATATACTTACTTTCTCCTTGCACGCAGTTAAACTTAAGGAGGTGACAATAACTATCAAACGTCTTGAAGTATAAATTATCATTTTTCCCGCACACTTTCTCATACATCCCCGCGCACAGCAAGTGACAGTCTCGGTTGAAGCTCAGTGCAGCGGCGACCAACAGCGACATCGCTGCAACAACATGACGAACCAAGCGTCAGGGATGGAAAAGGTTTGCAAACACTCAACGAGATTCTCACCTAGTATGAAGCGCAGCAGCAACATGGTGGACATCATCTCCGTCTCCCTGTCTGATGCTCCTCTCCTCTCCCTCTCTCTTTATATAGGAATCGTCATTGCTGACATTTCAGCCACCGCTT